>OX439388.1:330191-841902 GCA_949319315.1 Zelleria hepariella
CCTTTACCATCCTGACAGCTTAGTCGGCCTAGCCCGTACTGATTGGTCTTTCCTCCTGACTATTTTCCCGATATTGACTACAAGGTGAAAATAATTAGAACGTGGTTCAGGTTGCCAAGCCAGTTTGTTAAAAGGTTGGTGGCAGAAGATGATCTTGCTGTTAGGCGGTTGGGCATCATAGATAACGTGGCCCGTGAACAACTTGGGCGATACAGGGCCGGTTTCTGAATTGAGAAATTAATTCACACTTAGGTATCATTCTGTCACGTTCTTTTCGTGACATTTGCAAAGACAGAACGATGTTTAAGTTGTTGATTACTGAAATTCTCAACTCAGAAATAGGAGGACAGTCAACATAGCACGGACCATTTAGAAAGGTGGACCTATGAAACCCTGAACTTAACTGAACTGAACTACCTTCTAGTATTGATTCTTTTGACAGAGAATGCCAAGATCGGTTCACTGAGTTATGATCGAAAACGTAATGTACCTAGAGTAGAGCACACCACCAAAGTTCTGATCGACAGCTTACAAACTACTTAGGCTAGCTAAATTGTAAGCGAGAGGAAAGAATACCCGGTAGCGCTAAAGTTTAATCCCACCAAAAACATTCTGTAAAAAACTAGCCAGGTCTCGATGGAGCTGCTTGTTTATCTCTAAAAAGTAATGAAATCTAGACAAAGTCGTGCCAAGTCTAAGGTTCCTTACTGCGATTTCTTTAGTATTATAGGTAATGTTGTGTGACTTGGCCGTTGAAGGGTACACAAGCGGTTCTGGCGTCAGATTGGTGCAATAGTGTCATGGAGTACCTGGTTTTGTACCCTTGTATACCCTTCAACGGCCAAGTCACACAACATTACCTATAATACTAAAGAAATCGCAGTAAGGAACCTTAGACTTGGCACGACTTTGTCTAGATTTCATTACTTTTTAGAGATAAACAAGCAGCTCCATCGAGACCTGGCTAGTTTTTTACAGAATGTTTTTGGTGGGATTTCACTTCTTTTTGTAGAAACGTGGGCATATTGATTTATTTCATTAGATTTTCTTATTGGAAACAGTTTTTTAATTTGTGTAATGTTCGAGTAGAATAAAGTTAATCGTTCGACTATTTCTTCTTGTTAAATTGTAAGTATAAGTATAAAAGCCAGTCTAGTCTTATCCAGAGATTTCCTTTAATTTTATTTATATGCGTATTAAAAGCAGAAGGGGAGGCATGCGCCCAGCAGTACGACGCTATAGGCTAGATTAAATTAGAAGATGTGTCCCACTACGCTGGGTTTCTGCAATGACAGCCGATATTTTTATGTACCAATAGTAGAAAGGGGCATTACCATAATCTCTTATACAGCTGAGACCAGCTGAGGGTCCTTCATCAGATACTTCAGACCTTCGATTTTTGACATCAAATGAAGCGGCCCACCAAGTTGAATATTTTTTGTAAGGGCGGTATATGTCGATCTATAATAGTTTGGTTGGGCTCTTGTGTTTTCTAATCAGGGTCACCAGGTACTCCAGATCTTCGATTATCCTAGTTTTTATAGTTTTCCCTTTATGTGGCCATTAAACCCGAACTCTGTACCAAATTTCAGCTCTCTGAGTTTATGGGTAGTACTAGTTCTATTAGGGCTCTTGTGTTTTCTAATCAGGGTCACCAGGTACTCCAGATCTTCGATTATCCTAGTTTTTATAGTTTTCCCTTTATGTGGCCATTAAACCCTAACTCTGTACCAAATTTCAGCTCTCTGAGTTTATGGGAAGTACTAGTTCTATTAGGGCTCTTGTGTTTTCTAATCAGGGTCACCAGGTACTCCAGATATTCGATTATCCTATTTTTTATAGTTTTCCCTTTATGTGGCTATTAAACCCTAACTCTGTACCAAATTTCAGCTCTCTGAGTTTATGGGAAGTACTAGTCCTATTAGGGCTCTTGTGTTTTCTAATCAGGGTCATCAGGTACTCCAGATCTTCGATTATCCTAGTTTTTATAGTTTTCCCTTTATGTGGCCATTAAACCCGAACTCTGTACCAAATTTCAGCTCTCTGAGTTTATGGGAAGTACTAGTTCTATTAGGGCTCTTGTGTTTTCTAATCAGGGTCACCAGGTACTCCAGATATTCGATTATCCTAGTTTTTATAGTTTTCCCTTTATGTGGCCATTAAACCCTAACTCTGTACCAAATTTCAGCTCTCTGAGTTTATGGGAAGTACTAGTTCTATTAGGGCTCTTGTGTTTTCTAATCAGGGTCACCAGGTACTCCAGATATTCGATTATCCTAGTTTTTATAGTTTTCCCTTTATGTAGCCATTAAACCCTAACTCTGTACCAAATTTCAGCACTCTGAGTTTATGGGAAGTACTAGTTCTATTATGATGATCATGAGTGAGTGAGTGAGTGAGTGTGTGTCATAAATGCGAAACTTTGCTTTCGCTTAACTTCGGAACTAAATGACCTACAGACTTGAAATTTTGGATTTTAAGTATGTGATTATAGCTTACTAGATGACGAAAATTTCTGCGTTCTGGTCTTATCCAGAGGTGCTCAAATAGGGGCCTGAAAATGCGGCGAAATGGTTCCAGTAAAGATGGTACGGCAGTGTTTGCTTCGCGCTCGACCTGGCGGGGGCACTACCGTGCCCCCAGATCTTTGTAGTCTCAAATTAAACAATAATAAATAGTGCTGATCGAATTCTGTTCACGGGATAAAAGCCAAACTATCCAATCAGCAGCGTGTATCTTACGTGTCGTCCTAAGTGAACGCAAAGAGATGAATAGGGACTGAATAATAACAATTATGACCACACAAGTGCTTTTCCATCTAAAACGATGAAATATGTTGTTTAAATGCTTAAAATGCTTGTCACCGTTAAAGCTTATCATCAAAATCAGCCCAATTTTGCCCACTGCTGGGTAAAGGCATTTTCCCCCTCGCGTCGAAAAGTCTATTTCGCTCCGTGGTGATGGTTCTATCTCGGAAAAGCGCTCTCGTATCTAGAGCAACGCAAGCTTAGCTTATCTCCCATCTAGGACGACGGTAATCTCCGCATCAGTAAACACCCACGACTCGCTATCCAAGGTTCGAGTCGCGTGCCGGCTGATAATTTCATTAAAAATGCAAATCCGCCGATTGTCGATGCTCCGCCGAATTAAGCCGGCGCGGGAGTGGCTATACTTTGGAGATAGTGCTGCAGATAGTTTTGACGAACGAAGTATCTATTGTTCTATCAGTCTTAAGGCACTCCCAAACTTTTCTGGGAGAGCCATGTAGGTATACTGCATGATTTATTTAAACTTATATGATTGATTACCTACCAGATATTTAATTATTTAAATAAACCAAGCAAGTCAACAGATTCCACGTAACAATACAAATGCTGTAGAGGTCAGTACAATTTTGGAAATGACGAAGATGATGAATAAAATCATTTAGAATAGTTTAAGGAGCCTTTTTTTTACGCTATTCAAATAGTTTATGCTTCTGCTAACATTAGGTAGGTACACAGAGCAAATGAGCATGAAGTGGAAAAACATGAAACTCTAATACAGTAACATTTGGCACCAAATTCTCCCTCTATCGTGGACACGCTCCCCTATAAAACAACGGGAAACTATCCACAAATATGTGCGTTCAATTAAACCGCGGCAGAGTCAATTACTTGGAGTCAACACAGATCGGGGAAGTCAATCAGGACGTCGCACAGTCATTAATTGTTGACGAATCCATTAACGGTCCTATTAAAACCGTTTACGACGGTTCTGGGACGTCGCCGGCGCCCCATGCTTTCTTGGGTTGTGCCGAAATATCTAAAATACTGCATGAATATAATGGGCTTTTGACAGTCCGTTCAAGAAATGCAAAGTCAATGCTTACGGAGCCAACTAAGACCCAGTTTCCTCACGATGTTTTCCTTCACAATTAGCTAGTCACGCATTTATGTATCTTTGATATAAACCAAAGAAATCTTTGATGTTTTAAATACCCTTTTGTACATTATGGGAGGTAGACCAATCAATAAATAAGGCGCGACACTAAAGACACACGTTTTATTCCTAGTGCTACCTGTGGCCGACTGACTCTTCACAATAATACAGGGTACAGCGCGTTTGCGTTCCTACGATTGAAAATGTACCTAAAAAGAAACGCTCATGTTCTTTCAATACAGGGTGTTAAAAGACTGCCAACAGACCCGAAAGCCACGCATACTAGACACCAAAACAAAGTACTTTTTCGATAAATTATTGCTGGGAAATGATTTTGGTTTTTTAGGTTATAATTTTGAAAAATATTTTATCACGCAATGAACGTGTAACGCTCAGAAGTCATAATGCGCAAGAGTAGGTATACGTTTATGTTACTTAGGCTTGAAGTGCCAATGTTTAGAATACATTGCGGGTTGCAATTTTATCTTCGTTTTTTGTAGGAAATATTAATAATTTTGATATGGCTTCTTGAGAAGGTATGTTAAGAACTAGATACTGATTACGATTATGCAAAAAAAATGTTTTGCAAAGTCCGACTTTGAACCTCATTATCTCGGAAACCGTTGATTTCCCAGGCATAGTTCTTTGGGCAAAAATGTTCCTTATGATGAGGACAATTCGTGGTTTCCCGCTTTGTTTGCGGTCTTTTAACACCCTGTATAGTTTGATCACCCGATCGCATCACGGTTCGTGCTCCAACACCGGTACCAGTCAAACTTCTACAACGCTGTAACTTTGCACGAGAAAAACGGAAAAAACCCCGTAACGGGACACGTGTCGGCAACTTTGCTGATGGCAGTTTAATGGATTTCCAAACTAAGTTTTTGCTCGGAATAATGATGAGGATCATACGCGTTTGCATGCCGCCGGCGTCAACACCGCGCCGCTGGCACGTACTCTAATAGATGTCTTTGGACGTCCCACGACTTACAATTCTGACTTACAGACGTATGATGGATTTCAAAGAAAGATTTTGCCAAGGCCACTAGACAAAATGTAATACCAGGGGGTCTACCGGCTAAGACGAAGCCGATTACCATTGGCGAAAATCGAAGTTCGATTTTTGAAAAATGTACTACCACCCAGTTTATTTTACTGCCACCCAGTAAATTTTTCATAAATCGAACTTCGATTTTCGCCAATGGTAATCGGCTTCGTCATAGCCGATAGACCCCCAGAAACAAAATTGGGCTACTAGACGACTAAAAATATTGGGAGAATCGGTCAGCCGATCGCATCACATTTCAACAACAACACGCTATAACTTTGTACAAAAACCAGAATAAAAATGGGCTTTTAGATGACTAAAAGAAAATCTAAAAGGCATGCAATAATAGAGAACACAGACAACAAATCATTGCATCTGCGTATATTATGAAACCTCAATAGATTCGACAAAGAACACCACGACAGCACGTCAGAGTTTAAACTTTTGTTGTAAAGTAACCGATTAGAGTGCTTTCATTTTTCTTCAAAATTGGTGACCCGGTTCCTAAGAACATAATTATTTTCCTATAAATATTATATCTTATAGGTTAGAAGTTCCGTCCTTTCCTCCACAGACCTATTTCAACGCGTCTCCTTGTATAACGCATAAGCCACAGGCACCACAGCTTCTCAACTTTAAGTTTTCCCCGAAGCGAGTAGTAATTATTCTCCTGGTCACCCTACTGGTGTGAAGGGGCGGACACTTGCGAAGTTACGAGGGCCGTGGGTGACCATAAAGTGCAGCCGGCGCGTCATCGGCGAGTTGGCGCGAACTCGCTATATGAGTGAAGTTTTTTCACCCAACCAACCTCACGCTCAGAATAATGCCAGATTTTGGGCACTTGCACTATGCCTTTTGCTTTTGATGCTGCTCCTTAAAATAAAATACTTGTGGCTTTTGCAAACTTTTAAGAGGATGAAAATCCATTACTGGAGAAGCACTTCTTCGTGTGCTTCTCCAGTAATGGAGGTTGTCCCTGAGCTTTCGATACTCCTCACTATTTCATGCCAAACGACTTTCGACTACACTTATTTTTTTCTTATTTATTACCAATCACAAAACAATAATCATGACGTGCCAACAAACTTTTCTGCAGTTTGGCGAAAGATTTAACTTTTGGATAAGGTATAGAATTACAAGAATATGAATCAGTACAAATGCAAACTTTTCAACCCAAGTTCTTTGTATGCGTGTTAAGTTAATTTATTAGTGCGAAAACTGAAGATAGTAGCCGACGCAGAGGATCTATGTTTTCTAGCCAAGAACAGACTGGCTTATCAACTGGCATTTAAAATCAGAAGAATAAGTGCAAAAGTCTTGCAGCTAAAGCGAATGCCCCCGCGGTGGAAGACGGCGCAAGTTCACACGACATGTGTTGCGACGATTTGTCTTAAGACGCAATATCTGCAGATAGCTCGCGATTTGTCGCCCCTACGCCTGTTTTAGTCTTCCATACGCCTCTAGCTGCGACTGTGTTAGATACTGTATTTGAGTGAAGGGGCGGACGGGTGTGTTTTGTTTGTTGTTTGTCGGAGATGGATACGAGTATGTCACAAGTTTAATCTCATCTACGAAAGACCAGCAGTTTCTGTGCGAATAATAAAGCATAGATTAGATAGCAACAAAATTATTATTGTACACGAAGTAAGACACAACGTTTTACTTTTTGGTGCTGAAAAACGGAAAATATGTATAGTGTATGTGAATAACCATAACTGTCAAGTCCTATCAACCTGTGCTTCTGCTGGTCAATGTATAATATTGTTTTATTTTATTTCTAAGTCCATTCATATTATGGCCACAGTTCACCCGACTACACGCTGCGGGTCAAAAGAAAGCAGGCTATAAATATCTCACAAACAAAATATTACGACGCATTCGACTTTCAAATTGAAATAAAATGCATTACAAAAATAAAAGACACACCTAAACTGAAGTTAATCGAAGAACCATCTCGGACAGCCGTGTCTAAAGACTGACAGTCGCAGCGCGTCTAGAGTTACTATGCATTCGGATTTCACCGGAATTTTCATCTCCGTCAATGTAGGAAAACGTTCCAGAAATAAAGGTATACAAGGTGTTACAAAAGATCCTAACTCTTTTTACAGGGTAATAGCACCTGTGTGTACCAGGTGTACGCGCAGATATAGATCCCCAAATAGCAAATAGCAAGATTGAGAACTTGGAGATCTTCGAGTTTTTTTTATTGGCGGCGCCAGATCGTATTATGACTCAAATATAAGTTGAAAAAAAAAAGGTTAAATGTATAAAAGGTAAGGGTATTTAGCTATGGTTACGGAAAATTCATTACGTAGTTTTAGCAAACGTCTAGCATTTCATCAGATTGAAAAAAAATAATACAAATGGTCACCCTAGCCGGAACCCGCCCGTACCGTGTCGGGATTTGAACCCGCGACCCCCGGCGTGGGTGGCCGCGCCACGGGGTGGCGGACAAATCAAATTACGAATAAAATTTACATTCGCCTGACAAGTGACGAATCAAGACATGAGGATAGGCAGTTAAGTTACAGAAAGCTCGCTCTTTATACCTTTGGGGCTGAAATCCACCAAATAATTGTAAAGGAGACGAGAAGATAACATTGTGAGAAGTTTATCTGGTACATATAAACGTAACGTGAAAAATATAACTATCGGAAGGATATCGAAGTCAAACGATCGAGGTCGGGCGAGGTTTCAAAAGTATTCGTAGAGTCTACATACAATGTCGCGATGTTATTTCATGCAAGACTTGCAAAATTACTTCACTGGTGCTCTCTCATTCTCTAAAAGTGGAATGAAAATGAAACGCATCTTATTTGAAACGGTTCTTCTGTGTTTATTTCCTATCTGGTACTGAAGAACTGAATGAGTCTCAGGAAAAATGAGAAATATGCGCACCGCGCGGAATAAATGCGGAAATTACGAGTCATTTCCATAAATTCGCATTGATATTTGACTTACTTTTTTCTCGTGTCTAAGGCAACTAAGTATCTATTTCTAAGGCTTCTCCTAGCCTTACACATTCAAACAGTTTCAGCTTGGCAAATTATAAATGGCAAATTGTAATAATAATCAACTCAAATATTAGCCTGCTAAAGTAAGTAAGTAAGTAAGTAAGTAAGTAACTCTTTATTGCACAAACGAAAACATTTTACAAATAAACATTTAAAAATAACAGTACAAATGGCGGTCTTATCGCTAAAAGCGATTTCTTCCAGACAACCTTTGGATGGACAGGACTGAGAGCGAAAACACAGTAGCAGCAGATGCACAATAAAGCCATGGCGAGAAAGGGTAAAAGCCTTTACCCAAGCAGTGGGCAAATGTAGACTGACAATAATGGTGATGATAAAAAGCCATGAAACCTACATAAATCTACAGGGTGCACTCTAAGTCGATAGCGAAACTTTAGGTGGGCTATCTACTGATCACTACAAACAACTTGTACTAGGTGGCGAAAAATATGGAGTGAAAAAAATATCAGCTGTTCCATACAAAAGGTCGACTCAGTACTGCGCCAAATGTGTGAAACAGCAGATATTTTTTGCGCTCTATTTTTGTCGCCACCTAGTACAAGTTGTTTGTATTGATCAGTAGATAGCCCACTTAAAGTTCCGCTATCGACTTAGAGTGCACCCTGTAGAATAGTAGAGTCCAACCAGGGGTTAAATAAGACAGGTTTATCTCAAGACTTAGCGGATCCTGCCATACAGCTCCCATCCTCACTCGTACGATTTCCTTCCCCCGTAGACACGCGACAGCACGTCGACCCTTACACGCTAGCACTCTACTCGGTTTCGTTACGGGCGAATTTACAACAAAAGTGTACACTATGACGTGTTATCGTGTGTACATACTCTCCGGCGGTGTTCCACTCTGCCGAGCGAGCGACTTCCTTTCTGCGATGAAAAATGACGCAACCGTCGACTAGACGCAAAATAATACTCGCAGAGAGTGGATAGGCTGGCTGGGATAAACGCACAGGGGGTCTTATTCCCGGGAATCTCGAATTCAATACCTCTCGAAGAAAAAATCTCATCTCACATCTATTCTCACGAAGTCATTCTCGACATAAGGCACGAGATTTCCGCGAGATGTTTGCCTTTTTCGCTCGGCATGACTCGAGTGGTCGGGAGCAATCGAGATCGAAATGACATGAGATTTTTCCTACGAAATGTATCGAATGCGAGATTCCCGAGAAATAGCCCCCAGGTTTTTCCCAACCGACTTAAAAAAAGGATGAGGTACCTACTAATTTAGACCCTTTTATGTTTGTTACCTCAGAACTTCTTCTAGGACTGATTTTGATGATTATTTTTTTGTTTAAATAGTGATAACTCGACTGTTGTACGATCTGTTACAAGTAATGTACGCCAGATTGCCCAGTACTAACAACATCCTCGCAGTTTAGTTACCAATATCTACAAAAAGCAGTACGTAAAGGTTTCTACGTGATATTTTCCAAGATATCCTAGATATCGGGTTGTACGTCCAAAGTATCCATGTATCGTTCCATATGGTTAAATTTAGTTGAAAACAAGGGGCGGAAGCGATATCGCAACTTGCCCCATTTCACTCGCCGCCCCATTTGTTGCTCCAACTTACGATAAATACTAACTTTTATATCGCTCGCCTCTTTTTCTTCCGCGGCACGGGTTGTTTATTCGAGATGCAGGAATAAAAACAGGAAAACTCTGTAAAATATTTTTGTTGAGTTAGGTACTCTTACTTTTTGCATTGAGTACGCGTGGTGATTAACCTGGAACCCTCTCTCTCTGAGAGAAGACCTTTGCCCAGCTAGTGGGACATGTACCGGCTACATTTTACTTATCTTTCTCTAAGGGTGACATTAATAGTCGTCAGCTCAAACCCGAGCTCAAGTAGTTGATCTCAGAAAAAAAAATCACCGAACAAAAGCTCGAGCTTTAGTAGCTGTCAGCTTGAGCTTGACATTGATATTCGCCACGGCCTCAAGTCAGTGATTTTGTTTTCTGAGATCACCTACTTGAGCTCGAGCTTGAGCTGACGACTATTAATGCCACCCTTACTCACTTTTACCGAATGATTTTTTGTTCGCTGAAAAGCAAGAAATGGCGGACTCTACTGGTGATTTTGAACAACCTTCTGGCCTGAACTTTTTGTGAAAACCCGGAGGCATCACTCTTCTTGTACGGTCAACCACAGTCACAGATACCCCATGGCAGCTCTTAACGCACGCGGCATTGAACTATCGCCTAGTGTGTGGGCGACTGTACCAAGTCAGTTTCTCACGACATTTTTCGCTGTTATCTACACGCACCCCAACCACAATCCACAGAGTAAGAAAAAAAGTTCTTCAAAATCTACCATAAGACTAGTGGTTCGCCCCGAACTATGAACTCGCGACCCCATATCTCAGCAACCCCTCGACCGATTTGGCTCATGTTCGAACTTAAAAATTCTCTTGGCCTCATTTACCTGCCTACCAAATTTCATCACGATCCGACTAAATTTACTCAAGTTATCGTCGAACGAACATTCATACATACATACATACATACATACATACATACATACATACATACATACATACATACATACATACATACATACATACATACAAACGCCGGATTGTTCCAGTAGACTCGGAGAACTTCGCTCGCTTCGCTCGCTCGTTCAATTATGTGAGAGTACTAGGATAGTAATGGGCGTTTTTCCCGGTCCGAGGTCACGGGTTTAGGTCCCAACAAGACGAAACATTTTAAACTAGCCTTTTGGACATACCTAATCATTACTTCTGCTTAGCTCCCCACTACCATCTCCACCTGACCAGGCCATCTAACCCTAAAGAACCAACGCCCCACTAGCACTAGCAATATTGTCACCGCTCCAGGCAATCTACCCCGAGAGGGAAGGAACTGTAAATTACTGCGAGCAATCCCTCAGCGTGTTAGGGCTGGCAGCGAGTGCGCGGCAATTAGTGATGTACGCTCGGAAACATTCCCACTCCCGGCAATGTTTCCACTGGAAATATTTACGGAAAGTTTCCAAAAGTTTCCCAATGTTTCCATAGATACCAAGTTTTTTTTTGTTTATTTATTGCTTATTCTTATAGTATCGCGTTCATTAGTCACGTGACATGCATTTTTGCATAAGTATCTTGTCCTTGCAGTGTTACCATAATGGAGACTGCATGGAATTGGTATTTCATTTAAAAAATCCATCAAATTCGTACTAACAATCAAATTCGTATGAATTATGTTTTAAGTAACTTATTATTTGGTGTATAAAAAACTAAAGCCTTTTGAATCTACGTAGTGAGATGATTTATGCAGCATCCAGTGGCACCTTCTCTCACACTAGAAGGGTGAAGAGACCACTCGACGCTGCAGTGCCTGGGACATTGTTTTAGATGGAGAAGGCTTGCCCAGCATACCATCCTGACAGCTTATATTTTGTTTATTTGGTGTATAGAAAATCCAAAACCATGTACAATTAAGTAATCAAATATTGAAATATCTAAAGTTTAGAGCAAGTTCCCAGTTGGGGGAACATTTCTGGCAATGTTTCCGACAAAGTTTCCAGCGATTGGCAAAGTTCCCGGGAAAGGGACATCAATAGCGACAGTTACGGCCTTTCGTCGGGCTTTATTGGACGATATATCCTCTGGCCCTGCACACCCCTGATTTTTAACCCACACATGGAAATAAAATCGGCTAAGTAAGGGTTAGACTAGTGTAGAGAGCGAAGCAAGTCGCGCTAACTTATGCCAAAGACTCGTCCAAAAGAAGAAAAGTTATTGAGGAAAAGTACTTAGGGTGGTATTCTAGAACGCTACTTAAACTCAGTTCAAACTAGAACGCTATTTAAACTCTGTTTAAACTCAGTTCAAACTAGAAAACTCCTTGAAATCTGTTTAAACTCAGTTTAAGTAGAGTTTAGTAGTGTCGACTGTCGATAAAACAGTGCATGTTTTGATTTGAATATCCCTCCCTTCATATCAAAACATGCACTGCTTTATCGACAGTCTGAACTCTGTTTAAGACGACATACAAGCCTCAGAGGTACAAAAAATTTGCGAGGACGTCCGGAAGATCCTGATTTACTGCATGAAATTTTCAAAACAGGACAGTATTTTTTAGCTTTGGCTTTAGTCCAGGAAACGGTAAAGGTATCCCAGGAAGCCAAAACACAATTGGGTAAACTTTGCTCGATAAAAAAAAATCTTGAAAATTGACGAAATACGACATTTTTTCACCTTTTTTCGCTAGTTCTCCGTAAATATAGAAGTAATATCAATGGCACATTTTTTGTTCATAGAATTTAACCCATATCTAAGTTTTCCAGGGAAAACATTATCAAAAACGCATTTAAAAATATAATTATGAATCAAAACATTGAAATTTCTAGCAAGCCGTCAGCCGCTGTATGGACTCAGACGGCCACGTGGCCTCATGAAAAGCAGACGTGTATCACTTTTTTTTGCGGTTTTCCAAGATCGATTACGTTATTGTTTCAAGACAATCTTTTCCTACCTTTTATGCTGTGAGCTGGTAAATCAGCAAAATTATAAAATGAACACCACTTCTAGTCAGAAATCACGAGAAATAATTATTCAGAATCTGAACCTGTGCATTATCAAAACCGGCGCTCGCCGATAACAAACTCGCCATAGGAAATCGTTGTCATGGCGACCGCTCGCGTACATGAAGGAATATAGCCTCAACGTACACTGAACAACTTCTAGCACAATCCAGTGGTGACTTGCCTACTCATTAAAGATATACGATATCTTAGCAACCTACGCGAAGATGATGTATGACATTATGAAATAACAATATTATGCTGTAATAAAAAAATTTTGATTTTCAAATAATCGTACATTTACTTTGCTCACAGTTTTAAAGAAGATTTACATCGTATTGGATGGTCATTAGTTCCTTTACTAGTATGAACTGTATCACAGACGATTTTCGATAGTGAGGATCATTCAGACATTGGAAATATTGGAATATTGGACTTCCAAGAGTTCCAAGTACTTATTGAGGTGGATGGAGAACAAAATCTTAAGCATCAGAAAAAAAAAAAGAAAGTCATCGAATTGCAAAAATATTACTATTATTATTTACGGATTTTAAAAAATGTATACCAGGTGCCGGAAAATTTGCGATTTTGACAAGAATTTTTTTTCGTGCCGTTAGATTTTGTTTCTTGTAAGGATCAAAAGTCATCATCAAAACACTAGAAATGATAAAAAAATAAAAAAATCAACCATCCATTATACAGGCTGGTGCATTGAGGTAGCACCATTAACCGTTATAGCTACAGAAAAACTGTCAGAAAAGAAAGTCATTGGATTGCAAAAATATTACGAGTGGCGTTAACAGATTTTGATTTTGGTGCTGCCTCAACGGGCCACCCTATATAATAGAAATGGTTTATTTTCAATATTTTACATTTCTAGTGTGTTGACCATGACTTTTTAGATCCTTACAAGAAACAAACCGGGTCCGGATCACCACGCTGCGCGCCAAAACGCAAATCAAGGATGTTGGAGCTGCAACCGCCAAATTGAAGTGGAACTGGGCCGGCCACGTTTGCCGCATGGGTCCGGATAGGTGGGCGAAAGTCGTCACCGACTGGACCCCACAAGATGGGCACCGGCGCCGCGGCAGACCGAGGCGGAGATGGCGGGACGACTTCACATCCTTTTTGCCGGGTTGGCAAGAGGCAGCCGAGGATAGAGAGGAGTGGAAGAAAAAAGGGGAGGCCTTTGCCTAGCAGTGGGACACTATGGAGGCTACATGAAAAAAAAAAGAAACAAAATCGAATAGCACGAAAAAACGTTTTGTCAAAATCGGAAATTTTCTGGCACCCTGAATATATTTTTCAAAATTGCTTAGCGCCACTCGTAATATTTTTGCAATCCAATGACTTTCTTTTCTGACAGTTATTCTGTAGCTATAACGGTGATGGTGCTGCCTCAACGCGCCACCCTGTATAATGGAAAAAGTAAAATTTTTATTTTTTTACATTTCTAGTCTTTTGATCCTTACAAGAAACAAAATCGAACGGCACGAAAAAAAATGTTTTGTCGAAATCGGTAAAACAGGTATACAGGGTGGCCCAAACATAGACGTCAAGCGAAAAAATCTAGATAGCTGACACCGAGGGCTACCCGAATCACCCCTATGTATGTTCAGCCATTTTTTGTCGTTTAGAAGTTATGAGGCTTTTAAGGTTTTTTTGAAAAAAAAAACCTAGAATTGGATTTTATTTTCTAACTTTTTTTTCTGTCGTATTTTCAGAGATATTTTTTTTATTTTTTAGGGTCTCAGATAACTTATCTATTACCAAAAAAATAATGATCAGATATGGACTTCTAGAAGTTCCCGCAATTTTGATCCAAAGTCCAATAATGTTGTTTTCGAGAAATCATCACTGAAATAGTTAGTATGGAGAAAAAATTAAGTAGAGGTCTGAAGGACTTTCTTTTAATTTCAAAAACTTTCCCAAAGGCTTCAGAATAGTACAAAAAACCTGTCACTTAATGGGATTTTTATTCAAGTAATTCGCGATCAAATTTGAAAAATTGGAGTTTGAAGAAATTTTATTTCAATAGATTTTAATTTATTTTAGTTTATTTGGACAAAAATCACTGCAGATAGACTTAATATCGCCTGTCAACATGGCCTGCATAAGAAATACACGGAAAAAAAAAACCATAAAACTTTTTTTGTTCTTTATTTGAATTTCAAGTAATTTTATTACCGAATTAACTTACAAAACATTTAAAAAAATAAAAAAATAAAATAAAAGAAGTCCGAAAATTAAATGAGTATTATTTTTTATTTACCGTGAATTTCGAATGCAGGCCACGTTGACAGGCGAAATTAAGTCTACCTGCAGTGATTTTTGTCCAAATAAACTACCTAAAATAAATTAAAATCTATTGAAATAAAATTTCTTCAAACTCCAGTTTTTCGACTTTGATTGCGAATTACTTGAATAAAAGTCCCATAAAGTGACAAGTTTTTTGTTCTATTCTGAGCACTAAGCCTTTGGGAAAGTTTTTGAAATATAAAAAAAAGTCTTTCTGACC
Organism: Zelleria hepariella; assembly: GCA_949319315.1. Classification (NCBI taxonomy): domain Eukaryota; kingdom Metazoa; phylum Arthropoda; class Insecta; order Lepidoptera; family Yponomeutidae; genus Zelleria; species Zelleria hepariella. The sequence continues at coordinate 345,242 of OX439388.1, forward strand.
TCTACTGATTTTTTTCTCCATACTACCTATTTCAGTGATGATTTCTCGAAAACAACATTTTTGGACTTTGGATCAAAATTGCGGTAACTTCTAGAAATCCATATCTCATCATATTTTTTTTGGTACCAATAGATAAGTTATTTGAAACTCTAAAGAATAAAAAATATCTCTGAAAAGTCGAAAGAAAAAGAAGTTAGAAAATAAAATCCAATGGTAGGTATTTTCTTTTCAAAAAACCTTAAAAGCCTCATAACTTCTAAACGACTAAAAATGGCTGAACATACATGGGGGTGATTCGGGTAGCCCTCGGTGTCAGCTACCTATATTTTTTCGCTTGACGTCTATGTTTGGGCCACCCTGTATATTTTTCAAAATCTGTAAATGCAACTCTTAATATTTTCGTAATCCAATGACTTTCTTTTCTGACCGTTTTTTCGGTAGCTATAAGGGTTAATGGTGCTGCCCTTGTAACCTACCTCTAAACTGTATGAAGGTAGGAAAAAATTACGTCACAATAAAATTCAAGCCAGCCGGGCGCGTTTTTAGAACCTGTGCACTAAAACGGCCATAACTTCGTCATTTCTTATCCGATTTCAAGTTTTTTTTCACAGAAAAGTATGTTTTTGATGTCTCTATAAAACTGTATACTTGGTTCAAAACGCAAATAATCCTTATTGGTAAAGAGCTTTCACGGTATTAATACGAGAGGTTGCGGGTTCAAGTCCTGTCCCGAGTGAATTTTTTCAACTTATTATGTTTAAAATATTTCCTAGCACGGGTTAGTGCTTTAGAAAAAACAAAAAGTGGTTAAATAAATGTGCTTGAAATGTGGTTCTCTATCCTGGCTGGACTTGGAAGTCCAATATACCAATGTCTGAATGATCCTCATTTCATAAGCGGTTCCTACTAAAAAGCGTCATTCCTATACATTTTGTATAGGAGCGGAATTTCTCGCATTCTGCCAGTATTATTTCAGCACAAAATATTTTTAGTATGCGTTGACCCTAAAACTCATAGACATACTACTAAAACTAAACATAAACTTGCAAGAACGTGCACGGGCGAGAGCGGCGGTAGGGTGCGGTTGCCCCGCAGCTGCTCCCGCCGCGCGCGTCTCACACCCCCTCAAAAAGGCCAAGAGCAGGGTCTCATAAGGCCTTAAGGTGGAAACTTAGTCCGGCTGTTGCCAACTTTTGCTCACTAGCGGCGCTGGGGTGCACACATGCACAAAGTAACGTGGTTTTTAGATTTATCAATATTTATCGCTTTTATTTCAAACTATCCTTCCGTTCGCGAGCATTGTTATGCAATTGAAGTATTAGGGAAGAAAAAAATCTAATTAACATGCTGTATTTTCCAAGTTCTGGTCTACGACAATTTTATCTTCCATCCATTCACTCACACATACAAACAAAAACATCTGAAGTAAATACTGACCAGGAACTAAGACACCTGGCACAGTAGTAGATTGTATGTAGCGAGGTCTCTTGAACTTTTGACAGGTGATGACCAACAATCAAGACCCCTGACCACATAGTAGATTGTATGTAGCGAGGTGTTTTAGTTACTGGACATAGAATGTCTCGTTATAATACTTCGATCAAGGATAAAACTAGATACAACATAGAACTCTGAAATGTGTCTGAAAAAATAGATGTCCAAATTGCCTTTTGGAGCTTATTTGCTCGTAGTCCATGCAATTAAAGTAAAACTGTACACTAATGCGATAAGGTTGACATTCGAATATTAGACGTATGGTCGAAATGATGTTTCGTATTGTTCTATTGCTGATATCTTTTGTTTCTGTGGGGACAAGTTTTTATTGTGATTTTATACGTAATGCGGATTCTATGGAATTTAGTTCGGTGTTATAATATCAAAGAGTTGAAAACCCTCATTGGTAATAACCGCTACAGAAGAGGATCGAATATCCTCCTTGGTAGGTCCCTCATACCTATTTATCTAGGCGCAATAAAATTAAACTGTGTACCTACTTGAAAAAAATAAAATGTCACACAGTTTTTCACAACAAACATGGTGAAATCAGTTGATATAATTTGGACTTTACTTGGATATATTCTCACTTATGAGTGAACTAGTGACTATCACGGGAGTGGTCACAGGAGTAATTTCCATTTTGAAAGAGTATAATTTCAATCAGACTTGTGTCGCGAATGCAATCGACAACGAAATACTTATCGCGTACTAGAAGACTTTGGCCTTCCCAAGGATTTGGAGGATACATTATTCAAGGAAATAATTGTTTGTTTGCGTACCTAGTACCTAGGTAACTACTAACAATTTCTACAAGGAGAGTATCGAGAGAGAGCAAAATGTTTTAGAGAACAACAAGACAAGGGGGAAAAGCTATTCACAGAAGACTTCCTGCCTCACTTCCAACAGCCCCATATATTGGGAATACTTCGGCGGCAGTCTTTGTCCTTAAATCTGCTGGAGAATACAGGCTTACTTATAGATAATTATTGTTTCAAGCTATTGGATGGAATGTTAGACTACTCAAATAAAGATTTTATTATTGCGCATGTTTTTATCATTTATTGAACATCTAGGTAACACAGGTAAATACGCTATACTTAGTATAAATAAAGGCATTTGCATCTACGTAATGAGATGATTTATGATTTATGCAGCATCTCATACTTAGTATAAATAGCTTGCAGCAAGCACTGATTCAATACGAAATGTAGGCATTTTTTTTACTTTTTCAATCCGTGGGATCAAGTTTAGTAGAATGGGACCATTCCATTTTCCCCCACCAGAGTTCCCCCACTGGTGGGGGAAAATGGAATCGCACAAAAAAATATTCCATTTTCCCCCACCAGCTATTTATAGTCAAGATTATTATTGGCAATAGCCTAATTTTATTATTAATCGGCATAAGTAAAACTAATTTGGGAGAGGCCTATGTTCAGAAATGGACCAACAGAGGCTGCCAATGATGATGATGAAATTGACTAATTCTATAATTTGTATTAGAAAAAAATTGGTATCTTATGGCATTTAACATAACAACAGTCAACGTTATTGAAATAGTACAAAATAAAACAAAGACCGCTTATAAATTATTCTGAATAATCCTTCATAAAAAATATACAGGTTGGCCCAAACATAGACGTCAGCCATTATTTGGGTTTTTTTGAAAAAAAAAAACCTAGCGTTGGATTTTATTTTGTAACTTTTTTTTCTTTTGATTTTTTAGCAATGTTTTTTATTCTTTAGAGTCTCAGATAAATTATCCATCACCAAAAAAATAATGATCAGCTATTTTTTGTATTATTCTGAAGAATGAGGGTTTGGAAAAGTTTTTGAAATCAATAGAAAGTCCTTCAGACCTCTACTTATTTTTTTCCCCATACTAACTATGTCAGTGATGTTTTCTCAAAAACAACATTTTGGACTTTGTATCGAAATTGCGGTATCTTCTAAAAGTCCATAGCTGATCATTATTTTTTGAAGATAGATAAATTATCTGAGACTCTAAAACATTAAAAATAATTCTGAAAAGTGAACAGAAAAAAAGTTACAAAATAAAATCCAATACTAGATAATTTTTTTCAAAAAACCTTAAGAGCCTCAAAACTTCTAAACGACAAAAAATGGCTGAACAGTGAACATACAAGGGGGTGATTCGGGTAAGCCACGGCGTCAGCTATCTAGATTTTTTCGCTTGACGTCTATGTTTGGGCCACCCTGTATATCATTTATGAATAAGTATGCTTGTTATAGCTTTGTTATTTAAATATCTTTACAAAACATTAATATTAAACAAATAATTCAAGTCATCGCTTTCTTGATTTAAATTAAAAATTAAAAAAAAACCTAAACAATCGTTCGCTTGTGTCTATTCATGTCCATAGCCTAATCAGTCTATTATAATACTAAAATGTACTGATATGCAAATAGTAGTCACCCGTAAGGTTTTAAAAGAAACGCTAAAAGTACCTAGCTATTCAAATTGAGGTTTAAATGTTAAAAACTATACCAATTTTATAGGGTGTTTCAGAATGGTCCTGTGACACTGAAAGGGCTCGCACGGAAGTTTGTAAGGAGATTTTATTACAATTAATGGAGATGTTAATAATAATAATATCTTTTTTAAACATTTATAATAAGTTGAAAAAATTCACTCGGGGCAGGACTTAAACCCGCAACCTCTCGCATACCATGCAGGCGCTGTACCAATTGAGCTACCGATTCAAGTAACTGTCGATGCGAATTTCTTCAACTAGTCTCCGTCAACTGGACGGGGGCGCCACCTGGTGTGATTAGTTTGCACTAATCTACACCAAGTCCTGCCCCGAGTGATTTTTTTCAACTTATTATAAATGTTTAAATTATTTCCTAGCACGGGTTACTGCTTTAGAAAAAACAAAAAGTGGTTAAATATCTTTTTTATTCAGATTACTGGGATCCATTGGGTTACAGACTAGTTTAAAATAAATAATAGTTTATAAGCAGGCAATATTTCAGAAATAACTAAGCTCGCAAAGTTTGACTGTGCATCATTATTGTGAGTAACACATATTTCTTCTTTTTTACCCTGAGTGAAATGTTTTGTTCTGATAAAGTATATTTCATTTATTTTGAAAATTCAACTATTACTTTTTTAAATATAATGTTATGTTGACTCTAACGAAACAATAAGGCTGGCTTCGCTCGCCAGTCATGGGGCCTTTCTGTAACAAAAGTTCTAACACCTCGCTTAATAATATCAATAAAACCGCAAACTGATTATTGATATTATTAAGCGATAAAAAAAAGAGCAAAATTATCTTATAAAAAATCAGTCTTATGGTTTCATTAAAGTCAACATAAAATTATATTTTAAAAAAGTAATTGTCAGATAATTTATCTATCTTCAAAAAAATAATGATAAGCTATGGACTTTTAGAAGATACCGCAATTTTGATCCAAAGTCCAAAAATGTAATTTTTGAGAAATCAACACTAAAATATTTAGTATGGGGAAAGAATTAAGGTCTGTCAATAAACAGAACTCTGGAAATTAAGTGGCAACAATATTTCATAGTAAAGGACCACGGGCACATTAGTATGAAGTCTGGGCCCACTGACAGTTGACACTTGATGAAATTGTTTACATTGTCCGACCTCAATAAACTTCATGTCAAATGAAAGCTCTTAAAGAGTACTTCAATTTATTCTACGGCAGCTTAGTCAAAATCGAGCGCGAAAATGGTGTTTTGGGCACATTTGTCCCATTTTATGAAGATTGTCCGACCTCAATAAACATCATGTCAAATGAAAGCTCTTGAAGAGTACTTCAATTTATTCTATGGCAGCTTTGTCAAAATCGCGCGCGAAAATGGTGTTTTGGGCACATTTGTCCCATTTTATAAAGATTGTCGGACCTCAATAAACTTCATGTCAAATGAAAGCTCTTGAAGAGTACTTCAATTTATTCTATGGCAGCTTAGTCAAAATCGAGCGCGAAAGTGGTGTTTTGGGCACATTTGTCCCATTCTATAAAGATTGTCGGACCTCAATAATAAACTTCATGTCAAATGAAAGCTCTTGAAGAGTACTTCAATATATTCTACAACAGCTTAGTCGAAATCTAGCGCGAAAGTGGTGTTTTGGGCACATTTGTCCCGTTTTATAAAGATGGTCGGACCTCAATAAACTTCATGTCGAATGAAAGCTCTTCAAGCGCACTTCATTTTATTCCATGGCAGCTTAGTCGAAATCTAGCGCAAAAGTGGTGTTTTGGGCACATTTGTCCCATTTTATAAAGATGGTCGGACCTCAATAAACTTTATGTCAATTGAAAGCTCTTGAAGAGTACTTCAATTTATTCTATGGCAGTTTAGTCAAAATCGAGCGCGAAAGTGGTGTTTTGGGGATGGGCATATTGGGCCCACTGACAGTTGACACTGTCGGACCTCAATAAACTTTATGTCAAATGAAAGCTCTTGAAGAGTACTTCAATTTATTCTATGGCAGCTTAGTCGAAATCTAGCGCGACAGTGGTGTTTTGGGGATGGGCATATTGGGCCCACTGACAGTTGACACTGTCGGACCTCAATAAACTTCATGTCAAATGAAAGCTCTTGAAGAGTACTTCAATATATTCTACAACAGCTTAGTCGAAATCTAGCGCGAAAGTGGTGTTTTGGGCACATTTGTCCCGTTTTATAAAGATGGTCGGACCTCAATAAACTTCATGTCAAATGAAAGCTCTTGAAGAGTACTTCAATTTATTCTATGGCAGCTTAGTCGAAATCTAGCGCGCAAGTGGTGTTTTGAGGATGGGCATATTGGGCCCACTGACAGTTGACACTGTCGGACCTCAATAAACTTCATGTCGAATGAAAGCTCTTGAAGAGTACTTCAATTTATTCTAAGACAGCTAAGTCAAAATCGAAACAAAACACCACTTCCCCAAAACACCACTTGCGCGCTAGATTCCGACTAAGCTGCAGTAGAATAAATTAAAGTACTCTTCAAGAGCTTTCATTTGACATGAAGTTTATTGAGGTCCAACAGTGTCAACTGTCAGTGGGCCCAATATGCCCATCCCCAAAACATCACTTTTGCGCTAGAATTCGACTAAGCTGCCATAGAATAAATTGAAGTACTCTTCAAGAGCTTTCATTTGACATGAAGTTTATTGAGGTCCGACCATCTTTATAAAACAGGACAAATGTGCCCAAAACACCACTTTCGCGCTAGATTTCGACTAAGCTGCCATAGAATAAAATGAAGTGCGCTTTAAGAGCTTTCATTCGACATGAAGTTTATTGAGGTCCGACAGTGTCAACTGTCAGTGGGCCCAATATGCCCATCCCCAAAACATCACTTTTGCGCTAGATTTCGACTAAGCTGCCATAGAATAAAATGAAGCACGCTTCAAGAGCTTTCATTCAACACCAGTTTCATCACGCATGGTCGAACAATCTTCATTAATGGAACAAATATGCCCAAAACACAATTTTTGCGCTCGATTTTGACTAAGCTACCATAGAATAAATTGAAGTACCCTTCAAGAGCTTTCATTTGACATGAATTGTATTGAGGTCCGATAATCTTTATAAAATGGGACAAATATGCCCAAAAGACCATTTTTGCGCTCGATTTTGAGTAAGCTCCCATAGAATAAATTGAAGTACTCTTCAAGAGCTTTTATTTGACATGTATTTTATTGAGGTCCGACAATCTTTATAAAATGGGACAAATGTGCCCAAAACACCACTTTCGCGCTCGATTTTGACTACGTCGCCATAGAATAAATTGAAGTACTCTTCAAGAGCTTTCATTTGACATGAAGTTTATTGAGGTCCGACAATCTTTATAAAATGGGACAAATGTGCCCAAAACACCACTTTTGCGCTCGATTTGGACTGCGTCGCCATAGAATAAATTGTAGTACTCTTCAAGAGCTTTCATTTGACATGAAGTTTATTGAGGTCCGACAATCTTTATAAAATGGGACAAATGTGCCCAAAACACCACTTTTGCGCTCGATTTTGACTGCGTCGCCATAGAATAAATTGAAGTACTCTTCAAGAGCTTTCATTTGACATGAAGTTTATTGAGGTCCGACAATCTTTATAAAATGGGACAAATGTGCCCAAAACACCACTTTCGCGCTCGATTTTGACTACGTCGCCATAGAATAAATTGAAGTACTCTTCAAGAGCTTTCATTTGACATGAAGTTTATTGAGGTCCGACAATGTAAAATTTTTCATCAAATGTCAACTGTCAGTGGGCCCAATGTGCCCATGGTCCTTTAATCCGAAAAGTGGTCGGCTTTACTATGAAAAATGGTTGCCATTTAATTTCTAGAGTTAATGGACAGACCATAGAGGTCTGAAAGACTTTCTTTTGATTTCAAAAACTTTCACAAAACCTTAGTGCTCAGAATAGTACAAAAAACCTGTCACTTTATGGGACTTTTATTCAAGTAATTCGCGATCAAAGATCGAAAGTCGAAAACTGGAGTTGGGAATTTTATTTCAATAGATTTTAATTTATTTTACTTTATTCGGACAAAAATAATTGCAGGTAGGCTTAATATCGGCTGTCAGCATGGCTTGCATTCGAAATAAATTCACGGAAAAAAAAAAAAATATCATTTAATTTTCTTACGTTTTTTAAGAATTAAAATTTTCATTGTTTTGTAAGTAAAGTCGTTACTAAAATAACTTAAAATTCAAATAATGAAAAAAAAATATTTTATCGTTATTTTTTTTACCGTGCATTTCGAATGCAGGCCAGTCTGGCAGGTGATATTAAGCCTACCTGCAATGATTTTTGTCCGAATAAACTAAAATAAATAAAAATCTATTGAAATAAAATTTCTTCCAACTCCAGTCTTTCGACTTTGATCGCGAATTACTTGAATACAAAACCCATAAAGTGACAGGTTTTTTGTACTATTCTGAGCACTAAAGCTTTGGGAAAGTTTTTCAAATCAAACAAAGTCCTTCAGACATCTACTTATTTTTTTCTCCATACTATTTTAGTAATGATTTCTCACAAACAATATTTTTGGACTTTGGATCAAAATTGCGGTAACTTATAGAAGCATATTTTTTTTGGTAATAGATAAATTATAAAATTTGATAAAGACACGAAAAAATAAAAAATATCTCTGAAAAGTCGAAAGAAAAAAAAAAGAAAATAAAATCCAATGCTAGGTTTTTTTTTTCAATAAAACCTTAAAAGCCTCATAAGTTCTAAACGACAAAAAATAGCTGAATGTACATGGGGGTGATTCGGGTAGCCCTCGGTGTCAGCTATTTATATTTTCTCGCTTGACATCTATGTTTGGGCCACCCTGTATATTTTTTAAAAAGGATTATTCAGAATAATTATAAGCGGTCTTTGTGTTATTTTGTACTATTTTAATAACGTTAACTGTTGTAATGTTAAATGCCATAATATACCAAATTATTTTTTCGAATACAAATTATCGAATTACATAGTAAAGTTAACAAATTAGTTTTATTTATGCCGATTATAAAATTAGGCTAGGCTACAGTGTCTGCATCATAGTAATGAGTCGGCCTCGCCAATAATAATCTTGTCTATAAATAGCTGGTGGGGGAAAATGGAATAAAAATTCAATTTTCCCCCACCAGCCACTTAGTGAGGTGGCCAGTGGGTGAAAATGGAATATTTTTTTGTGCGATTCCATTTTCCCCCACCAGTGGGGGAAGTCTGGTAAGGGATAATGGAATGGTCCGATTGGGGACGCCCTTATGCCGCGCGCGGTAAGAGCTGCCATGTGGCTGACCGTACCTAACTCAGTAAGAAATAAGTTTCTTTTTGTTTTACCCTCTTATGTAGAAATCTTCGTAAAATCCTAAAACGTGATTAATAATTTTTAATTAAATTTACGAATACTAAGTTTCAACTAAATCTGACTAAAAGATCTCCTGTACCTTCAAAATGGTCCTTATATCTATTTAATTGTACTAAGAACCAAAATGTTCGTATTTGAACCAAAATGCTTTTGGTGAGACTTCTTTCTTGGATGGTGCGACGATCGGTGTTTTCAAGTCTAGGAATTTGTCAAACAGTTGAGAAAAAAATGTACCGAACTTTAAAAAACGCCCATATTTTTTAAATAAAAAGTAAATAATATCATGTTTTCATTGCCAGATGACCTAAACGAGCTGCATTTAGTCAAACAATAAGATAAATAAAATCTCCACCGTACAATACATGGAGCTGTAACTGTATGTAAGACTATTGTTGAGAATTCAGTATAAGAATATTCAATATCATCGCTTTATTTTTAGGGAACCCAATCTCTTTATAAAGCAATAAAAGACCGAATTGTTGCCATGTTTTCTTTCCCGCTGACCCCCAAAATATCCTAAACGGCTATATTTGTCTAACATGGCAATACTGACTGACAGCACCAAAAGTTGTATTTCTGAATATTTACTCAGAGCTTCGCTGAAGCATTGGTTGCCGGTCTTGCAACGCCGCAAAATGGCAGCGTTGCCAAATGTAGGTACACAAGACAGCACGTAGACGCTTACACGCTAGCACTCTACTCGGTTACGTTACGGGCGACTTTAAAACAAAAGTGTACACTCTGACGTGCTGTCGTGTGTACCCGGCTACCCTCCGTTTATTTTTTTCACGAGTCCTTTGGGCAAGGAGTAGGTAAGCAATGGAGAAAAAGGTGATTATACCTTCTTGGTGTATAAAGCAAGCCCACCCAAACAAAAGACTTGGCTCAAAGGTCTCGTATCCAAGCTATAAAATACAACAAAAAAAAAAAAATGACAACAGCGTCCGTCATCGCGTATCAGCTGTTCGTGGCCGCCATGTTGAAAGCAGCGTTACATGTGTGTGGGTTCTCACACACAACTACACAACTTTTATAGTATGTCGTGCACCCACACATACGTAAAATATTGATATTTTCAAAAGCTAAAATAAACATAATCCTGAATTAACAACATACTTTTTGTGAATTTCGCGGCAATGGTATGATATCATAAGACAGAATGTATCAAAATTCTGAAGAAATTCGGTTTAGTTTCTTAGTTCTGGTCTACGAAAGTTAGTATGGAAATTGACAGCTAACGACGACCCTTAAACTGAGTTTAAGTAGCGTTCTAGAATACCACCCTTAGAGTGCGTTTCACGAAAGAGTTCCCTTGACGAAAGTCTTATTGAACGAGCGAGCGAAGCGAGCGAAGTTCTCCGAGTCTACTGGAACAATCCGGCGTTTGTATGTATGTATGTATGTATGTATGTATGTATGTATGTATGAATGTTCGTTCGACGATAACTTGAGTAAATTTAGTCGGATCGTTATGAAATTTGGTAGGCAGGTAAATGAGGCCAAGAGAATTTTTAAGTTCGAACATGAGCCAAATCGGTCGAGGGGTTACTGAGATATGGGGTCGCGAGTTCATAGTTCGGGGCGAACCACTAGTTACAATGTAATAGGGACTATTTTTGTTCAACCCAAGGGAATTCTTTCGTGAAACGCACTGTAAACTCTAATTTTTAAATCGAGTCCACGGAATGACAGTTGCTACAAAGGCTTTTTCTGACAGTTGCATACTAGCAACTGTCATTCCGTGGACTCGAATAAAAAATTAGAGTTTAGATAATGTAGAAAACGATCTGACAAAGAACAGGTGGCTGATTCTCGGCTCGAATGAGACTTCTTACTTATATTTTCTTAATAGAATCTCGAATGCGACATATCCGAGAATTGGCCCCCAGAACGCAGCATGAATAACTGACGATCAATCTCTAAAAATGTATTGAAAAGAAAATGGAAAAGAAGAAGGCGTAATTGAGCTAGAGAAAATGATTTAGAGGGTATGTAATTTTGCTATCTAGTAGCATTTAAACTGAAGCTTCACATAATTCCTCATCGCATATAAAATCGCTAGGCCCTTTCTACTCTAGACGCGGCCTTAACCTCACGCATGAAAATAACCACCCGCGTAAAGAGAAAATTGGGAAATGGTTCCGCATGATGGCATTGTCATTTAAAAATATGCAGAAAAATATTGTGTTGAAACCCGGTTTTATGATAATGTATTTAGGTGCATGCATGTGAAATTCAGGGGGTCATGAAAAATGTATGTCGTTGAATTTTAAATTTTCTATATTGAAGGGAGCATTTTACTGCCTGATGATGACTTTATTACAAAAGCTCTGTATTCTATTGATATCTCAGTAAAGTTAATGGATAACCTACCATCTGTTAGGGCCTCTAGTTATCTGAAAGAATTATAAATTGTTGTATTGTCTAATAATTACTTTATAACAAAAGTTTCGTATTTTATTAAAGTAAGGCCTTTGCATCTACGCAATGAGATGATTTACACAGCGTCCAGTGGCACCAGATTGTTGAATTGACTACCTGACGCTGCAGTGCCTGGGACGTTGTTTTAGATGGAGTAGGTTTGCCCAGCACCTATACCATCCTGACAGCATAGTCGGTCTAATGTCATTGTAATTGTATGTCTTTGCTAAGCTTAGCTGGTGAATTCTCTTACTAATCCTATAGGCCCCTACGAAAGCTTATGGAGATCAACTAAGAATAGGGTTCCTCATAAGGGTCTCTAATAAAGATTTGACGTGTAAATAGTTTTTACTCAAAAAAGCTCGTAATGTGGACATTAATTCGACAACCTTCTTTGAGCAAAGTCGGACTTGCGGGCTACTTGGATTAGGCGCCAGAAAAGTTGTATGGAATTTCATTAATGTCTTGTGTTTTGCGGCCAGAAAAACATTAATGTCGAGTTTTGTTTCATAAATAGAACTCAAACATCAGGTGCAAAAAGTATTTATTTAGAATTAGGCTGTATGGGTACTGGCAGTCGACACATTGCACAGAAAAAAAAAGCGCGGCCATATTGTTTTCGACTTTTCGCGCGTTGTTCGAAGTGATTTTTTTCTGTGTTTTTGTTGAAAAAGTGAACTCTCAAAGCGACGAATCCTCGGATTTGATGTGTTTAACACCGCCGGACATTCAAAATCAAGCGAAATTAGTAATTGGAAATTTATTGCCACCGAAGTCAAAAGAAAAATACAAGCAAGCTTACCAACAAAAAGTTTGCGGAATGGAAAATCGACAAAAAGTACTTAATCTACGACAAATGGTAAGCTAATTAAATTACTATGTTAATTACTATTCTAATTAATATTTTAATTACTCGCATTGTTTGAGTAAAGCACTATACAAGCCTTGGTCTGCAATGAGTGCGCTTCTGGCCACGCTATGATTGCCTCGAGCTTAGCTTAGCTACGCTCTCGGCCCTCAAGTTTGGTCATCATTGCAGCCCTTGCTGGCCGCGCTATAAAGGCCTCGACCTTCGGTCTCGGCCTTCATTTCAGCTTGTCCATCAAGGGCTGCAATGCTGACCGCACTGTGAGGGCCTTGAGCTGCGCTACGCTGCGCTCTGTCGGCCATCAAAAGCGTGCCAGAAACGCACTCATTACAGATCGCGGCAGTAATGTACTATAGGAGGCCGGCGGTAATAGCTATCCAGCATTGATTTATCGAGGGCCGGGAAGAGATCGCGCCATTACTGCCTTATATTAAACACTATCGGCATAAACCTTCAGCCTGATAAACTGCCTCTTTTATGAGCCACTATTTACTCGGTGTGGAGAAAAACTCGCCACCAAAATGCTGATAAAATTCGAGGAAACGAAAGCTTTGTTGTTCCTATGGCAAGATTTTTTTAAGGATTCGTTTATCTTTGCAATGGGCGGTCTCATACATTGGCTACTCACATAATGATAACCCAGAAGTCAAATGATCTCAGACAGTTTTAGTTGAATAGAGTAGACTTTCCCAACACCTTTACCAATACCAAACTCTTTCCTTTGCCGACCAAGTGACATTGTAAGGTTCCCTGAGCTTTCCCTTAAACATGCACCAATTCACGAATCCTGATGAAAATCGTTGAACAAAACTAATTTTATTACAAGCATGATAATGGGAGCAATTCACAATAGGATTTCTCATTTTGAGCCATTTATATTTTTCGTTCCTAGGGAACATTTTAAAGAGCTACGGGTTAGTGCTTTAGAAAAAAGGGAAAATTGTACGGAATATAAATACTTAATTCCGCTATTCAAAAGACAATAAAATCTACTTTCCACACACATCCCTCTGCAAACAAAACGAAGGCAGGAGCTGCACCCAAAGCCGCCCTAGCCGCGGCCGGTACAAATGAGCACTATAAAAATGCGTCCCTTGTCCGCGGCAGCCGGCCGGCGCGGGTTCGATTCCCGACACGTGTCGCGCTGACTAACGTCGCGACGATAAAGCTACAGAATAACAGCTCAGCCACTGTATTCTCAAAAATATCCACCGTAAAAATAACCGCTTTAAAAAAAACTAAAAAAAAGATTGTGAAAAAGTGAAAGTGAAAAAAGTTTATTTATCATTATTACCTGCGTTAAAACACAAAAATAGACACATTACAGAAAAAACGGCTAATGACAAAAGGGGCGTGCTCAGCTAAATGCTGTGTGTGCATGCATCGACACAGCGCTGATTTTCAGCACGCCCCGGTTTCATATTAATTTATATTTACATGCTTATCTAGAATAAATGAGATTTACAAGTACCTACCTTATTATAAGTACAAAACAAATAAAAATATAATTATTCAATTAATTTCAAAATTGCATTAATTTTAAAATATAAAATGTGCAATAATGTTTATTTCAATACGGGCTATTTTGGAGTGTTTTGACGCTCAAATGATGAGTGGCTTTTTTAGATAATAGAGGCGCAGCTATAGTAAAATAATACCTAAAATTTTATTGCCGTGACACAAAAATCGCTGAACAAAAATAGCTCAGTTTAGCTTCCAAAAAAAGAAACCACGCGGCTATCGTTGGACCTTCTAGCTGAAACCATTGCCATGAAGTACTTCTGTGCTATTGTTCTATAGCCTCACCATTATGAGCGACGACTCTCGTTAGTGCTGCATGTGGAAAACTGCCCCTCTATTCTTAACGGTTTTTTTTGCAATAAGGCGGAACTTACAAAATTCAATATTTCACGAACTATGGCTCTTTTTATATTGGTATTGTACAAAATACAGGGTGCACTCTAAGTCGATAGCGGAATTTTAACTAGGTTGTCTACTGATTAATACAAACAACTTGCACTAGGTGGCGAAAAAAATAGAGCGAAAAAAATATTAGCAAATATCGTGAGAATAGATGTGAGATGAGATTTTTCCTTCGAGAGGTATCGAATTCGAGATTAAACCCCCTGTGCGTTTATCCCAGCCAGCCTATCCACTCTCTGCGAGTATTATTTTGCGTGTAGTCGACGGTTGCGTCATTTTTCATCGCAGAAAGGAAGTCGCTCGCTCGGCAGAGTGGAACACCGCCGGAGAGTATGTACACACGATAACACGTCATAGTGTACACTTTTGTTGTAAATTCGCCCGTAACGAAACCGAGTAGAGTGCTAGCGTGTAAGGGTCGACGTGCTGTCGCGTGTCTACGGGGGACGGAAATCGTACGAGTGAGGATGGGAGCTGTATGGCAGGATCCGCTAAGTCTTGAGATAAACCTGTCTTCTTTAACCCCTGGTTGGACTCTACTATTCTACAGGGTGCAATCTAAGTCGATAGCGGAACTTTAAGTGGGCTATCTACTGATCAATACAAACAACTTGTACTAGGTGGCGACAAAAATAGAGCGCAAAAAATATCTGCTGTTTCATACATTTGGCGCAGTACTGAGTCGACCTTTTGTATGGAACAGCTGATATTTTTTTCGCTCCATTTTTTTCGCCTCCTTGTACAAGTTGTTTGTATTGATCAGTAGACAGCCTACTTAAAGTTCCGCTATCGACTTAGAGTGCACCCTGTAGTATAACCTTTGAATAAACATTACGAAGTATATAAAATCAAAGGATGACTATGCGATGTAAAAGAGAATTTAATTTTCAAACTTTGTAAATATGAACGCAATGGCGTCAAGGGTAACCCCCCTGGTCGGCGGGAAAATAGTTCGGTAAAGGGACTTTGCCTAGCAGTGGACAAAAAATGTGTCTGTCTGTAGCACCGTAGCTCTTAGGAGTTTAGGACGGTTAGACGGGTGAACCGATTTGGATGCGGTTTTTTTACTTGAAAGCCGGTTTTCTAGATTTTTTATTTAGTATTTATTTAATATAGATTTGAAGTTCAATGTAAATTATGTTCAATGTAAGTTCAATGTAAATAAGTATTTTTTGTATTGTTGTATTTGTATTAAATAATTAGTTTTTTTAATATTGAATAAAAACGTTGGACTCTCGTGGCCCATTGCCAGTAGGGTATCACATATACTTATCCACAGGCTACGAAAGAAAATGCAGTTTGAACAAAATCTCTTTGATAATTATTATTAGATCCGATTTTGTTTTGAAAAATATATTTTTTTGTGTATGAAGCAATAAAATAAACAAGCATTTGTACACTTCATAAATAGTATTGGTGGGGTTATAAGAGTTATAAGTTATTTTTAATTACAAACATGTAACATTGACCTGTTTTTGAATAAATAAATATTACGGAAAATAAACATGAAACCTACGAGTAGAAGAGTTGATAAGTCACCAAGCTTACCTCAATCTTTCTTGATTGCAACACTTCAACTTGTTCGCATCAAAGTCAACGTAAGTAACCATAAGTAATTACCTTCCGTCCGTAACTCCTCATTGACGAAACACCTCATTTCCGCGTTTTCATCCAGCTGCATTCATCGCGCCCCATTCAGCAAAATATGTTAGACAGGACTTACTATGTTAGGAGATAGAACAGAACGGAAGGTCCGTGGCGGTGTTACTTGTGACATAAGTTACCGGTTTTACGACCAAAGCAGCTTTGAAAAAAATAACAATAGCCAGTCCACTTCAGAGACAGATATCATACGCCAGAGGTTGAGTAAACGTTGTTTAAATAAATATTGAAATATTATTCAAGTTGTATGTGTAAATTAATTGTTGCGACAATGGCCCGCTTTCAACTGACAGTTAAAAGCTGAACTCAAAGCCCTTGGTAGATGGCGCTCATAGGCTTGGCTGTACCAGAACCGGGTTGTGGCTGTCAAATTCGCTTACACAGATTAATAATATCTTCAGAAAAAGCGAAATTTGACAGCCATGAAAACGGCTCATTAAAGAGAGTAACCAAAAAGTGAAATCACCAGACGGACGGCGTCCTAAAAACTCTGACACTACCTCATACGATTACCTACCTACCTACCAGACGGACAATGAATATTGGCAACTGGCACTCCACGATTTGTTGAGACCTCCAAAAACTCTATACGTATTTCAAGAGTGCATATTTTATCGCCTAAACGACGTTCTTTCGCTTTATATTTTGTCCTGCAAGAGTCAATGAGGTTTTCTTCAAAACCTGCACCGTGGGGCTTCATTCACACGACTGATTATCCAAAATTAGGGTCTCAGCTGGGGTTTAAGTCTGTAACGCAATGGCGTGTCGATGGCGACCCAGTAGAAGGATAAAACCGGGGTTTCCTCGTTTTTCTCCTACAGTCAGCGAACTAATCCTCTAGAATTAGAACCAAAATATTCTTTGCTGTACTACAGAAACATTAAAAGGACCGACAGCATTAATAAATCTTAATTGAAGCCGTCAACTGACAGCCCATTTTGGCACCATTCCGTTACAGACTCAGGCCCCAGGGCCCTTAGCCTGTAACGAAATGGTGCCAAAATGGGCTCCCGGTTGACGGTTTCAATTACGATTTATTAATGCTGTCGGTCCAGTGACGGTCCTTTTAATGTTTTTGTAGTACAGCAAAGAATATTATGACTATAAGCCTAGAGGATTAGTTCGTTGGTTGTAGGGGATCAACGAAAAAATCCCGGTTTTGTTCCTCTACCTGGGACGCCATTGATACGCCATTGTGTTACAGGCTAAAGCCCCAGGTCTTGAAGCTTGCGCGGCGCTTTTGTACGCGACAGGGTTCTACCACATCGAATGAAGATTACTTTCTGACGCAATTAGTTTCGTATTAATAAGCAGCCCGCTAATGACCTTCTCGGCCTTTCATTTATTATTTCTTTCATCTTGTCAGGTAAAACCAACATCTAGGTATGCTTTTCATGACGTTATTCGACGAGCGAAGCGAGAAAAGTTCTCCGAGTTTACTGGCAAAATCCGGCGCTTGCATGCATTTATGAATGTTCGTTCTACGATAACTTGAGTAAAGGTCGGACCATCATAAAATTTGGTAGGCGGGTAAAGGTTTTTTTTTTTTAATTCGAACATGAGTAAAATCGGTCAAGGAGTTACCAAGTTATACAAGGTGTTACAAAAGTACCCAACCCTTTTTACAGGGTGTAACCTACTGGTCAACAAAATTTCAAATCTGTAAAAAAAAGTTGAAAAAAACAATTTTTATTTTATATCCACAAAATTTAAAAAATTTCATAACTTTTTTGTTCTTGGTATTAGCTCAAATTTAAAAATATTTTTGTGCGTATAGGTGCATTTACATAGCTTTGAGTTGTTAAAACATTGTGAAAGTCAATGAAAACAATATTAAAAAAAAAACTTTTCTCCCGCCACATCGTTCACATTTTATTAATTTAAAAATTAACGAAGCGTCATAGAGCAAAAAAAAAAGTTCAGGTTGTGATCCCTATCACCGGGTGCTATTACACTGTAAAAAGAGTTATATAGGTACTTTTGTAACACCTTGTATACAGTTCGGGAGATCTACTAGTATTACTCGTATTCAAATTCAAATTTGACGTGACAGTGCGGCGGACAAGCGCTTTTGGGTGGGTGACCGCTAGTGGCAATATACCTATAATAAGTGCTTCCGTGCTTCGGAAGGCACACTAACACGTTGGTTCCGGTAGTTCTTGATTATTAAAAAATTCCGAGGCCTTTTGAGCGGCCTGAAAACTCTGACAACTACCTTATACGATTACCTACCATGACGTATACATATATGGGTGTATGAATGTATGTTATGGTTCCAGACTCGTCTTTTTACGACTGAAGCAAAGTTTTTATTTGCGACGAGGAATAAAATAAAATACACGCACACATAAGAGTACCTAAACCCGAGGGGGAGCGTCACTCGAGTGAAGCGACGAGCGTATTAAATTAAGGTTTTGGTATTTGACACTTTTTGATGCTGGCGAGTTGGGAAGATGGCCGGTGGACAAGGACAGCAACAGTGGCGTCCAAGAACTGGACGACGGTTGGTGGGCAGACCAGCAGCCCGATGGTCGGACGACATCGTTGTGTCGGCGGAGGGTCCATGGATACGGATGGCGAGGGACCGTGAGAGGTGGCGTGAGGGGGAAAAGGCCTATACCCAACAGTGGGCAGAGATGGGCTGATGATGATGATGCTCGATAAAATAATCAAAGGTTGTGGCAATTCGATCACATTGGCACTTGAAAAACTTGAATCCTGTATGTTTTGAAATAATTTTGCATTCAGGGTATTTCAGAAAGGTCCTGTGACACTAAATTTAAAAGGGGTCGCCTAATGCATCATCTCAAAAAAAAAAACGTTTACTATTATTTATAGCCAATCGCGAAATCTTGAAATAGATATCAGCTGCTCCATACATTTGGTACAGCGGGTATCAAATGAATAGAACTAGAATGGGTAGAATGGAACTTTTTGACCAGTAACCATGCCATCCAGTTGACCAGTAATTTACCCCCTGAAAAAAGAGCACTTTTTGTAACACCTTGTATTTATTGGCCAGGGCTCTCTCCCGAAATCCCACAAACATGTCAGGTAGCTCGAATCTGTCATGCAAAAGCGACCTGTCTACGACGGCGGCGCATAAACTTTTGCCTCACGTTTACACTGGACCACTTGCGCTGGCATCTACTCTCAGTAAAGTTCACCTTCTGAATTCAGGTTTAACTGCTAATAATAAAAAAAACCCTAAGAGATTAGTATATCTCATAAAAGGGTAAACCAATTTTGATAAAAACATCTAAGAACACTCGCTAGAAAACCTACTTTTAAATAAATAAAAAAAAGCAAGGAAATCGGTTCATCCATTTAAGAGCATACGGTGCCAAAGCCACACAGACACACACACAGCAGTCAAACTTATAACACCCCTCTTTTTGAGTCGGTGGTTAAAAATGGCAACAAACTAAACTAATGCCTGAGGGAAGTTAGCTTGACAGAAGTTTGGGTTTGAGTCACGATTTAGGCACGTTTCTAGATTATTACGGCAATAAATAATTTCGCTTATCACTAATTTATACATCAATATTGAACACAGATCCAAAAAAATTATACAAAGTATATCGTGCTTTTCAGGACTGTGCTTTTTCCTGATCAAAATCTAGTTTATCATCATCATTAGCCAACTGCCAAGTAAAAATTTTCATGTCCGTGTTATTTTTTACGATCCTTTGCCAGACGCAACCAGGGGCGTTAGCCTGTAACGCTATGGCGTATCGATGGCGTCCTAGTAGAAGGACAAAACCGGAATTGCCTCGTTTTTTTCCTACAACCAGCGAACTAATCCTCTAGAATTAGAATCAGAATATTCTTTGCTGTACTAAAAAAATATTAAAAGGACCGACAGCATTAATAAATCGAGCCCATTTTGGCACCATTGCGTTACGGGCTAAGGCTCCAGTACTTTCCTGAAAATCCAGTTGCAGCAGGCTTTATGTAAACGGGGCCTCAAATCCACCGGAAAATATTCGGCTGGTGCGATGCAGAGCCGTGGAAGCCGTGAATCATGGCGCGCTGCGGATTACGATGTGTCATCGGATTTAAAACGCCCCTAAAAATGGGGGATAGTTTTAGTTTTGGCATACCGCGTCACGCTACGGGGCAGTGGCCGGCAAAATTGGACGGAGCTGCGAAGGGAGTGTTGCCTGTATTTTGTTTTTGGGAAAAGGCAAGCAGACTAAGTGAAAAGCAGATTTTTGTCTATAAAACTACCTTTTTAACGAGATGGCAAGATGTGTTCCAAGCCGTCCAAGTCAGATAAGAGTAAAGATTTATGTAAGGTTCACAGATTCGCTCAGGACAAGACTTCAACTCGCAAGTCAAGGCAGGTTGCGAAAAAAACAATAGGCACATATTTAATTTTGATTACAGGACATAATTATGATTGAATACAGCGTCCAGTAGCATCTCTAGATGGGTGAAGCTACCACAATGGACGCAGTAGTGCCTAAGACATTGTTCTTATTAATTTATTGCGGTAATCGATTCAACATTTTCAGTAGCTTTCTTGACACCGGAACCTCTAGCAACAAATCTGTTTTCTATCTATTGTGGAGTCTGCAATAAATGTTTTCAACCAACTCGGGTATTTCGAACATTTCGAGCGCCCAATAACAGCGCTTCCCCACGTATTCGACGGCAGGCGCTGTGTTATTGTTGTCTGCGCGACTGTTGTTCTTTCCCATGCTCCCGCAGATGATATTCAGCACAGATGAGAGAGATGCAGAACGACTGCCCAGTTAGGTAGGAGAAGGATGCAAGGACCGCTCGATAAGGTAGTGGTTGAAACTGTTGTTCTTTCCCATGCTACCGCAGATGATATTCAGCATAGATCAGAGAGATGCAGACCGACCGCTCAGTTAGGTAGGAGAACGATGCAAGGACCACTCGATAGGGTGGCGGTTGACACTGTTGTTCTTTCCCAAGCTCCCGCAGATGATAGTCAGCATAGAGGACAGAGATGCAGAACGTCCGCTTAGTTAGGTAGGAGAAGGATGCAAGGACCGCTCAATGGAGTGGCGGTTGACACTGTTGTTCTTTCCCATGCTACCGCAGATGATATTTAGCATAGATCAGGGAGAAGCAGACCGACCGCTCAGTTAGGTAGGAGAACGATGCAAGGACCACTCTATAGGGTGGCGGTTGACACTGTTGTTCTTTCCCAAGCTTCCGCAGATGATATTCAGCACAGAGGACAGAGATGCAGAACGTCCTCTTAGTTAGGTAGGAGAAGGATGCAAGGACCGCTCAATGGAGTGGCGGTTGACACTGTTGTTCTTTCCCATGCTACCGCAGATGATGTTCAGGATAGATCAGAGATATGCAGAACGACAGCTCAGTTAGGTAGGAGAAGGATGCAAGGACCACTTGATGGGGTGGCGGTTGACACAGTTGTTCTTTCCCATGCTCCCGCAGATGATATTCAGCACAGAGAAGAGAGATGCAGAACGACTACCTACTTACTCAGTTAGGTAGGAGAAGGATGCAAGGTCCACTCGATGGGGTGGCGGTTGAAACTGTTGTTCTCAATAATGAGCGGCTTTCTGTACCTTCATATTTTATGACCTCGAAAACCTCACAAGGCTACTTAATGCGTAAAAATAGGGTATTATCACCTCTATATCCAAGCACATACAGGTTCCACACCACTATAGACGTGATGTTGGTAAACTGTGGCAGAGAAAACAATGGCAGTTTGCAGCCGGGACAGAATATTTACCTATGTTTTCGCATAAAATAATATCAGTTGCCGGATGTAATATCGCGAAGTCGGCTGGGATAACAAAACAATAATATTATGTTGTCAACAATAAAATTCTATACTTCGCGTTTTTGTTTAGGTCACCATCTGGCCACCAGAAAAATTATTTCTCAAATAGTGAAAATACTAACTGCGGAACCCTCAGTGTTTTTATTGCTCTATGACGTTCCGTTGATTTTCAAATTAATAAAATGTAAGCGCCGTGAGTATGTTAAAAAACTATACAAATACACCCTTGCAGACCATGTGTTTGGATTTGAACTACTGAAACGAAAAACTTTTGAAAAAAAAAAAACATTTTTAAGTTATAAAGTTTTTTTTTTTAACTTTAATTGTACCATTTTGTGACCATTTTCAGTTTACACCCTGAAAAAAGAGTAATGACATTTTGTAACACGTTGTATACAATATGTTCCATTAATTTGTTTACACCATAACAACCAAAATTAAACGATTATGTTGTACAGTAACGTGGACAAGTGGTTCGCGGTGTAACAAGCGATTAGCGGCAGCACTTCAGCCCCAGATTGACTTGCAAATGTCCACCCGCTCTCTCGCGGGCCAAAATACTCTCCCCGCAGTAGATATGGAAATTAATGCAGTACGCAGCCGTTTTCGTGGATATTGCAAATAATAGGGAGGGTTGTTTGGTGAGACAACAATACAGAAACGTAAATTAATGGGCGAGTTTAAAAAATACATGAGAAATTACTGGTTAAAGTTTTTTTTTATGTTCGTGCCCAAAGGCAAGCTTTATAGTATGACTTTTCACAGAACTTGTATTTTTTTTAATAGCAATTGAAAATTTACAGGTTTTCCGCAAAAAGCCCCTTACCCGCAGACGCTATTTGCTTAGAGGAGTGTTAAAAATCTACCGGAAAATATTCGGAAAATCCGCGCAGAATATTTACCGTGAAGCTTGCAATTTTCCATTTTTTGGTGATTAAACTTTCATCCGGTTATTTCATTTTTATTTATTTTATCCACTATTTTGCAAATAAGAATGAAAATGAAGGGCCTAAATGAAACACGTTTTATAATTATTATTTACCTTCCCTTATATTCTGGACTCACTAAACCCATAATCCAAATAGTTCCTCAAAGCTCCAGAGCCTGTACCTATTCAGTTGTTAATTTCCGCCGCCAACCCGAGCTCCATCCAGCTAGCCTTTATAATATTATCTAGCTACACTATAGCTTGCGTGTAACTATCTGGCATTATTTTTAAATAACAAAAAATATACCCCTAGTATAAAATATAGCATAATATTCTCAACATTTGAATAGGATACTACACGACGATACACAATACTCGTACAGTTGTATGTACAATAAGAGAGAGAAGTTTGTAAAAGGCTGCACCATTAAACTTTTGAAGAGGTTGAAATCGAAAAGGAGGAATATAATAAAAAAATCGCAATGGTGTTTTTAGGGTTCCGTACTCGTAAGGTGCCAAAAGGGTACGGGATGGTTACTAAGACTCCGCTGTCTGTCCGTCTGTCTGTCTGTCAGTCTGTTACCAGGCTGTATCTCATGAGCCTTGATAGTTAGACAGTTGATTTTTTCACAAATGATGTATATCTGTTACCGCTATAACAACAAATACTAAAGAACAGAATAAAATAAATATTTAAGGCAGCTCCCAACGTACAACGTAAAACGTTTAAAACGTACGTACGTACGTACGTCCGTTTACGTTTTCAACGTGTTTTTTTTGCCATTTTTAAAGATAGATTTTTTTCTCTCCTGAACTTGCGTCATTGCCTAGCGGCCATCAAGCCATGCACGAGCTAGCTCAGTAATGTTCCGCTCTGCCAAGCTTCAGCTCCAGTGAATGACTCTGCCTAGTGATGTGTGAGAATCCCCAGCTCTTGGTTTACGACAATCTCCTTCAGAACTTGGAATGAACTTTCACAATATGAACTGACCTCTGAACTATGAACTATGAGGTCGAATAACAACTTGAGATAATAGAGCTCGATGCTGCTGTATTATTACAGAACCTTAGACAAGCACCGACCCCTGTGTAGAGACTTAGAGACAGACAGACGGGCCAATAACAACATTATGCTTTAATGTTTCTGTTTTGACCTTAGAGTTTTTTTAATTAACTATCTACATTTGACTTTTGTGCATTTCTGCAAACATGTGTATCAAACAGTGTGTTTTAAATTTCTTTCCATTAAAACGCAAAAAATAATTCAAAAAGGTTTTCGAGGTCCTCAAAGTCAACAAAATCCAGGACTGTTATATTAGTCAAGGTTTAATTAGCCAAAGATTGCCATACTCCTTTTAGAATAAGAACATTCTCGTAAGCCTTATCAAATGCATTGTACTGTACAATATTATTATAATTATATTATTGTACCTCACTTTGGGTCTTTGTGTGTTATGGTAGACGCGGGTGAATATTCGCGCCCATTCAGCGAACAATGCACTTGCACGTGTAATGTCGTTGATATTCGGCGCGACCGCTTAATTACACGACACCGTGTTGTGTGTGACTGTACCGGGGATGGGCTTACATGGAACGGTTTGAGGCTACTTTAGCGGTTTTGTATTTTTTCTCCCGAGACTCGCTACTGTTGTTGATTTTGGAAGCTTTTTACGTTGCTTTAATAATACTCTGAGACTTACATTTTATTGGTGACTCTACAAGATCTAGCAAATGCAAAAACTTTCAGAAACAGAAATAACGATAACCCACCCGACAAGTAAGTCATCCCTTCGGATGAACTTTTCTTTCGTTTAGGCATAGATAACACTTAGTATTAATTTAATGTATATCGTGACTTTTACTTTTGACGTTCAGAGTATAATATGTATTAATTGAATACTGAATAACAAATTTTAGTTTGAAGTTTAGCCCAAACAAAATGTATTCTGTTGGTACCTTTCTTCTCCATCATGATAATTTGAAGTAAGATACCCAAAGTATGGCAATTCTTGAAACTGGAATTCATCGAAATCGCGGTAGCAGAGCCAATGACCCTGAAGAAATATAAAATCGTCACAATTTCCACTTCCATGAGCTCCAACCTTTACAACCAAACTCAGAATAGCGCAAAACTAAGCTCGCTATGAGACGCCCGCCCGCCGCGACTTTGGACCCTAACCCCATCTTCCAGGGTTCTTTTCACAGCGTTTGGGCAAAATTTAATTTAAAACTGCGGTGTACACTTATATCTCGGGGGATTTACCGTCAAATTGGATTGCTTTTCTACAAGTTTCCATTTGCATAAGAACAAAAGACTCCTGCCTGGTGCGAGTGTATCAGGGGCACTTGGATAAATGCTCTGATAAATGCGTGGCAGATTTGTTTTGTTACTGAGCCAAAATGCACCCTCTTTGATTGTAACAGAATAGAATCAATTTCCATTCGTAAAGTCAAGAATACTGCGTTGAGCTGAAATTCGTTTTAGCATAAATTACTTAAACGTTATTACGTAAAAAGTGATATTAATAAGTCATTTCTCTCCGTTTATACTTTCAATATTGTCTATTTTATTGATCTATTTTTTTACTTTTTAAATTCTTATGGCATATTTTGACATTCAACTGATGACTTTGTGTCAGCTCCGTCGAAATTTGCACTAGGGTGGGTAAAGGTAAGTACTTTATAAATTAAAATATTATGTTTAATATAATACCTATAAGAAAACGGCTAGCCTGCTGACAGACTACTAGGTACTATGCATTTCTTATCTTACGAGGAATAAGACCAAAAATCTAACAGAAAAGGCAAGTCTTTTCCTTACGGTAAACATTTCAGTGCGGTTTATTCAGCGTATAGTTGTCATGTTTCCCACGGCACGCCACGCCACGCCACGCGCTACGGCTGCCGATCCTTGCCACGCCACGACCGTTCCGTTCTGGCCCTACTGGGGATCTATTTTTTTTCCTGAGGCATAATGCAGAAAAAAAACTCGTTTTTAGAAGGATAACTTAACGGTCAACGAAAGTAGTTCAGCGAGAAATGCACAATTTTCACGGTTTTTTCAATTTTGTACCTAAACTGAGCAATTTTTCTATATTTCACGACATTAAAACAATATTATTTTCACAAACAAACTCAAACTCAACTCAAACTCAAAATAACAATAATTCAGCTGTTAAATGGAAGTTCTCCGTTTATTTGCATTAGTATTTAGGTTTCAGAGTAGGGCGCTGCGACGCCGCAGCAGCCGGGAAATATTAGAAATAGCCGAGACGTGCCGCGACAGGGCGTGCGGCGGTCGGGCACAAGCGTTGGGTGCAACAATCTATCTATCTATTCTCGCCCACCTATCTTCTTCTTCTTCAGCATTTATGTGTCCACTGCTGGACGTATGCCTCTTCATTCTTCTTCCATTTCAGCCGGTCTGCAGCTATTGTGGTCCAGGTTGAGCCTGCTACGGCCTTGATGTCGTCGGACCATCGTGCAGCTGGCCTACCCACACTTCGCGTTCCTGTACGCGGCCTCCATGACAGGACTTTTCGGCTCCACCTGCCATCCTCTCGGCGACATACGTGTCCTGCCCACTGCCATGTCGGCGACTTTGGTGCGTTGGCGTATTACTGTATTTCGTATTCTGTCGCGGAGGGATATTCTGAGCATCGACCTTTCCATGGCTCTTTGTGAAACCTTGAGCCTGTTCATGGTTTCGTCAGGTTAGCGTCCATGTTTCCCAAGCGTAGGTCATGACTGGCAGAACACACTGGTTGTAGACCCTAGTCTTACCCACCTAGTCGCCCACCTATATGGCCAATTAATAGCACACTAGGCGGCCAGGTTGCAACGGCCAGTATGAAATCCCCATGGGCCGCACCCACCAGGCTGCAGCGGCCAGGTGCGCGCGGCCCATGGCGACTTCATAGAAATGTGTGTATATCACTGGCCGCTGCGACCTGGCCGCTGCGGCTTGGCCGCTAGTGCGCTATTGGCCTCAAGTTGCATGCAGCTTGTTGACACACAACTTTCGTTGCTGAGTCTGGACGTCAGTCATCCACTTCACCTAAGTGTAATCTTTGACCCACCACAAGCTCCTAGCTTTTTTCTGCAGCTTTGTTCCTATACTCTGATTTGATTCATTCTGGCTGGCTCAGCGACCCAAAGTGGATATTGGCCTCCGCAACCAAAAGACGCCAGTTCTCCCTGTCTTGCGCTAACTCTCTCCAATCCTCCTCCTGGAGCTCGCATCAGTCCGCATTAGGACGTCCCCATGTATTTCTGATTTAAATCTAAAAAAATGCCTTTATTTCCATGGAAAAACCTGTATTTTCTTATTTTTCCCGTCTGTCTCATTTTCCCTTATGCTTACCCCACTGCTTCTAAAATGCATAGAGACGCTGCCGGTAATATCGACGTGTCATGCAGATGTGAGGATAACCGGATTTTGTGGGGTTATATCTTTTTTGCAGCTTTGTTATGGCTTTCGCACGGGTCGGGGTCTTTCTCTGCGGATTAAATATTTCAGACATACAGGAATATACATACAGTATTTCTCTGTGGATAAAATTTTGCCAGGTTTCAGGAACATGGGTGTGTATAGATATTTTTATTTGTTTGAATAACGTTTTGTACGCTCCTTCACCGAAATATACAATGTCAGTTTGCGTCATGGAAGACTTAACCTAAAAAGCCATTGGTATAGTATAGTCTTCAAAGATTCACCATCATCATCAGCCCACCTATGCCCACTGTTGGGTATAGGCCTTCTCAACCCGCGCCACCTCTCACGGTCCCTCGCCTTCCGCATCCATGGACCCTCCACCGCTGTGACAATGTCGTCCGACCCTCGGGCTGCTGGTCTTCCGACTGATCA
Organism: Zelleria hepariella; assembly: GCA_949319315.1. Lineage (NCBI taxonomy): Eukaryota > Metazoa > Arthropoda > Insecta > Lepidoptera > Yponomeutidae > Zelleria > Zelleria hepariella. Next base: position 373,046 of record OX439388.1, read on the forward strand.
TCGTCCAGTTCTCGGCCTCCACTCTGTCACTGCCTAAGTCCACCGGCCATCTTCCCTCCTCGCTAGGCTAAAGATTATAAGGTTAAAAAAAAACTCGGGACAAGACTTGAACCTGCAACCTCTGGTACGGGTACTGATTTCCCTAGGGTTGGTGCTTTATAAAAAACAAAAAGTATCTTAGTTAGCCTCATCATGTCTACATGAAGTAGCAAAACCTTAAAACTAGAAACAATTTTTAAAATAATAATAAAATAAAACACTGAAAGGCAAAGTCGTTAGACAATATTGTGTATAAAAGAAAATAAAAATAAACTTCTACCCCAAAACCCAACAGAAATCCAGTAACAGCGTTCAAGTTTGACAGTCGCGTAGAGGCAAACTTGCGTCCACATAAATCGCGAAATCAAGCGAATTTCAGTCCCCCAACTTGAAGTTTCGACTAAGATTTTATCTCATTTGGGGAATAAATCTTTTCAGCGACTGAAAATCGAGCGCGACGCCTGTATTGGTGGCGACTACACAAGATACTGTGACGTTGATTTATGATGTAAGAAAGAACATACGTATTGAATATTATATTACTTTCTAAAAATATTAAGAAAAATTTAAACATTTATAATAAGTTGAAAAAATTCACTCGGGACAGGACTTGAACCCGCAACCTCTCGCATACCGTGCAGGCGCTCTACCAATTGAGCTACCGAGTCAAGTAACTGTCGATGCGAATTTCTTCAACTAGTCTCCGTCAACTGGACGAGTGAATTTTTTCAACTTATTATAAATGTTTAAATTATTCCCTAGCACGGGTTAGTGCTTTAGAAAAAACAAAAAGTAATATTAAGAAAAGTTACAGATTTTTGCATCGACAAAGGGGAAAACAACATGGTGATCCCTACTTACTTATTTGTGTATTAAATTGTTTGTGATGTTAAAAAATATGTTTTTAGGGTTCCGTATCGGAAGGGTGCCAAACGGGACCCTATTACTCTGCCTCTGCTGTCTGTCTGTCTGTCCATCCTGTCTGTCTGTCTTTCCTACCTTTAAAATACTGTATCTTTGAAACCGTAATAGGTAGCCATTTGAAATTTTCACAGAATATAGGTTATAATCGTGGACGAAAACTTATTGCAGACACAGTAAGAATGAAACAATCGGTGCTTTATCTTCACTTCCGAGGATAACATTCAATTATCTGATCAAGCTCTTTAGCTAAGAGAGTCGTAGGAGTTAACTAAGTTAGCTGTTTGAACCGTCTGCCTCCTATCCTAGCTACCAGACGACATGCAGATTTGCCTCCGATACAACTGGATTTAGCTTACTGTTGATTTTCCCAATGTTGCCGGGCATTATCTTGTTATACCAAATGCTGCTGATACAAGCACAGTAATTGTGACGTACACTAACTAGCATTAATTCGGTTCAAGCATGCAATCGCTCTTTCATACGTCAGTTTTAGGCGTGAAAAATTTCACCCCGAAACTTTTCGTAAGTATTCCACACTATCTTAGCTCTTTACAACCCAATTAAGGATATGAATTTCTTGCCGCTTTTAATAATTTTTTTGATAATCGACTGTTGAACTTTGGTAACTCGATTCACTGTGGTCATCTTGGTCTAGATTTTACAACAGAGTGAAAATAAACCATTCTTTTGGGATACGGGTAAAAAGGATACTGCATCGATATCCGATATAGTCCTCAAATAATGCCTTGCCAGCGAAATTATTTTGTTTTACTGTGACCATGTACTATTTTACTAGCAGTGGCAGAATACAAGAATACCTCTAGCCAACTAAACTGCGTTTTAAACCTGACAAGAAAAAACTTGCACAAATTATTTTCAACCCAATACTGAAACTCAACGAAAGACAAACAATTTGAATCACGAGCAGCCACCACTCGCCGCATTTCAACGAGACACGCTACATTTGGACGTATTAATCAGAATTCCTTCTATACACGAAGAATAAAGGCGAGCAACTGTCGACTAATCCCCCATCTTACACTCATTATTCCTCGCTTGACAGAAGAATTTATAACAGCACCTTGTGCTATATGGGAAGGTGCAGAAGGCTCGCTAAACGGATATCAAAAAGACTGATTTCAGCAAACTGAGTTTGAGTCATATATCGGAAAAGACCTACAAAGCATTGCGTTGTTAAGGGTTGAAACTTGAAATATAAAGAAGAGATTGAAAAAACAGTTTGACTGGAGTGACTCTATGGTAGGTATAGGACGCGTCGAAGGAACCTTGTCAAAGTAAATATACTACATTTTTCGATTTACTTTGACAAGGTAGCATTCCATTCTCATCGCGCGCGGATTATACTATAAAGGCCGGCGTCTACTAAAAGCGTATCGGGCTGGGGCGCAATGCAAAATCCGCCTGCCTGTGTTTATATGAAACCGCGTCCACTAGCGGCTCTAGTGGACGGCAACCTTAATGCACCAAGCAGAGACAAGAGGGGAGATTGTGTCTTCAATTTCTTCATACAATTTTGAAATCTCGCTCAACCGCGCCCACCTTATCTCGACGTGTGAAATGTATGAAAACACTTATCTTCTCATCACGGCTCCGCTTTAGTGGAGTATGGGCCAGAAAGTGAAGACTGGTGGGGCCAGAAAGTGAAGCTTCTGGTACTTCAACCCTTATGCCCCTGTATCTGAGGCGGGCCTCATTTGTCTGCGAGTGCGATCGTAAATCCGTCGCGAATATTCGCGCGCTGGAGCGCCGCCAGCCGATATCGCGATTTGATGACGTATTGTCCGTGTCGGCAAAAAACGCGCTAACTTCGATTCGCAGCTACGGCTCTTTGGCTCCAGACGACGACGGAATCTTTTGCTCGTTCGCGAGTTGTTCAGGATTGAATTTGATTTCGTTTGGCAACTTTGAAATGTAACGCTCAGTTTCCCGAGAATTTTCTTCATGTTAGTACTCTGTTAGGGTTTATAAGAAGTCTAAAATCGTAGTGAATTAAATTTTAACAGTTTTTCTCATGGGTTTTAGGTATAATCGGCAAAAAAGGGGTTCCCTACGTCAAATCGAACTTGTTCTTTACTTCGAACACTGTGTATCGACAGCTCTATTGTGCGATGGTTTATTACTTCTAAGTCTTATTTAACGAAGTCATTATCATCAATATCATCAATTACATCAATAGTTATCATATCGAGAAGACCATCGACCATTTATTTGTGCTAATGCTATGAATCGAAAGTATTTCTCTTGGTTGATGAGATAGGTGGTAACTAAAATGATATAAAATACTCCTATACGCTATACGCTTGAGAAACCTTATTAATTCGAGTCCACGGAATGACAATCAATATTTACAATAAAATCCCAGATAATCTAAAATTAGAAAAAAGGCCTAAAAGATTTGCAAGTAGACTAAAGGAGCTACTGATTAGCAAAAATTACTATTCTTTTGAAGAATTCATAACCGACAAGACATTGAAGTGAAAATGGTCCCAATCTCACACCCCAGCAAATAATTTAATTTACAATGTAACTAATTATCAACTATTTTATACAATCAAATTTTAATTAATGGTTTACTATTGAAATGAATTATTATTACAACAATTATTAATGTAAATACCTACTCAAATATTTGCAATGCCCTTACAGGGTACATAATGTGATACTCTAATTATTATGTAAGACCTATGAATTACCATTATGAGGCAAATAAATTAACTATGAAACTATGAAACAGTTGCTACAAAGGCTTTTTCTGCCAGTTGCATACTAGCAACTGTCATTCCGTGGACTCGAATTAAAAATTAGAGTTTAGATCATACATAAAATCACAAATACCTAATTTCATCTGGCTTTAATAGTGTAATTGCATAAGTTGTGCCAGAAAAGCCACTAGATCCATGTTATAGGCGCTAGAAAGATACTAGGCCCATCATTTAAGGGCCAGACACACCAAAAAATTTATAAAGGCTACGCGACGCAAGACACACAAAAGAGACGAGGCGCGAACAAAGCAAAACGTCAGGTCAATACAAAACGTCACGTCCGCGCCGCGTCTTCGTCACACGTCAGTTCTGTGTGTCTGGTGCCTTGCAGTTTCAGCGATATCACTTGGCTCAATAGGCTCAGGGGACTAATTCTTGGGAATCTCGCATTCGACACATCTCGAAGGAAAAGTCTCATGTCATCGCGATTTCGACTGCTCTCGACCACTCGAGTCATATAGAGCAAAAAAGGCAAACATCTCATGCCTTATGTCGAGAATGACTTTGCTTATGTCGAGAAGACTTTGTGAGGATAGAAGATGTGACATTTGCCACAAAAATTATTTTCAAGATTTGTCGAATACGAGATTGCCGAGAATTTGACTCCTGCTAATGGCAGGGTGGATTCTAGGCTGCCGTTTGAACTAGTTCGCCCCGTACAACCTGAATGATCAGAAGGTTAAATATTTACAAAGCGGAATCTATCTATCTATCTATACTTATAATAAAACTCTAGCGAAGTCAATTCTGTACATTGAATATTTTTAGAAAAAAACTAGCAGGGGTTACTAAGTAAACTATACTAAATCCAAAAATGCAAAAAAAACGGTTTATGTCTGTCTGTCTGTCTGTCTGTCTGTCTGTCTGTCTGTCTGTCTGTCTGTCTGTCTGTCTGTATGAACACGATAAACGTGAAAACCGCTGAATAGTTTTCAACCAAACTTAACATGGTCGTAACTCACGTTTCTGGGAGTAACTTAGGCTATCCGATGTTTAGAATACATTGCGGGTTGCAATTTTAACTTCGTTTTTTGTAAGAAATATTCATTATTTGGATATGGCTTCTTGAGAAGGTATGTTAAGAACGTGATACTGAACATATTTCTGCAAAAAAAAATTAAAAGTCCGACTTTGAACCACATTTTCTCGAAAACCTACATTGCGGGTTGCAATTTTAACTTGATTTTTTGTAAGAAATATCCATAATTTTGATATGGCTTCTTGAGAAGGTATGTTAAAAACGAGATATTGAACACATTTCTGAAAAAAAAAAAAATTTTTAATTCCGACTTTATTATCTCCGTAACCGTTGATTTCCCAGGCATAGTTCCTTGGGCAAAAATGTTCGTTATGATGAGGACTATACGTATACGTGGTCTCCCGCTTTGTTGACGGTATTTTAACACTGTATAATAGCACGCTACGACTTTTGGCATTTGGGGCGCATATTGTAAATGAAAAATCGGCATTTGTTTTTATTTTATTTTGGCGGAAAATGTTAGTTCTACAAGCGTAGCATAAGGCCGGGTTAGAGCGTATCTATGGGTTTAAAACAATAGGTATCTCACTCTTTTGTTTGACGTAGAGCGGGATGGACAGAGCCTAGATACGCTCTAACCCAGCCTTATGATATGATGCTTGCTGGAGGGAATTGTGAGTGGTTTTCGGTGGAGGTCGGACAAAGTTTATCGATGTTAGAAATGTAGTACTGTTGCGTCGCGGTCGAAATGTTCTGGGTTTGAAACCACGCGAGATTGAAATTTTTTTTGTGCCTTTTTTTAAATATTTACTCTACTGAGCCCAACTTGATATTAAAAATATATATTTTGTTTGCCGTAGAGCGGGATAGACAGAGTTATTTGCGGTAGATACGCTCCAACCCAACCTTATGCTTTGCTTGCTGGCTTAGCATGAGAATGGGTAAGACCTTATCTATGGGCTTATAACTTTATCTATCCCACTCTACGTCGAGGGAGATACATACACTGTGCAATTTTAGTGGTTTTAAAGCCGAAAGTATTTAGTTGCACTCGTGATTCTGAGCCAAATTCCAAAATTTTACTTCAAAACGAGCGAAAAAAAAAACCACTTCCCAATACAAACAGCTATCGCCAATCGATACCATTTGTATGGAGAAGTAAATTTTTTTTTCGCGCGTTTTGGAATGAAATTTTGTAATTTGGCTCAGAATCACCAGTGCAACAAAATACCTTCGGCTGTAAAACCACTAAAATTGCACGGAGTATAAACCCCCATACTTCCCAGGCAATTCTTATGCTAAGCTTCCTGGTATCTTACACGGGCGATACCTAATCTAAACAAAACATATTTTATCATAAATGTATTGTTTAGATTAGGGCACACACACACACAGACAGACACACAGACAGGCACACCCTCATAAACACATAAACAGACACACACACAAAGCTATCAAACTTATGACACCCCTCTTTGTTGGTCGGGGGTTAAAAAAAACCTTCCTTTTGAGTTTACCTCCACAGTCGAATTTAAATTAAATGTCAAATGTGTAAAAACGCATACGAAGTCGCGGGCACACCTAGTATAATATAAACGTTATTAAAATTTCGCGTCGGGAATACGAGCCACCGCTTCCATGAATTGAGTAGGCGCATATTTCGGCCCCGGGGTAATTATCTGTTTTTAGATGCGGCCGGCGTATCAGGGCCCGGATAAAGACGAGATTAAACTTACAAAGGGAATTTTTAATGTGAGCGCACTTTTATGCCCGGGAAAAATGTTGCCTTCCGGTGAAAAGTCGTCCGTTAGAGAATTAAGAACAAAAAAACGCAACAAAGCTGCCCCGCCGGAAACGTTTCATGTTTAATTTTCTAATTAATTAATTTCGCTGACATTGGAATTCAACAGCACGAAAAATACTTACACTGGGTGAAAAATAGGGTTAAATTTTCAACAATGCTGGTTTGAATTCTGGTTTGAATAAGGTTTTCGAAACTTTTGAAAATATATCTGTCAATGCCGATAGTAGCGAATTCAATGTCTCTTCGCTTAGGTACCTACCTACCCTTTCATAGTTGTTGAGCGTGATGGTATGTTTCATTACCAGTTTGTAAAACACCACACATCCTTATTCAAATCCTCGAGGCTGATGATGATGATACAAATATAAATGCTCGAGTTCATTTCTGTAATACGGACCTTGGTTTAGTGTAGGCAAGGATGCTTGGTGTAGGTTAACCAATTTTGTGATAATAACAATAAATAGCTCTCTGGCAAAGAGGAAACTTATTTCAAGAGCAATAATAAGACAACAGAAATAATAATAGCCAACAGTGAAACTCCAATAGAGAAACTGATACATGGGGCGAAGTATCCGCAACAACAATAACGGAACAAAACTAATAACAATCAAGAGCTGTTTCAATAAAACAATTACAACGCGTCGACGAGTCCCAGACGGGCGATACGAGTGTGTGAGGCTGGACGATGGACCATGAAGGAAGAGACAAAAGGTTCACGGCATAGACTTATTATTACCTAATTGTGTCCTAATTCTATGGTTCACGGCTATTTCTCACTGTAAACTACTAAGGTCTTAGGGTGGTATTCTAGAACGATACTTAAACTCAGTTCAAACTAGAACGCTACTTAAACTCTGTTTAAACTCAGTTCAAACTAGAACGCTACTTGAACTCTATTTAAACTCAGTTTAAGTAGAGTTTAGTCGTGTCGACTGTCGATAAAACAGTGCATGTTTTGATTTGAATATCCCTCCCTTTATATCAAAACATGCACTGTTTTATCGGCAGTCTGAACTCTGTTTAAACTGAGTTTAAGTAGCGTTCTTGAATACCACCCTTAGCATCTACGTAATGAGATGATTTATACAGCGTCCGGTGGTACCCTCACTCACACTAGATGGGTGAAGAGACCACTCGAGCGCCTGGGACATTGTTTTAGACGGAGTAGGCTTGCCCAGCACCTATACTATCCTGAGTAATCCTGACAGCTTACTCGGCCTAGCCCACAGGAAAGACAAGTCAATACGTGTGGAGCCAACTAATCCACGGGTTTCCTCACGATGTACATCACAGTTAGCGAGTGGTTTTGCTACTTTAAATTCACAAATGTGCTGTGACTGCAAATGGGGTCGCATTTAAAAACTGAATTTTAAAAAGTCTACAGTCATAATGTCATAACGCCGAAAGTCACAAATCCGAAAGATCATTTGGAAGAATCATTGAAAAGCGACTGAAGTTCTATCTGTTCGGTCCGTTTAACATGCATGCTCTGGAGAAAAATGTCCTAGAAAAATTATTTTATAACTTTAAGAGTGAACAAAATGACAGGTGGACAAGGGCATTGACAGAGTGGTGGCCAAGAGTTGGATGGCGGTCGGTAGGAAGACCTGCAGTGCGATGGTTGGACGACATTGTTATGACGGCATATAGTTCATGGATGCAGATGGCGAGGGACCGTGAGAGGTGGCGCGAGGGGGAAAAAGCCTATATCCAGCAGTGGGCATAGGTGGGCGATGATGATTATGATGATATATTCTATCTTGGCCTCCACAACACAGATTTCCGTCTACTGTGGAGACCGCCGGATAAATGTTATGTAGCTCAAGTAGCGAAACCATTCAACTTTATTTACGTTGTAAATTGTTATTTATGGTTTTAATAAAAACAAATTATCTTATCTGATGATCTCACCACAGCGATAATTGAATACTTTGCGCCTTTGAACCTACCACAAATCAGCTGTGAAACTGTATCCATTTGACTATATTATTTGCGATGTGTTTATACGAGTTAATAGGTTACGCATACTTCAAGCATTTTATCAAGGTTTGTGAGCTTGATTGTGGCTTCTGTACCTCTATCGGCAATACCTTGCATGAAAGGAATCGAAACAAACGAGAGAGGAGGAGGCATTAGACCGATGTGGGGCAACTGCTCACAGGAGTGCACTTGATGTGTCTGCGAAGGAAAACGATACGATACAACGGTACAAACTAGCGACGCGAAGGAATCGCCTTCGGACAATGTAAAAAAAGGTTTACTCCTAACTGTATTTCATGTCAGACAAAAAAAAACATACCCTAGATCTCAGGAGGGTAGCAACGTTAAAATTTTTCGCAATAATATTAAAATAAGGTTAAGGTCCAAACTGACAATTATCGTTATATCTCTAATATGTAGAGCCCAGTTCCAACCATAAGCCCTTATAACTAAGGGTGGCATTAATAGTCATCATCTCAAGCTCGAACTCAAGTAGGTGACCTCAGAAAAGTCAAATGCTAATGTCAAGCCTTGGCTAATGTCAATGTTAATCTCAAGATAGTGTCTATTAACATGCTGACAGCTACTCAAGTTTGACATTAGCCAAGGCTTGACACTGGAATTTGCCTTTTTGAGTCACCTACTTGAGATCGTGGTCAAGAAGGCGATCTCAGACGACTATTAATGCCACCCTAAGTAATCTTAGATTATTACGGTATCAAAAGCTTGGCATTATCATTGTCAGAATGGACTTTCTGAGCCTTCCTATCCTAAAGGGGCAAACTTGTAGAAAATGGTAAAGGAGTGTTGAGAAAATTCATTCGAAAAGAGCTATTTATAACCGAACAAGTTTCGCAGCCCTAAAGTTACTCGGCGAACAAGGTATTCCTTTACAATATTTCGGACTCATAAAGTAACTCGTTAAAACTGGCAGCAAATACAAAATGTATTACCTAAAGCATCCTTTCGAATGCTACGGGAAGTTTGTTTTTGGCAATTCACTTCTTCGGCGAAGTAAGAAAGTCGCAACTTTGCTGCCCCTAATGTATCCCCCCGGATATAACTACCAATTTAAACATTTAAAATACTCTCGACATTTATGCTTCAAATTAGCCTCATAACCGATTTTCATGAAACGTATCTAAGAACACTGGTTAGAAAACATGCTTTCAAATAAAAAAAAGCCGCATCCAAATCAGTTCACCCGTTTAAGAGCTACGGTGCCACAGACATACTCACAGACACACACAGATACACAGATAGACACCCATAGCGGTCAAACTTATAGCACCCTCTTTTTTTGGTCGGGGGTTAAAAAGACTGGAACTAAAGTTACTCTCTTGGCGCGCGAACTTCAAACAATTACCCCTTTATTCGGATCACTCGACAATGAGACGCAATTAGCGCATCCACTGACATCTGCAGGCTTCCAAAGGAAATAAAAAATTTCACCCCGACGCTTTGTTCCAACTTCCGATTTCATTATAGAAGAAAACTTATCTTATCACCATGAGAATGGAAAGAATGAAATGACATTTGATTGGACCCTGTCCAAAGTTCAAAGGGTCCAGGAAATGCCCAATAGAGCCGATAGATAACAAACCTTAGGGGCCATTCAAAAGGCCCAATTTCAATATCCGCTAAAGTTCAATATCCTTTTCCAGCTCCGCAGGCTCCGGCTGTCACATTAAATTGAATAAAAGCTGATTTGTAGGCGCGCGGCTGAAAGAGCGTTTTCAATACTCCTTATTGAACCATTAGCTCTAATAGCTGTGACAATAGAGAACGTTACAATTTGTCTCCGCTCAATACAACTAGCCACCGCAAGAACTCATCGACACACTAAGTAATTCGTTTAAAATAAAGTGGGCTTTATTTTTAATGTGGGAAGGTTGCGTTCGGTGCGTGAGTCCGGGGCCGGCAGCCCAATTGAGTTGATCGCCGGATATTGTAAAGTGGTCGCAGTTACGAGACACAATGTGTCTGTCGGTGGCCCTTGATGTGAGTCGGGCGAGATTGTGTTTGGGACAAAACCGAATTTAATTTAATCGAATGACGCCCCCGAAACGGGATTGCAATAAAAATGTTGTCGCACGCGATTCGAAATCCCCTCCGCTTTTGTAGCATTCCTTCAGGATGGAACTAGCAATTTCATTTGATGGAATTCCATCGTACTTACTGCTGAACTACGCATTAGACGTAAGTTTGTAAAAAGAAAACCGATTTAAAACTTATTACGAGTACAAAACAACGTATCGTCATTCTTCAGGACACTTTGAAGTTATACTCCTGTATAAACACCGCTGAAAGTTGCTTTTGAGACTCCGTCTTTTGAGCTTCAGTAGCGAACTCCATCAACGAGTCCAGCACATAAAATTTTGCACACACAAATATTCACATTGTTTTTCTCATGCCACTAACCTGCAGGACATGCGCACTCGACCGCTTCCCTGGTCTCTCTGGCCAGCAGTTTGTCCGGGTCAGTCCTGATTGGACGCGGTTGTTGCACCTGTTTCTCCAGCATCATCCCTCGCATCGCCTGCATCTCAGCTTCCACCATCACCAACCGCTTTTCCAAGAACTGCTGTCGGTACAACCCGTAACCTGACACTATGAATCCAAGCGTACACAAGCTCCAAAGAATCACGCTGTAAATGGCAGTGGTCTTGTTCCAACCGCAAGGGTTGTCGTCAGGATTGCGAGGACGTCGCGGCTTCGGCTCCGCCATTCTCGGTATTTGGTCTGCCATCTTTGGTCTGCTTGTTGAGGTTAAGACATGTCCTTTCACTGGTAAAACACTTTTAAATTTCCACTTAGAAAGTCAACTTAAAACACAGTTTCCTTAATTCCTCTTGGACAGTTTCAAATCCTCACTCACGCACTAAATTTTGAACGTCAAAACCAATCAGGTATCATTATTTCACTAGTCCACTTCACTGCTAATTTCTTTGTAGGTCCTCTTATCGATCATTGAATATTCTTAATCCAAAAAGTCCTTGTAGTCTAATCAGATCAACAGCGTGTGGGTGTGATCGAGTTAGCTGGTCGATAGGAACTGCGCGAGAGACGCAATAGGATTCATACAATCAGTACGACAGAAAGACGGAGCCGGCTTCTGTTGAACTTAACTACCTGCTTATTGCTGTTTATTCATGCAAAAAAACACAGTCCTGCACTACTACCTGCTACAGTTTTGACAGATTGACATGGCATTTTTTTGTGATTGTTATCACCTAAGCGGTAAGCAGAAATGGCAACTCTTTGGATGAGCCTTCGTTTTGCAGAGTATTTCATAGGGCTCTCAAAACAGTTTTCCATTCTGGTCGATTTTTCGCCTTCATCTCAAGCTTGGATTCTCATCCCGAGACTGTTTGTTTCCTATAGCAATGATCTACGTCAGGCAGTGGTGCGATCTCTTCAGTGTTCCATTTCAGTGACATTTTGGAGGGTTGGTTTTCGGGTCTTGTTGAACGAGCAAGCGGAGCGGGAGAAGTTCTCCGAGTCTACTGGAAAAATGCGGCTTTTGTATGTATGTATAAATTTTTGTTCGACGATAACTTGATTATGGTTGATCGGATCGTTATGAAATTTAGTAAATGTGACACAAACATTTTTTAGTTTAAAAAATGAGTCAAATCGGTCGAGGGGTCGCCGAGCTATAGAGTCACGAGTTTTCAGTCGGGGCGAAACATTAGTAAGTATTTGTAGACAAAGCATGTCTTGAATTTCTGTTGTACCCACGCTATGGCAGCACCGTCGCGGGAAAGGAAGTCATGGGGCACTAACTGCCCTTCCAGCCTGTCACATCAGCAGCTCCCGTCCGAAACTTTATGGACGCGCGCGCTAACTGACAGTTCCTGGTTGGGGATCGGGGATTTTCCGTATGAGAGCCGGTGGTTTTGGCCGTGATTTTCATCATGAAAATATACAAAAGTACAATAAAGTATCTTCCATGTATATTGCTTTCATACCCACTACCCTACATAGCTATATTTTGTAATAGTAAAGTCTCCATATAAAAATACAAAAAAAGATCTTAAATCAGACAAATAATCTTGAACGCAGTGATAGAGTATCTTTATGTTTAGAGAACAGTCAGAATGGAAGGGAGAAGAAGAAGATGGATAGGGAAATAGAGAGAGGGGAGAAAATTAACAACGTCGGTGATCAGTGGGCAGTTGATGTAACCCGTCTCATTGAAGAAAAAAATAGGATGAAGGTCAAAACACTCGCCCTCTTGCTCTAACTGATGCAATCAATGTGTGACAACGTTTACTTTTCTCTTATGACACGGCTTATACAGAAGCACCCTCAAACTAGCCGCCGTCAAAAGATAACTTTAGTTCATTGGCCAACTGAATTTTCATAATGAATAGAAAATATAGAGAAACATGTCGTTTACAAGGTAGATCCAATAACAGTTTCCTGATATAAGTTCCCCGCGCTCATTCGTATCTCTAACACTTTCATCGTAATTCGATTCATACGTAAAAGTATTCGACAAAGACATTTCCTCGAAAAAGGCCTCTATCTCGGCTCGCTAAATCCTTAGGACATTTTCCGCCAAGATTTATTCGTCTAGGGAAGCGATATTGCGCCTTTGGGTGCTGGGGACCTACCAGTATCAAGGTGTTAGTTAATCTGGCTGCCGACCAGAATGTTGCGTTTTATTTTTGCTGTAGTCACTTCACACCTTACAAATAAATATCTTGGGGCACGCTAGTACCCACGCCAAGATGAGTAGCGAGGTTCAAGAGGCTACTACTGCCTTTTTAAAACTTAAACTTTCGTAAGCACTGCACATTTTTATATCGATTTAACGGTTTCACTTACTTTTATTTTGTCGGAGTAGCCGACATGTTTCGACTTCGTCCGGAAGTCTTAGTCATGGAGGAGGGATGGACGACGCGTTCGTTTTGGCGTTCATCCGCTCACGTCGTTCATGTCGGCTACTCCGACAAAATAAAAGTAAGTGAAACCGTTAAATCGATATAAAAAATACTACTACCTTTTCTCGAAGCGCTAAGCCGGTTTTTTGAACCCTCATAACTTGGGTTCGGTTTATATTAGATCAACAAAATTCTCGAGAAATGATGCTTTTAGTAGACTCATTACACATAAAAAGTTTCAATTGCATAGTTGTTATATTTTAGATTTTATTGATGTACCTATTAAAAAAACCCCGATTTTGTCACTGACTCACTGTGAATCATCTAAATTCAAATGGTACTTTCTGAAGTCCTAGAAAGCTGTAATTTGGTACGTAAGCTAGTATTAGTACAAAAACAACAAAACGCCTCTAGAACTGGGAACTTGGGAAACCCCCTAACCCCTTAAACTAGGGGATGGTTTGTATATAAGACGCGCAAAATGGCCAAGCCACATATTTTGACTAAGGTGTAGGGTTTGTGAAGTTAGGGCTTGTAGAGTTAGGGCGTGTAGGTAGAGTTAAAAGCTTGGCTCTACATGAGATCTGATGTTTTTGTTGGGATATAATATCTTTCTTCTTCTTCTTTGATCCCTTTACTCCTCCGTGGAGTCTGGGGCTGACACAAAGGCTTTCCAATTATCTCTGTTCATGGCTAGGGAGAGTAGCTCTGGCCATGTTGCTCCCTTCTCTTTCGTCTCAGAGAGAACAGGTATAGGCCTTTGCATCTACGTAATAAGATCAGCAACTACAGTTCGCGATTCATCCTTGTACGATAAGGTCCGTCGTCTCCTCGCAATGGACCGAAAATTTATTTTTGTTCAATAAAGTGTAAATTTTTACACTTAAACTTTCCTAAGCACTGCACATTTTGTATCCATGATTAAGGTCTCCGAATGAGAACCGAAACTAGTCGGCTACACCGACATAATACAAGTAAGTTTAACCGTTTACGAAATACAAAGTGTAAATTAATAAAACGTATGGATAGCTCTTCTCTTTTTCCCCTGTAAACTGTTACGGTTTTTAGAGATTGCTCAAATTCTCGCCTTTCAAGCCACGTGATACAACTATCGTAAGGCTATGGTGTGTTGCTCGTTCAGTGTAAATGCGGCCGAGAGGAGGGTGCGCCCGGTGTCTCGCGACACTAATGCCACCTAAACGTTAACTCTGCGAATTTACATTTTTATCTCTCTCCCGCCCCCAAATCATTAGTCTTCGTGTAGGACAAGGGCTGCGGGGTCAACGAACCTAATTGCTTGTCGGATTCCAATCTGACAAAGCGATTTTAAATTAAAGTATTTAAATGCAATAGCGAAAACAAAATGGTATTCTCAAATAATTTGTTTCGGGAAACAAACCAGGGGGTCCACCGGCTAAGAAGAAGCCGATTACCATTGGCGAAAATCGAAGTTCGATTTTTGAAAAATGTACTTCCACCCAGTTCATTTTACTGCCAACCAGTTAATTTTTCATAAATCGAACTTCGATTTTCGCCAATGGTAATAATCGGCTTCGTTTTAGCCGGTAGACCCCCTAGACTAAGTGTGCATTTCATCATAACAGTCTGTTAACACCCACTGCTGAGTAAAGGCCTCTCCATGCTCACGCTACCTCTCACAGCGATTTTAAATTAAAATAATAATATTTTAATACTTACTTACTCCGATGGCTCAGCGACCCGAAGTGGGTCTTGGCCTCAGACACAAGAAGTCGCCACTGGTCTCGGTCCTGCGCGGTCTCATTCCAGTCGCCTGCTTGTAGGTCGCGCAGGTCAATATTTTAATGCAACAGCGAAAACAAAATGGAATGCTCAAATCATTTGTTTCCGGAAACAAACCTAGGGTGCGTTTTATCATCATCATCATCCTATTAACACCAACTGTTGAGTAGAGGTCTCTTCATGCTCACGCCACCTCTCACTTCCTGTGCCAGACGCAACCACTGTTTTCCGGCTACTTGGGCTATGTCGTCGGACCATCTGGCTGGTGGTCTGCCAACAAATCACGGCTGGTGGTTCGTTTGTTCGAATTATGCCCCGGTTAGGGGATTGCGATTTTTTTAACATTCCTACCTTGTAGACAAAGTTTACTCTTGCTATCACTGATCACCAGAGCGCGGATAAGTGGATATTTTCCTATCCTAACTTGAAGAGCTCTTTCCCAAAATGCACTAAGTCAAAAAAAACAAAGGCAAGAAAATATATAAAATTAGTAAGTGAATGACAGTGAATCTTAGTACGTTATGAGCGTGAATCGTGAACTTTGATATGAAAATCGTACTGAATTAGTGGTATTTGGAAGATTTTTTTTAAGGGTCGAACCGTCTTGTGCCAAAGATAAAAATGAACAACTATTCTAACGTAGTAAAAAAAAACACACTTGGTAAATTTTCTAACGCAGTAAAAAAAACAGACTTAGTACGTTTTGAATAGATGAGCCTGAATCGTGAACTTTGATATGCAAATCGTACTGACTTAGTGCTATTTCGAAGATTTTTTTTAAGGGTCGAACCGTCTTATGCCAAAGTTAAAAATTAACAACTTTTTTAACTTTTTTCAAAAAAACAGACTTAGTACGTTTTGGAATAGAGCTCTTCATTTATGAATCCATGCTATGCACTAAGTAAATTTTAGGATAAGTGACGGAAATGCCCCTAAACAATCCCACCTGAGGGGAAGACAGGAAAGTTTCCTATCAGGCCTAATTGCGGTCACATTTGATCGTAGAAAGTTCTATTTAGATTAAAATCTAGGCCTTAAAAGCATTTTCCAATCGATGCTACCATTCTCTCTGCAGATATTTCATACAGCAGCCGTAAGACTGACTAATTTAAATCTACACAAATTTTACTACATCTTTTACGAGTTTTCACATCAATGCCGAAAAAGTTTTCCTTCTTCAGCCCATTTAACCGTTCCATATGGGTCGCTATAACTTGGCGCGGACAAAGCCCCCATACGATTGGCCCATCAAGTTCAATATAAAACGAAATATAGGCCCTAAATTCACCTATAAACGCCCTACCTGGCCTGAGCGGCGTTTTATTAACCGTTCTGTCCCGAAAGGGAAAGATGCAATATCGGATTAAACAGAAAGTACACCCACATAGCTGGGCAAGTCTACTCTATCTAGAGTTTAG
Organism: Zelleria hepariella; assembly: GCA_949319315.1. Taxonomy (NCBI): domain Eukaryota; kingdom Metazoa; phylum Arthropoda; class Insecta; order Lepidoptera; family Yponomeutidae; genus Zelleria; species Zelleria hepariella. The sequence continues at coordinate 389,623 of OX439388.1, forward strand.
ATTCTAGTCTAGACAAATGTCCCAAGGAGGTCACAAATCTCTTGAATGCTGTATAAGCATTCATTGGCACCTTCACATCTCCATACATCCATACATCTCATTACAAAGATACAAAAGACATCAAGCGTTAATACAACAGTAAAATAATTGTTATTTGTAGTGCAGCTTTTCCTAAAAAAAGTTTGATTACTTTGCCCTGCCCACCTTATTCTCTGGAGGTGCCACTAATTTCTTGAAAGCGCCACTCAGTTATTATGAGCGATGCTTTCAGCATGAAAAGAAAAAACCCTGTAACTCCGTGGGCGAATCTTGATGCTGTTGGCCAACTTCCATCAGTGGAGAGGCACGCCAAGAAGAAGTAGAATCATGATGAACAAAGCTAGCTGTTTCTATCGAAATTGTTGAAGGCATTGCCTCCAAGAAATTAATGTTTGCTAGGCTGCCAAGCTAACCGAAGCGAACCTTCTCTGTTTTCCTATTCTGTGTAAGGGATAACCCGGCGGATTCTTGTTAACAATATAAACTGCTTTATTGTCTTGTTGACATTATTCGTTTGGGCGCAGATCAGGGCCGGCCTTGGTAGGCTTAGTTTGTAACTTAGGGCCTTCTAAAACACATAAAACCTCCTTCATGGCTTCAATATGGTAAGCAGAACCTGCTTTCTAAAATTATCTCATAAACTTTTTATTTAAAAACCATGCACCAAATTTCACAATCACATTAAAATTCACATTATGCTTCGTCCAAAAAATCTCATTGTGTGCTGGGAATTCCACATTAGGTATCTACTAAGAAAAGTGTAAAAAATTACACTATTAGCCGGTGCTAATAAACTACTTATTTCTATATGATTGTCAAAAAAAACTATTGCTCCTTATTAAGAAAGTATGCGCTTGAATTACGATTAATTTTAACAACAGTAACTTTCAATTAGGTTTAGGGACATGATTTTCAAGTGAAATGTGTCACATTCACTGCAATATCACTAACATTATAAACGTGAGTAAAAACAATCTTTCGAAGCACACAATGTCCCAGATATTTTAATGGCTGCCTACAGGCATCGTCACCCATCAAATATAACGTAAAGAGCCTTCAGGACCCTCTTGGAAATCATCTATAAACTCCGCCATAGACGTAAAGATCTGTTTTACAGTCTCTCTGTGCTCAAGCTACTTTGCCCAACTGATAAGGCCCGGATATGACTGACAATTAAGGCTTAAACTCCAATTCTAGGGCCTGTAAAACGTCCTGCCTGTATCTACCCTCGAAGCTGTTGAGTCAATATTGACGAAGTTTCATTAATATTTTTTATACGAATTCGAATTCATCTTTCGAGATGCTGATGACGGTCAACGGTCAACGATCTAGCGCCGCCAATGAAAAAAAAATCGTCTTTCAGGGTGCGTTTTTTTGCTAAAAACGAGCCGTAAAATAAGAATTCCTAGGCTTAACTACTTTTAGGACCTAAGGTCTAGATTCCAGATCGAACTACGAATAAATCCCGCAGAAGTCAAAAGTGCCCGTTTTTTTGTTTTCCTAATATTTTTGGGTCGGGGTTTGAAAACGAAGCCTCGAGAGTAGAGGTCCTGTTGAGGCTCGGATATGACAGACAATTTCTAGGGCCTTTAAAACGTCCTGAAGCCGGCACAGTGTGTCCATTATTTCATCGTGTAATGGGACAGCGAGGTGTCCCGGGTCCTAACGAGGGTGAATTAAAATTCCTCATTTTATACAGTGAAGAGGGTCCGGAATCTCACCGTTTAGACTGTCGAGTGGAAATATATTGCTACCAATTGTTAAGGTTTTCCTTTTTCTTCCCTTTAATTTCATTTTAACAATGGCATTTCTCGCGTTCTGCCTTCGCACCTTTTTCTTTAGGCGGACCGGATGCCAGATGGTCCGAACAGATCGCCGGCAGGGAAAAGTGGACGACAGAATGCCAATCGCACATCCTTGTAAAACTGTTTGGAGCGTAAAAAGGTCACTCAGTAAATTCCATCTAGATATCCCTGTCTCTGGTGGGTATTAGTAGTCGTCTGAGATGACCTACTTGAGCTCGATCTCAAGTAGGTGAAATCAGAAAAGTCAAATGCTAAGGTCAAGCCTTGGCTAACGTCAAGCCTTGGCTAACGTCAAACTTGAGTAGCTGTCAGCATATTAATAGACACTATCTTTAGATTGACATTAGGCAAGGCTTGACATTAGCATTTGACTTTTCTGAGATCACCTATAAGTTCGATCTTGAATCGATGACTATTAATATGTAAGTAAGTAAGTAAAAAATGTATTTATTGCACTGAAAGGGTTTACATGTTTAATTTAGAGAAAGTAAAAAATCTAATGTAATGCCACCATAGTATTATAAAAATTAGTGTTTGTGAGGGAGGGTGTGTGTGTGTCTTACGCTTTCACGCTGAAACCGGGTGGACGGGCCGACGAGCAATTTTTTTTTAGCATTGCGGAAACACAGGAACTTGGGTGCCAAGTTTTTAGGTAATCCTGAAATTGACTTGTTAAATTTCAACAGTCGCACAAACAAACTAGAAAGTAGTGTAGTGTACACAAACCAGAAAATTTAGAATAAATAGAACCTCAAGATATGACGCGGCTAGTTTTTGCAGGCAAATACATAAAAATATATATATGTTAAAACTAGCCGCATCATTTCTTGAGGTGCTAATTATTCTAAATTTTCTGGTTTGTGTAAATAATTCGACTGTTGAAATTTAACAAGTCAATTTCAGGATTACCTAAAAACTTGGCACCCATTTAGATCTCAATTCTTTTGTCGGTGAAATCAATAACCACGCAATGAACTTGGCTCCAAAATTATCACATTTTAAATGTTTTGGGTGGGATTATTTGTAGTTGATTCCACAACGCCTAAAATGAGCAACCAGAGAAAAATTAGGTCCACATAATATCCATAGACAAAAACTGCCCCCAAAACCCCATCTAATGAAGAGTTTTCCAATATCGTCATCGAATCAACGTAATACATCCAGACATGGCAAAAAATCCATGTGGAATTCGATTTGAAGCGCGCATCGGAGGATAGCTAGCACTAGTCTGAGCATGGAGCTAATACTAGAAGTAGGTATTCTACATGTTGCACCACGTATTTAAGTCGATAGTCAGAGGTAGGTAATCTGTCACCTATACCATGCTGAGGATTGTGACTGTTAGCGATGCAAACTCGACTTTATTTACACTACTGTAAAACCTTTATTTGTATTTGAATTCATTATGTTTTTTAATTCTTCTACTGAACAATAGATGGCAGTGGTAGTGGGCGCGAGCAATGGTCGCAAAGGCGATACAGGGGTAAGGGGATGCGGGCGGGGGAACCGCATGTCAATCAATGAAGAATACCATCAACTTTTGATTTTTATCTTACCATACACTCTATTAAAAATGGAAACATTGGGTGAAACTACCTGTGCGACGGGCGCGCGGTCGTCAGCTGCACTAAAATTTAGAAATACACCTGTTTTTGTTTCATTCAAATCGAGCCAGTAGTTTTAAAGTTACGACGGTTTTAGTTTCCGTCCTTTTGGAGTTTTTCGCGCATTAACAAATAAGAGGGGTTCCCATACAAAAAACGTTGTTTCATACTTTTTGCTCTATAGAAAAAACGGATAGACATACAAGCAACAAACTTGGTATGATTATAGGGCTTACTTCATAGTATAACAAAATAATATAAAAACTGGCCAAGTGCGAGTCAGACTCGCGCACGAAGGGTTCCTTACCATCTATAAGAAAGGCAAAAAAATCACATTTGTTGTATGGGAAATGTTTATTTTATTCAGTTTTTTAGTATTTGTTGTTATAGCGGCATTAGAAATAGATCATCTGTGAAAATTTCAACTGTCTAACTATCACGGTTCATGAGATACAGCCTGGTGACCGACGGGCGGACAGACACACAGACAGACGGATGGACAGCGGAGTCTTAGTAATAGGGTCCCGTGTGGAACCCTTCGGGTACGAAACCCTAAAAACGGTCAAGCGCGACTCGGACTCACGCGCCGAGGGTCCGTATAACCAGTTTCATTTATTGTATGGCGGTAGGAAACTCTCAGTGCGCGAGTTCTACTCGCACTTGGCCAGTTTTTTTTGTGTTTAGTCAGGTCATTTTTCATTTTTCAAAGCCGTCATCCATAGCTAAGTAAGAATATATTATTTAAAGTACAAACCCGTGTTAGGGAATATTTTAAACATAGCTTGCGGCTTTAAAACCTGTCCCTAGCGATTTTTTTACGTTATAAATAAGTAATATTATATCAAAACACTACTGTAACACTGACTAAACACACAGAAAAACTGACCAAGTGCGAGTCGTACTCGCGCACTGAGAGTTCCGTACCACCGTACAATAAAAAAAACTGGTTATACGGACCCTCGGAGCGTGAGTCCGAGTTGCGCTTGACCGTATTTTATATTTTTTTGTTATACTATGGAGTAAGTCCTATAATCATACCAAGTTTGATGCTTGTATGTCTTACCGTTTTTTCTACAGAGCAAAAAGTATAAAAAAACGTTTTTTGTATGGGGACCCCTCTTATTTTTTAATATTTTTTTGTTTTTATTATTTCTTGAGTAATCCACCATAATAAAACATAATCTCTGAAAATTTCAACTGGCTACGTAGTACGGTTCCAAAGATACAGCCGTTTGTATGAGTGTTGCGGTGTATGTGTCGGGTGCGTGTTGAGTTGTGACGTCACGCGGGTTTACCGCGCTCGCGCGAAAAACTCCAAAAGGACGGAAACTAAAACCGTCGTAACTTTAAAACTACTGGCTCGATTTGAATGAAACAAAAACAGGTTTATTTCTAAATTTTAGTGTCATAAAGTTTCAAGTGATTTAACAGACCCACGGACATTCTTCATTGAGTCCAACTCGAGCCGCTCGCCCGTGTGCGTAAATTTCTCGCGTTCCGTACCACATTTTGCCGCCGAAACAGACTTTCTCTTTTATTTTTCCGGCTGGATCGGTTACAGTGACCATGACCATACCTTGAAGGTGGTGGAGAGCAGCATCATATTAAGCAGAATAATAATTATTCTAGCTATACGAGTATTATCACGAAATAAACAAGATACTTGTGTTAGAAAAATGATATCAAAATAATTTCAAAAATGCAATTCTCTAACTACAAAATAATTCTAAAAAAAAAGTTTGTGTACGTTGTATTTTTTTTTCAAGTTTAAATTATTGTAAACCCCATTGTTCAACTTAGTTCGTAATGATTGGGGGAAAAATAATAATTTTGTTGACTAACCTTTTCCCTCTCATATCAACTCCATGGCTAAATAGTACATGCGAGGTATACAGGGTGGTGCAGTGTCGGCGGCCGACAGACCGGAAAATGCGGCCCCACGGGACGGACGCGCCGATCTTATGAACACACCCCTGTGCTGAACAACACATGCCTGGATATAACAGAGGAAACTATTCATCCATTTTTGAATATATTTTTTTGCTCCTGATTTCGTCCCATTATCATTAGCACGATTTTAAAATTGGCCCAGAAATAGGTTAAATATTTTAAACTAGTGGTTCGCCCCGAACTATGAACTCGCAACCCCTCGACCGATTTGGCTCATGTTCGGACTTAAAAATTCTCTTTACCTCATTTACCTGCCTACCAAATTTCATGACGATCCGACTAAATTTACTCAAGTTATTGTCGAACGAACATTCATACATACATACATACAACGCCGGATTGTTCCAGTAGACTCGGAGAACTTCGCTCGCTCGTTCAATAATATGGCATAGGTCACGTGACCGTACACAAGACAGCACGTCGACCTAGCATTTAGTTTTAACAGGCTGATGATGATGATGATGAGCTTGTCAAAAAGTCGTAGAACAAAAGTTTTTGGAAATCAAATTTAGCACAGTTGACGTGTTTCAGGAAAAAAGCGGTTTAAAAATTTCCCTGACCTATTCTTCTGCTGTAAGTAGTCTAATGTCACTGTATTGCATCACCCGGGTGCCGCTTGGACCGAAGCCACTTGCGGGGATTACTTAAAATTGAGTCGGTATCTCTACCTCTATTCTGAGTAGCTACCACGAGTGCGAAAAAGCTGTGCCGGACGTCTGTCATGTATCCTAATACTATAGAAGTAAGGTTGTTTATCCAACTTATCACTTTCAGTGACAAAGACAGTAAGCCCTCGTGGTAGCTGCTCTGGAACTTTTATATTTCAGCTTTGTTAAGCACAGTGCAGCTGGCAAGCCTACTCCATCGTCACAGTAATGTCCTTTGACTGCAAAATTATCCCACGTGGTTTCCATCCTAGTGATTTAAAAAAAGCTTACATTATCTTAACATTTAAAGCTTCATAGCCTGTTTATGTTAGTCTTTGTTTAAATAAAAGGGCCCAGAATTTTTTGTTCAAGTTCTCAATTGCTTTAAACATTTATAATAAGTTGAAAAAATTCACTCGGGACAGGACTTGAACCCGCAACCTTCCGCATACCGTGCAGGCGCTCTACCAATTGAGCTACCGAGTCAAGTAACTGTCGATGCGAATTTCTTCAACTATTCTCCGTCAACTGGACGGGGGGCGCCACCTGGTGTGATTAGTTTGCACTAATCTACACCACCCAATGCGTTCATCTTTGCAGATGAAATGCTCATTGGAATTTTTGGTATTGCCACTACATTTAACCACTTTTTTGTTTTTTCTAAAGCACTAACCCGTGCTAGGGAATAATTTAAACATTTATTCCCTAGCACGGGTTAGTGCTTTAGAAAAAAAAAAGTTCTCAATTAGCCGTTTTCAGAAAAAAAAACAATAGTTTTTTTTTTCTCCACTGATGGCGCTTATAATACGGCACTATAACGGCAGTCAGTTGAAATTTCATCAGTGTTGCCAACGGTACGACAAATTACCGTAAACTGTAATAATAATCCCAACAAAAACATTCTGTAAAAACTAGCCAGGTCTCGATGGATCTGCTTGTTTATCTCTAAAAAAGTAATGAAATCTAGACAAAGTCGTGCCAAGTCTAAGGTTCCTTACTGCGATTTCTTTATTATTATAGTTAATGTTGTGAGACTTGGCCGTTGAAGGGTACACAAGCGGTTCTGGCGATAGATTGGTGCAATGGTGTCATGGAGCACCTGGTTTTGTACCCTTGTGTACCCTTTAACAGCCAAGTCTCACAACATTAACTATAATAATAAAGAAATCGCAGTAAGGAACCTTAGACTTGGCACGACTTTGTCTAGATTTCATTACTTTTTTAGAGATAAACAAGCAGATCCATCGAGACCTGGCTAGTTTTTACAGAATGTTTTTGTTGGGATTTCACTTCTTTTTGTAGGAACCTATCGAGGGCATATTGATTAATTTTATTAGATTTTCTTATTTGACACAGTTTTTAAATTTGTGTAACGTTCGAGTAGAATAAAGTTAATCGTCCGACTATTTCTTGTTGAACGAACGAGCGAAGCGAGCGAAGTCCTCCGAGTCTGCTGGAACAATCCGGCGTTTGTATGTATGTATGTTTGTATGTATGAATGTTTGTTCGACGATAACTTGAGTAAATTTGGTCGGATCGTTATGAAATTTGATAGGCGGGTAAACTAAATTAAAAGAATTTTTAAATTCGAACATGAGCCAAATCGGTCGATGGGTTGCCGAGATATGGGGTTGTATAGTTTAAATGCAAAGCGCGCGCGCGCCTGCGCGAATGGCGTAAGCAAAGTTATACATCTGTAACTGAGGTCGCGAGTTCATAGTTCGGAGCGAACCACTAGTGGGACGCTATAGGCTAGATTAAATGAAGATGTGTCCCACTACGCTGGATTTTTGCAATGACAGTCGATTTTTTTATGTACCAATAGTAGAAGGGGCATTACCATAATATCTCTAATAAAGCTGATACCAGCTGAGGGTTCTTCATCAGATACTTCAGACCTTAGATTTTTGACATCAAATGAAGCGGCCCACCAAGTTGAATATTTTTTGTAAGGGCGGTATATGTCGATCTATAATAGTTTAGTTGGGCTCTTGTGTTTTCTAATCAGGGTCACCAGGTACTCCAGATCTTCGATTATCCTAGTTTTTATAGTTTTCCCTTTATGTGGCCATTAAACCCTAACTCTGTACCAAATTTCAGCTCTCTGAGTTTATGGGAAGTACTAGTTCTATTAGGGCTCTTGTGTTTTCTAATCAGGGTCACCAGGTACTCCAGATCTTCGATTATCCTAGTTTTTATAGTTTTCCCTTTATGTGGCCATTAAACCCTAACTCTGTACCAAATTTCAGCTCTCTGAGTTTATGGGAAGTACTAGTTCTATTAGGGCTCTTGTGTTTTCTAATCAGGGTCACCAGGTACTCCAGATCTTCGATTATCCTAGTTTTTATAGTTTTCCCTTTATGTGGCCATTAAACCCTAACTCTGTACCAAATTTCAGCTCTCTGAGTTTATGGGAAGTACTAGTTCTATTAGGGCTCTTGTGTTTTCTAATCAGGGTCACCAGGTACTCCAGATCTTCGATTATCCTAGTTTTTATAGTTGTCTCTTTATGTGCCCATTAAACCCTAACTCTGTACCAAATTTCAGCTCTCTGAGTTTATGGGTAGTACTAGTTCTATTAGGGCTCTTGTGTTTTCTAATCAGGGTCACCAGGTACTCCAGATCTTCGATTATCCTAGTTTTTATAGTTTTCCCTTTATGTGCCCATTAAACCCTAACTCTGTACCAAATTTCAGCTCTCTGAGTTTATGGGAAGTACTAGTTCTATTAGGGCTCTTGTGTTTTCTAATCAGGGTCACCAGGTACTCCAGATCTTCGATTATCCTAGTTTTTATAGTTTTCCCTTTATGTGGCCATTCAACCCTAACTCTGTACCAAATTTCAGCTGTCTGAGTTTATGGGAAGTACTAGTTCTATTATGATGATCATGAGTGAGTGAGTGAGTGAGTGAGTGTGTGTCATAAATGCGAAACTTTGCTTTCGCTTAACTTCGGAACTAAATGACCTACAGACTTGAAATTTTGGATTTTAAGTATGTGATTATAGCTTACTAGATGACGAAAATTTCTGCGTTCTGGTCTTATCCAGAGGTTCTCAAATAGGGGCCTGAAAATGCGGCGAAATGGTTCCAGTAAAGGATGGTACGGCAGTGTTTGCTTCGCGCTCGACCTGGCGGGGGCACTGCCGTGCCCCCAGATAACCAGAAACACAATCCATTGCTTGCAAATTTTATCGCATCACGTAGTTGATGTCAGTATCCTACCTACCTATTCTATATTTATCCAAAACCATTTATGTTTTTGCTTTTAAGAATAAAAAATGCAAATATATGACACGGCATTTTTACCGATTGAACATGGCAAGCCTGATTCTTATCTGTGGTGTTTGTGTATCTTTAGTATTAGTACTTTCTAATCTGTGAATCTGTGGGAAAAAGCGTTATTTGACTGCCGTTATGTAGCCGTATTTTCTGCGCCATCTAGCAAGCATTTTAAAATCAGCTTTTAACTGTCAGTTGAAAACGGCTCATTGCTATTTCACAAGAGAAAAACAGTAAATATTGAACGAGAAAATAATAGGTATAGGAACAAGGGTTACAAAGACAACATCAACATACAGGGTTGAAATAACCAGGCGTCTCTTAGGGCGTCTCAGAAAGTTCAGAAAAAGCTTATTCTAAATACACAATATTTTTAAGAACAGAGGGGTAATTAAATAAAACCCACAAGATATTTAATCATCAAAAAGCAATTTAAAAAATTGTAATTAGAATAAAACGTTTTCGGGCAAAAGCTTAATTGCCTGGTTAAGAAAAAAGGAAATTGTTTTTTCGTCAAAGAATTTGATGATAAAGTTTAATAAATTATAGTAGCTTTTATTGCTTGGAGCATAAATGCGAAAACTCATTACTATTTAACATCGTTAGGTACCTCGCGTTAACTACTGACTTAAACCCTTTTAGTTTCCACTACTCTGCACGATTCAGTGCCAAATGCAACTAGATAGCTTGTTTTTCTGCTTTTTGGTCAAAAATCCCCAATCTAGCTTTTACCATCGAGTCAGTTTTTTACTAGGCCACTCTAAGGTAATATTAAAATAATGATATTTTATCCAAAACTACTATGAATACACATTAAGCTTTTTTTAGCTTATAACGCACTTGAGTAGAAGCATTTTCTGAAGTGACGAGATATTATGACAATAATTTGTCACTTCGCGATGTTAATTTCTTCTAAGCTAATCGAATCACAGGGCTGCCATCGCCTGCTGCAAGGCACTCTGGCTAATAAATCCGATTTACGATCTTAAAGCGATACAGTTAGGAGTTAATTTTCCTCATCGAGCGCTGGTAGAAAGATATGGAAGCTTGGTCTCAGTGACCAAGGGAAAAAACCATATCAAAGTAAACTTTTCTTTACTTAAACCGCGTTTTCATTCATATTACACTATTATGTATTGAGCCATCCCAGTCAGCGAAAGCTGTTATGAAAACAACAAATAAATCAGATAGATTTAGCCCACTTTGACGACGCGCTTCGTAGGAAGGTAATCGTATGAGGTAGTGGTCACTCCTGGTTTCAGTTTTTAGGCCACCTAAAGGGCCTCTGACATGGCTTAACGAAGTGTACTATGACGGTTAAAACGCGGCCTTACTTAGGTAGCACGTTCCATAATTGAATGAGCGAGCGAAGTTCTCCGAGTCTTCTGGAACAATCCGGCGTTTGTATGTATGTATGTTTGTATGTATAAATGTTCGTTCGACGATAACTTGAATAATTTTTGTCGGATCGTCATGAAATTTGGTAGGCGGGTAAATGAAATTAAAATAATTTTTACGTTCGAACATGAGCCAAATCGGTTGAGGGGTTGCCGAGATATGGCGTGGTAGTTCGTACAGATTATATGCAAAGCGCGCGCGCCTGCGCGAATGGCGATAACAAAGTTACAAATCTGTAACTGGGGTCGCGAGTTCGTAGTTCGGGGCGAACCACTAGTTTATCCACAAGGCATGGTGCATCAAAGCGGAGACAAGACGAGAGTGGATTGCGACCAATTCTTGTCATGCTTGGTCTTGTTATTGAGACACACAGTTTAGATTAAGAGAGCCTTCTCTTCGCTCCCAGGTTGGTGTCTCGTACCATTAATGCGCTAATGACACGATCGCCTCCACGTCTGGCGCTAAAAGCCGGAATTACCGACGCAGATCTTATTATGAAGCTTGACATTTTGTTTCAGGGCCGGCTCCTAAGGGCTTTGCCTCTACTTAATGAGATAATTTATACAGCGTCCAGTGGCACCTTCACTCACACTAGATACGTGAAGAGACCAGTCGGCGTTGCAGTGGCTGGGACATTGATTTAGATGGAGTAGGCTTGCCCAACACCTATACCATCCTGACAGCTTAGTCGGCTACTCTACTATCTTACTTATTTGCATCACTTCAAAGCCTCGTAGTAACATTTATAACTCTTTTTTCTTTTGTACCAGGGGTTGGTGATCACTTGATCCGTTTGGATTTCATCCTTCGAAGTTGCCAATTGAAACATTTTTTTTTCTTCTTCGTAAGTGTCACATTTTTTGCGCTCTCAGAAACTCTCCAACTTGATCGCGTTACGGGTCGCCTCTAGGTGTTCATACCAGCTTCATTGTGGACTTTGTGATCTTGGGCAATGTGGTGGAGGTACCACCACATACCGTAAAACATACGGCGCGACAGACAGATCACAAACTCCTCCACACTCCGGGAAATCACGAAATTGCGGACGTAACGCCCGGCCGCCACTATGGTCCTCAGGGCAATTTTCACACCGTAGCTCTATAAACAACAGTTTTGCCCGAAACTGTGACCGGATGGCTTGATCTCTACGTCAATTAAGTTCAGTTAGAACTGCGCGCGAGCGCGTATATCAATTAGCCTCTGCCCATAGTAAAGTTATGCACTCGCCATACTAAATCACGGCCGATGATTACGTGCGACAGGCTCGGTGCATGCTGCGAACGCGTGGTCGGGGTACTGTGGACACAATAGTTGGAATGAAGAATGTCCGTGGGTCTGCTAGATCACTTGAAACTTTATGACTGTATAGCCTAAAAATGTAGAAATACACCTGTTTTTGTTTCATTCAAATCGAACCAGTAGTTTTAAAGTTACGACGGTTTTAGTTTCCGTCCTTTTGGAGTTTTTCGCGCGAGCGCGGCAAACACGCGTGACGTCACAACTCAACACGCACCCAACACATACATCGTAACACTCATTCAAACGGCTGTATTTTTGGAACCGTACTAGGTGGCCAGTTGAAATTTTCAGAGATTATGTTTTATTATAGTGGATTACCCAAGAAATAATAAAAATAAAAAAATATTAAAAAATAAGAGGGGTCTCCATACAAAAAAACGTTGTTTAATACTTTTTGCTCTATAGAAAAAACGGTAAGACATACAAGCATGAAACTTGGTATGATTATAGGACTTACTCCATAGTATAACAAAAAATATAAAATACGGTCAAGACGTATGATAAGATAAAAATCAAAAGTTGATGGTATTCTTCATCCGCAACTTTTCCATCGTCATCATGATCGTCATCAGCCTGTTGAAATAAGACCCAGTGCTGAGTAATTATTCTCACGCCAACTTCTCTGAATAAAATGTATATTTTTTAATATGTGTGAAAGTTTGCATAATTATTATACACTGAAATTATTTCGGTCTGCGTTAATTTACCTTTTTAACACGCTTTTATAAGCTTGGCCTGTATGTATGTATGTATGTATGTATGTCTGTATGTATGTATGTATGTATGTATGTATGTATGTAACGGAATCTTTGAGCATAATTTTTACCAACTTCCAGAAGTCTGATTAATTTGAAACTTTGCATACGTATCAAGGACCAATGACAATGCAATAATTTGATAACAGTTTCCCATTATACCCCTACAGTGCCATTATACAGGGTGGATTTTTGAGACGGGGCAGTAAGGGCAGGTACCTTAACCGTTATAGTTACAGGAAAACTTTCTTAGGAGACCTTCCATAACTGTTTGAGATATTTTGAACAGCATTCACAGATTTTGGAAAAAATGTACGGTCAGCAAAAAAATAATGCTAAAATACCAAATTTGTTTTTTATGCCAATCGCTTATCTTTCATGTAGGGATCTAAACACTCTAAGGAGCCAACTGATGTTTGAGTACCAGAATTGTCTGAAATTTACAAAAAATAATAAATCGAACGCGTGGGGTGCATCTCATAGATAGTTGCCAATAGAATGATTGTAATATTTAATATATCGAGCACCCCACGCTTTTTTACTCTGTATTGTATTATTCTGTTAATAATTTAAATTTTATTATAATTTTAAACTCTTTGTAATTAAAAATTATTTTATACTTTTTAGTTCGGTTAGCTATAAAAGCGTGTTTTTTTTAGTTTTTTTAAACTGATATGTATTATTTCCACAAAGTTTTAAAAAATATTTTGTATGGAACATATCGCTGGTCCCTATTAAGAAAGTCGGAACTACGTTTTTGTCATTTTTTACTTTTTTGCATCAGTATGTTATAAATTCGAAGAGCTATAGGTACAACATTTTATTTTTGTGATAACTCGTAATATGAAGGAATTACCAGTAAAAAAAAAGTCAGTTGTAGCAATAATGTCCGTGCAAAAATGACGGTAGTTACGTACCGCTTTTGTTAACCGGAGGTAGAGCGCACGGGCATAGTCGTATGTACCATTACTGACAATTTTACTGGGAAATGCGCCCACGCATAAATATTGGCAAAAGTGCTATTGGTTTTTTGTATTTTTGTGAAAAACGTATGAAATTACAATGTTATAATATTCCAATCTGAGACGGATAAAATTGTTGGTTCAGGTAGTTACAACATTATTATCTGAAACTTGATTTTTACTTTTTGTTGGATATGCCACTAACGACATTGTTAAGTTCCCAAGTAACATTTTAGGTTGTAGAAAGGTTTTGAACAGGTTCTAGAACCTTTGTATGGAAATCTGCTCGTAAGTCTTATAACTCTCAATAAAGTTATATTAACCTTGTAATTACCTTCTGAGTGCCAAAAGGGCCCCGGTTTTAGAACCTTTCTGAGAGTTACAGCACAACCTATAGCTCAAATCCAGAACCTTTCGAACTACTTGCATAGAACCTAAATATAACCTTCACAACCTTAATTTAACGTTATTATAACCTTGCAAGACAACTTATAAGTTCTAAATTAGTCTTGGATGTAACTTTATGACAACTTAGAACCTTTTTGATGGATATGAATAAATACCTTTCCAGGACTTACAAGTTTTAAATAGCTTCTGTTTAAGATTTTTTGCACAGATTCAAATACTTATTTACAATGGCGTCATTCCTTTTTCGTTCGGCCATCTTTCAAAATGGCTAGATAAGCAAAGTGTTTATAAAAATAATAAGTAGCTTGGTAAAGTCAGGAAATAATCAAAATATAGTGCGATTGGCACTTCATCGTGAAACTTTACGATAATAGTGCTGTATACAAGACGGGCCTTTCATAAGTTAAACATTTCGGATATTTTTTAATAAAATAAAATAAAAAAAATTGGTGATCGGTGGTAAGTCACATCAGAAATCAAACTACTATTCATATGAAAAATATATATTATAAATCGTGTGGCGCATGGTATTTGATTACGCTTTATTTAATTAAAATATTGGTTTTGTTTCGTTTTTTTTTTTCATTTTTTAATATTAAATATGGCTGACGTTAGGAAATTACTTGAAAGTATTATGTTTTTCCTTTTCAGAACTTTAACAGCTAAGAGCTCTTAAGGTTTTCCAAAATAAGAGCTGAAGGTAATCTCGCGGAGCTACCTCAAACGACAAGGCTGTTTTCAACGCTTCAAGGTTATTACCAGGAGTTGTCCAAGACTTACCAGTTGCGAAAACCACCACTGAGCTAAATTTGTTGCTTTTAAGTTTTGGTTGTAGGGGGACATGCGTTTGACCTTCGTTCAACAAACAGCTACAGGCTGCTCTAAGGGTGGTCATGAACTGAGATCAAAATTGAACTCTGTTTAAACTTAGTATAAAGTGAGATCAATTTTGAACTAACTTTAAACTGAGTTCAAAATTGATCTCTGTTTATATTTAGTTTAGTGAGATCAATTTTGAAGTTACTTTAACCAACTGGTATTACTGAGTTCAAAATTGATATTATTATTCGAATCGAATCGAATCGAATCAAATCGAACCGAATCAAATCGAATCGAATCGAAACGAAACGAAACAAAATGAGTCGAATCGAATCGAATCGAAACGAAACGAATCGAATCGAATCGAATCGAATCGGCTATTGCTAGATTCATGGAACACACGACAGCACGTCAGTTGTTGTAAAATCGCCCGTAACGTAACCGCGCAAAGTGCTAGCGTGTAAGGGTCGACGTGCTGTCGTGTGTACTGATTCAAGTATCAAAACTTTAACTGCCTATATCTCCTAAACCAGTGTTTTTCAACCTGTGGGTCGCGACCCCCTGGGGGGTCGCGAAGCTTCTGTAGGGGGGTCGCCAGAGGTCGGAAAAACTGGGTACTTTAGTAAAAAAAGAGCTCGCTCGTTCACTCTCAACAACTCGTAAGCCACCACCACCACTCCACACTCGCCGGGCGGCAGGCATCGGCATTAGTCGTGCGTACGTAACGTATGGCGACTTATCCAATGTACGTAATTGTAAAAGTGTTTTTATATCCGAATAGCTGACCCGGTGAACTTCGTATCACCTGAAATAGTTTGACTCTCCGCGTCAAAAATGGCGATTCCAATACAAAATGACCAATTTTTATTTCTTCCGTTTTTCAGCTAATCCTTTAACTTTTCCCATATTTCTTTGCTTTTAAACCTACCCTGAACTATGGTGAACTAAACAAAACAGTAAAAGCGGGAAACCACGGATTGTCCTCATCATAATGAACATTTTTGCCCAAGGAACTAAGCCTGGGAAATCAACGGTTTCCGAGATAATGAGGTTCAAAGTCGGACATTTCAAAAATTTTTTTTTTTGCAGACATGTATTTAGTATTTTCTTCTTA
Source organism: Zelleria hepariella (assembly GCA_949319315.1). Taxonomy (NCBI): domain Eukaryota; kingdom Metazoa; phylum Arthropoda; class Insecta; order Lepidoptera; family Yponomeutidae; genus Zelleria; species Zelleria hepariella. The sequence goes on from OX439388.1 coordinate 405,703, forward strand.
ACATACCTTCTCAAGAAGCCATATCAAAATTATGAACATTTCTTAAAATAATAATAAAATTGCAACCCGCAATGTATTCTAAACATCGGCACTTCAAGCTGCAGTAACATAAACTTATACCTACGCTTGCGCAATATGACTTCTGTGCGCATTACACGTCCATTGCGTGATAAAATATTTTTCAAAATTATATGTGTCAACAACATCAGCTACGCAGACGACATGGTGCTGCTGAGCCCGTCGATCGGGGCTCTACGCAAGCTGTTAAAAATGTGTGAATCATACGCGGAGGCCCATGGGCTCAGATATAATACAAAAAAAAGCGAGTTCATGGTATTCAGGTCTGGGTCCAAACGCTGTCCTAATGTGCCACCTATAAACCTCAATGACACTGCTCTTAAACGGGTTTCACAATTTAAATATCTGGGCCACTGGGTCACCGAGGACCAACGTGACAATGTAGACATAGAGAGGGAACGCAGGGCGCTCTCTGTCCGTTGTAACATGTTGGCCCGCAGGTTTGCTCGCTGTACCAGGGACGTGAAAGCGACGCTTTTCAAAGCCTACTGCCAATCGCTTTACACGAGCAGCCTGTGGGTCAATTATACTCAGCAGGCTTACGGTCACATGTCCGTTCAATATAATAACGGGTTCAGAGTGCTGATGCGACTGCCGCGGTTCTGCAGCGCGTCAGGTATGTTTGCTGAGGCGCACGTTGACGGGTTCGATGCTGTCATCAGGAAGCGATGCGCGTCTCTACTGGCGCGCTGGCGCGGCAGTCCCAACAGCATTCTGAGCACACTGGCTGACAGGTGGGACTCCCCAATGCTGGGGCACTGGGTTCGCCTGCATTTGGAGAAGAAGGTGTGAGCCGTGACGGCAACGTTGCCCCGGTGGCGGGTGGCCCCCCAGGTCTCCAGTTAGCTATTACTATAATTTTATCCCATACTAACCCTTTGTAGCTTTTAGGATTATACTAATACTATATGGGCTTGTTATTTTAGATCTGTAAGAACTTATTGCCTGAAATAAACCATTATTATTATATTATTATTATTATTAAAACCTAAAAAACCAAAACAATTTCCCAGCAATAATTTATCGAAAAAGTACTTTGTTTTGGTGTCTAGTATGCGTGGCTTTCGGGTCTGTTGGCGGTCTTTTAACACCCTGTATATAGATAAGTATGTACATATATCCTAATCATGGAGACCATAAATACGTTGTATGGAATGAATATTGGTAATTCAGTAACATACACATACATAAATGATTAAAAAAACCGAAGGGTCAAGGGGGTCGCGAAATATTTTTTTATACCAGGGGGGTCGCATCATGAAAAAGGTTGAAAAACACTGTCCTAAACGGCTAATGCTAGACCCATGTTTATGGTACTCAAAAAAAAGGGTTCAACGAGCTCTACCTGATGAACGCAACAAAAATAATAAAAATATGTATCAAAACATTAACTGCCCATATCTCCTAAACGGCTAACGCTAGACCCATGTTCATGGTACACTAAAAAAGGGGCTCGACGAGCTCTACCTGATGAAAGAAACAAAAATAACTAGTAGTTCGCCCCGAACTGTGAACTCGTGACCCCATATAAACTTAACAACCCTCGGCAACCCCTTGACCGATTTGGCTCATGTTCGAATTTAAAAATTCTTTTAATTTCATTTACCCGCCTACCAAATTTCATAATAATCCGACCGAATTTACTCAAGTTATCGTCGAACGAACATACATACAAACATACATACATACATACAAACATGCAAACGCCGGATTGTTCCAGTAGACTCTGAGAACTTCGCTCGCTTCGCTCGCTCGTTCAATAAAAAAGAAGTATCAAAACTTTAACTGCCCATATTTGAACGAGCGAGCAAAGTTCTCCGAGTCTACTGGAACAATCCGGCGTTTGTATGTATGTATGTATGTATGAATGTTCGTTCGACGATAACTTGAGTAAATGTAGTCGGATCGTCATGAAATTTGGTAGGCGGGTAAATGAGGCAAATCGGTCGAGGGGTTGCTGAGATAGAGGGTCGCGAGTTCAAAGTTCGGGGCGAACCACTAGTATCTCCCAAACGGCCAATGCTAGACCCAAATTAGTAATTTAATTTAAATTGATTCGATTCGATTCGAATCACATAGAATCGAATGAAATAAATATCAAATCAAATCCAATTCAATCGATGTATGTATGTATGTATGAATGTTCGTTCGACGATAACTTGAGTAAATTTAGTCGGATCGTCAGGTGGGCAGGTAAATAAGGTAAAGAGAATTTTTAAGTTCAAACATGAGCCAAATCGGTCGAGGGGTTGCTGAGATATGGGGTCGCGAGTTCAAAGTTCGGGGCGAACCACTAGTTAATAACATTTTATTATTTTTGTTGCTTTCATCAGGTAGAGCTCGTCGGACCCTTTTTTTGAGTACCATATAAATGGGTCTAGCATTAGCCGTTTAGGAGATATGGGTAGTTAAAGTTTTGATACTTCCTTTTTATTTTTATATTTTTCTTATATCAGGTAGAGCTCGTCGTGACCTTTTTTCAGAGTACCATAAACATGGGTCTAGCATTAGCCGTTTAGGAGTTATGGGCAGTTAAAGTTTTGATACTTATTTTTTATAAATTTTTAATAACTAGTGGTTCGCTCCGAACTATGAACTCGCGACCCCAGTTACAGATGTGTAACTTTGCTTACGCCATTCGCGCAGGCGCGCGCGCGCTTTGCATATAAACTATACAACCCCATATCTCGGCAATCCCTCGACCGATTTTGCTGATGTTCGAACTTAAAAATTCTCTTGGCCTCATTTACCTGCCTACCAAATTTCATAACGATCCGACTAAATTTACTCAAGTTATCGTCGAACGAACATTCATACATACAAACATACAAACATACATACATACATACATACATACAAACGCCGGATTGTTCCAGTAGACTCGGAGAACTTCGCTCGCTTCGCTCGCTCGTTCAACTATTTATTATTTTTGTTGCTTTTATCAGATAAAGCTCGTCAAGTCCTTTTTTTAAAGTACCATAAACATGGGTCTAGCATTAGCCATTTCGGAGATACGAGCAGTTAAAATTTTGATACTTGAATCAGTATGAATCTAGCAATAGCTGATTCTATTCGATTCTATCCGTTTCGATTCGATTCGATTCGATTCGATTACATTAGATTCGATTCGATTCGATTAGATTCCGTTGGATTCGATTCGATTCGAATAATAATAATATCAATTTAGAACTCAGTTTAAAGTAAGTTCAAAATTGATCTCACTAAACTAAGGTTAAACATAGATCAATTTTGAACTCAGTTTAAAGTAAGTTCAAAATTGAGCTCACTTTAAACTAAGTTTAAACTGAGTTCAATTTGGATCTCAGTTTAAGTATCGTTCATGAATACCACCCTAAGGCCCGGTTTCTGAATTGAGAATTTCACTAACCAAATGCTTAAGGGTCCGTATAAGGCTAACTAGCGCCACCAATGTTGAAAAAATCATATCTCGCTTCAGAAGAAGTTTCTGACAAAATCCTAAGATGAGCTCATGCGCCATGCTTTTCTAGATTTTTAAGTGTGGGTACCCAACTCAATTTCTACAGGGTGCACTCTAAGTCGATAGCGGAACTTTAAGTAGGCTGTCTACTGATCAATACAAATAACTTCTACTAGGTGGATTAAAAAATGGAGCGAAAAAAATATCAGCTGTTCCATACAAAAGGTCGACTCAATACTGCGCCAAATGTATGAAACAGCTGAAATTTTTTTCACTCCATTTTTTTCGCCACTTAGTACAAGTTGTTTGTAGAGATCAGTAGACAGCCTCCTTAAAGTTCCGCTATCGACTTAGAGTGCACCCTGTAGTCTTAAGCTAAAAAATTTTCGATAACCGCCAAAAACGGCCGTTTTTGGCGGTTATCGAAAATTTTTTAGCTTAAAAGTAAATTTCGAAGAGGGTATCTACACTTAAAAATCTAGAAAAGCATGGCGCATAGGCTCATCTTAGGATTTTTCCAGAAACTTCTTCTAAAGGAAGATATGATTTTTTCAACATTGGTGGCGCTAGTTAGCCTTATACGGACCCTTAAGTATCGTTCTGTCACATTCTCTTGTGTGACATCTGCAGTGACAGAACGATACTTAAGCATTTGGTTAGTGAAATTCTCAATTCAGAAACCGGGCCTAAGGCTGGTATTCTAAACGAACGAACGAACGAACGAAAACATCCACCCAGCCAGGTTTCCCCAGACACGGCAAAGCCGTATATACTGTGCTAGGTGTGCAATGCCGCAGGTCTCTGACAGCCCTAGCACAGTACTGATACCAGGTGGACGTGATTGGTGGTTTTGGAGGGGGAACACGTGCTCTCTGGACGGGTAGGGATTGGGTAGTGAATCAGCCGGTTATGCAACCTGGAGCCAATATATTAAGGAGATTGGGATGATTGTGGGAATATGAGCGTATTAGGTCCCTTCTTTTGTGGGAATTGTCTATGATTAGGCTACGTCGGTGGTAGGCACTAATCCGTCTTCTTGTATGGGTGCTCTGCAGGATCTTGTGTTTCTTGAGTTTCTGGGGTTTCTTCGATGATGGTTGTCTATTGAACAATCCCGTTGTTCAGTGTCTGTCTCGTCGTATTCACTGTCTGTTTCAGGGGTTTTGTATATTTCGTTGGCTGTTGCTTTGGCGATTTCTTTGAAGGGTGCTAGGTTAATCCAGTCTTGTTTGCTTTGGGAGTAGTAGCGCATGTCTTGATAAAGAGAGTCTTTCCATGTATAGATGGGGCGCCCATGTTTTTTCGGACCAGCTTTGTAATTTAGTGCTGCGTGTAAAAGGTGGGGGTTTTTGCGGCGCAGAACGTGAGTGTAAAAACACATTCGGTGGCATTTTAGACGCTTAGTGATCGTTTTCCCTTCCAATATGTCACGAATCTTCCTGCTTTTCGGTAGGGTTCCGGCCTTCTGCATCATGTCGCTGAGTATGAGGCGTTCATAACGGCGCAGTCTTTCGCTTTAGTGAGAGCCGCTGCCTTCAGGCCGTATAACATAGTTGGTGCAATTACCATTTGATATATTAGTCTAACTGTCTGCCACTCCATTTTGGATTTTATAACAAACTGTATTAGGGCTTTGGCATTTTTCTCCGCTTGCTCGCATCTTTTTTTTATCGTTAGTCTTCTGCTCAGGCCGGCGGTAATGTACGTCCCTAAGTATTTTATCTCTTCTACAGTTCTTATTGGAACTCCGTCGATCGTGAGTACTGGTGGTTGGTTTCCGGTAAGGGGGTTTCTAACTAGAACTTTTGTTTTGGTTTCATTGACGTGTAAGCCAACGCTTCTAAGGAGAGGTTTTATTTTTTTTACTATTTCGTCTAGTTGCAATAGGTGGTTTGTTATGAATATTAGATCGTCGGCGAAAGAAAGTATTAGTGGGAGTCTTATCTGATGGTCCTGGTCAAGATTTAGGTAGTCTAATTCTTCCTCCAGGGTACGTAGGACTTCGTCCATCACAATTGTGAAGAGTCTCGGGGATAACGGAGAGCCTTGTTTGACGCCTTTGCCTTTGTTAATGCTTTCGCTTTTTTGACCAAACCATTTGATGCATGTGGTTTCGTTCATGCAAATCTGGATGATTCTATTTGTTAGAGCTTTATTAGATCGGGTAATTAGTATGTCTCTCAGAGCAGTTAGGTCTACAGTGTCAAACGCTTTTTCAATGTCTAGAGCTAGTACGATTGTTGTGTTGCCTGTCCTCCATTGTTCATCTAGGACCCGCCTAATGGTGAAGATATGGTCATCTGTTGACCTATTGTTAAGAAACGCGGCTTGGTAATTACCCAGTTGATTTATAACTTCGTCGAGCTTACTTAGAATAAAGGACGCATAAATACGATAGCTGACGTTGCACATAGAGATTCTTCGGTAGTCGTTTATTGTTAGGGGCGTTCGCGTTTTTGGGATTGGGACCTGGACTGTTTCAGTCCAACAAGAGGGTGCTTCATTATGTTGCCAGGCATGCTGAATGTGTTTTGTTAGCTCATTTATGACCTCATCTGGCGCGGCTTTATACATCTCTATCACTATTTGGTCAAGGCCCGGCGCTGTCCCGTTGCGCATTCTTTTTATTATATCTTTTATATCCTCTTTTGTTGGTTCTGAACCAAGGTCCGATATGTTTTCTGACGGTAATGTGCCTATGCTTAGTCCTTCGGATTTTTTCAGCTCCCGCTCCCAGTGTACCATCGGAATGTACCGTTGCTTTTTCTGTCGTCTAAGTTCCAGCTTGTTCCGTCTATAGAAGGTGTAGATAATTTTCATGCGTTTTGACGGGTGAACTTTTCCGAGGTCCTTAAAAAATGCCTGGCAGGCTTGTTGTTCTTCTAGTTCTTTGATGAGTTGTAGCTTTGTCCGGCATTCTTTAAGTTTTGCGTTTAGCTTTGGGTCGGATGGGTGTAGCTTTTTACAGTACTTGGCCTTTTGCAACTGTGCGAGAGCTATTCTATGTTGTCGAGATTTAGTGCTGGGCTGGATAGTGAGTGTTTCTTTAGCAGCATATTTCAAAGAGTCACATAGTATATCCCACGGGATAGCTGGGCTTTCGTCGTTGGGGCGGTCAACTTTTGAGCGGAGATAGTCTATCGCCTTTCCCTGGAATTTGTCGGTCGTGATATCCGATTGTAGTGCATCGAATGCGCACTTTCTGTAGTCAAAGGTTGGGGGGGCGAATTGTGGATGTGTCGGTTTCTTATTATGTGTTTTTTTATTGGTTCTGGGTTGTGAGGTTTTGCTTCTCCCCAGATTAGTTTATGATCGCTTATGCTTTTATGCGGCCACTCGCCTTTGATAAAGATAATGTTAGGTCCCGTAGCGATGGGAGTGATAACATGGACTAGTTGGGACCTAACTTTCTTGTTGGTTGTTCTCCATGTTATTTTGCACGATGAGCGCGCTGTAGTTGTGTCTATTTTTAGATTTTGGTTGTAGGCTGTATCTAGTAGCATTTCGCCATTGCTGTTTGTCTGGCTGTGATGTAAGTTTGAGGAAATATGCCCTCCCTTAATAAACTTGTGGGAGTCTTTGTGACCTATATGTGCATTAAAGTCACCTAGTATAATCATGTTAGAGTTTTTCGGCTTTTTCCTAATACTTTCCCTGAGGTTGGCGAATGAAATGGGGGCCTTGGCATTTGCAGCTGGTATGTATGTATTTATTATGTACCATTTGTGGCTTTGTGTGTCGCAGTTTTGTGTGAGTATGGCAGCCATGATGTCTGTGTCAGTTAGGGTGTTATTTATAGATAAACCCATATATTTTCTAATTAGGATTGCGAGGCCCCTATGTAGTTTGTTTACTTTACTACTCATGAACCATTCGAAGTTCGCGGTTTCGTAGTGGCCTGATATAAGTTTGGTTTCTTGTAGGCACGCCACTTGTATGTTTCTTTTGTTTAGTTCTGCATCTATAAGGGTCCTTTTGGTTTGTATTGTGCAACCTCTTATGTTCCATGTAGCGAATCGAAGTGATTTGGTGAGTCTTTGTTGGGGAGGTGTATGGTGTACCTTTCTTAGCACAGAGTATCCGTTGTTATCGGGTATTTCGTCGAGAGACATTGGTTCACAAGTTGTTGGGGTTGAGTTGTCTGGTGGAGTTGTGTTAGTCGAGTTTGATTCCAGAGTAATTACTGAAGTATCTGAGGGTGTTTGTATTGGTGTCGATGGGCTTTGAGCGAAGTCGTCAATAGATTGCACCGAATCCTCGTCAATAGATTGCACCGAATCCTCGTCATCGAATTGCATAAGGCTATCATAGTGGTTACCGCTATAGAATAAACGAATACTTGTAACTGCACCCAACGGGTCGCTTGGTCTATAGGTGAGTGGGCTCGCGGATTTTTGATGGATTATCACATTGATAAGATAGTATTCAGCCGCTGCCAGTATAACGTCCTCACCGCCCCACACTCCATCTATGTGGAGATTGGTAAGGTGTTGGTTGAACTCCTCGGGGCTGTTTAAGTTTATGGCGAGCTTGAATTTTTCATCCTCTTTATGATCGTTAATAAACCTAGCTAGGTCTCTCCTGATTGCTTTATGATCGAACGTTAGCTGAAATTTGTGGTTGATTTGGTGTGCGATCGCACGGTAAAGGCAGTTTCCGTCGCCTTCCATTCTTACAGTCGTCATTTTTCTTTTCTTATGACCGGGGTTTGTTTTATTGTGAGGATTTTGCTATTGTTTAGTCGTGCAGTTTTAAAAATTGTAGCCTCGGTTTAACTGTTTTATGGGACCCTCAAACAACAAGCTAAATTGACTGAGGTTTTGTTGTAGCAGATGTTCCGGAGAAAGCTTTGTTTATTTAGGAATAGTTTTATTTTTGGGAATTACGTAATGTACGGCGATGGCAATTGTTTCCAAGTATTTTTTACACTGTTGTAACCTTTTACAATGGGGGGACGGGTTCTAAGCAGATGTCGGTAAGTTTGTGTATAGAGCCGACTCACAGTAGGTACACCTATTTTTGTGTGCTTTTTGAGTTGGACCTAAGGGGTTAGAACTGAGTTTCAATAGGTACACAATTAATTTATTTTTATTTTTTCCGGCAGTATAACGTTAGAGACGGTTACTTTTAGATGACAAAGGTTAGCCCGTTTACCAGACTCCTACAAATAGATACTTAACTAGCCTGAGTGAAAGGAGTTATTGTGGGTCACAAAGTACCTACTAGATACGCGGTGTTGGGACACAGGCGTGGTCTAAATGGTTGATTATTTTACCTACCTACAGAACACCCCGCTTTCACTTCTTTCGAGCCGTGGAAGCAATATATACCTACCTGACCAGGCGCGGGAGGCAGGGTGTAGCCTCTTTCGGGGTAGACGAGATGGCCTATACTTATTGTATATTTGTTTATTGAGTTTTATAATTTATTAACAAGCGAGAGTTTTGAGGTGGTGCCACGTTTGGGTGACGTCTTGATCTCTCACGATTAGTAGGTACCTAAATATTATTAAGATAAATAGGTATGCACTGCAATGTAAATATGTTAGATGGAAGGTTTGAGAATTCTATAGTATTCTTATGGCAGGGGTGTTGGTTGGGTGATTTGCGTTGAGATTAGGCTCGGATTGGTACGCTATCTTCTCTAGCTTGACTGGAGCAATGGATTATGTTCTCCCAGAGGCAAGGCGGTAAAATCGCCTGTACGCTTAGAGAAAATAGAGGAGGGCGATAGTGGATGTTTTAATTTTTTTTTTTTTGTGCTTAGTAATGATTCATTACTAATGAAGTATAAACCTATGTCTAGCCGGGAGTCGGGACCCTTTAAATCTGGTCTAAAAAAGAGGCGGTACAGTTTTTGTACCTAACCGCTACTACTAAACTTACTACTATCTTAGGAAACGATTCGGATTTTTTAGGCTAATGCCCTCGCGAGCTTTGTAATATTTATGGGCTAAGCAGGGAATCGAACTGTTCCGGTTTGGGTCTGCTAGGTATTTCAGTATCAGGGATTGGATGCTATACTAAACTAAACATGAGCGTGAGCAAATGATATGAGATAGAACATATTATTATCTTAAATAAGTGAAAAAGGAAACGCCTCACCGGGGTGGTAGGTAGGCACGGGTTGTAGTTCGGCTGGTAAAGCGGGCTTCGTCAGGGATTGGATACGGCTTTTCTGTAGCTCTTCTGTTGCGGCAGGCTAGGTGGTTGCGTTCTTGGAAGTAACGCGTGCACTGCTCTAGTTCCGTGTTCAGTTGGTTACTTTTGAGTTTCTCGCGAATCACTTTAGGTATGTGAACTTGTAGGTATAGTCGATATTTACCAAAGTTTCGCACTAGTTATTTCGCGCACACTCACACACCCGCGGTTTGCACTGGCATAGGCCGAAGCGCGCGCTAGGCTCCGGGGCCACCGTGAACAAGTTAAACCGATATAAGGTAGGGTATATAATCAGTATTGGCTCGCCGCTATTGTTTGGATCTGGATATTAGACGCTAGGCTTCAGGAGTTGGGGCCGACAAGGTCACCGGGCGTCACTTCAGTCAGCTGCAGCGGCTGGTTTCAGTGTTCAATGTCAATTTGGGTCACTTTGGGTTTCTCGAGTTGATATAGGTACTCGCGGGTCGCGTTAGGTATGTCGATACCGAGATAGTTGGAATCGATATTCATTAGTCACCAACGTTTCGCACAGGTTTCGCACAAACGCAAACAAAATAGCACTGAAGTGGGCCGAAGCGCGCCAGGCTGCGGGCCTGCGGGGGCTACAGATCGGACCGAAGCCGGAGCGCGGGCGCAATGTTGCACGTGCGAAGGGTAATAAAATTTAGAGGGATATCTAGACAATGCCAGGGACGGGCACAGCGGACGTCCGTACTGGACGGCGGTCAGTTGATCTCTCCGCCTAAGGCTGGTATTCTAAAAGTATAAAAACACGTTTGTGGTATATGGTCCTCCCTTATTTTTCATTATTATTTGTTGTCGTATCCTCCATTATTACACATACATTCTGTAAAAATTGGTTTGTATTTTTTTTAGTGTGAAAAATGTTTTAATACTTTCCAAAAAAACCTTCACCAAAACATCTATTTCATAAAAAAAACATATTAATTTAATGTGTACTTATTATCTTGAATACCCAGCTTTCCATTAGTGTCACTTAATGAAAAAAAATGGCTTCATCGATTTAAAGGAACAGCTGAAAATTACAAAAAAATAAATAGCGAAATTGAACTGATACGAAGTTTACAGAGAACAGAAGTTTACAACTAGTAAATAATAAAAATAATAAAACTTACCGTTGTATTAATCATTCATAACATTTTTACGCACTTTACGCTTAAAATTTCCACTCCTTTTTTTGTATCACCCTGTGTCGGTTCATTTTTCAAGACGCGTAATGCTTACAATGTATACCTATTCTTTGAAGTCGCGGAGACAACTGTCGGGTTTTGAGGATGCCTCTCAAGCTTTAAAATATTCCTGTAGGAATTGAATCATGCCTTCAGCTCAAAACAACAGCTTATTGGTTTTGTTTTTCACCACACAGTCCTAATTTGTTTGCCTAGACAACTCTGATCTAACCTCAAAGTTGTAGGTAGGTTTTAGAAACTACTTATAAGTAATTTCAACTTTTCAAAACCTTATGGTAATATCAAGGTTAAAAATTTAACCTTTAGATCACACATAAGTTAAATGACAGCCTTTCCAGAACCTTATCAGTAGCTTACGACAACTATAAGATCCTGAGGCTGTAAGCTCTTGAAACACAAGTCATAATAACGTTAACGTTAACTCTTGTCAGCAACTTCAAGGTTTTAACAATAAACTATTAGTTTTAGGACTTAGTAATCATTCTCAAATACTAAATTTAACCAACTAGCAAATCATTAACCTTTGTACAACCCTTCTAAAACCTAGAGGCAATTTTTACAACCTAGGCCCAAATGAAATGTTACTTGGGTTATCACAAGGTAGGATGATTTGTTGCATCTGACTCAACCGACATTGTTTCATGTGATTGGTTAGGTTATCAATGTAGAATATGTCACTACCCACATTTTTAATTAACATTTAGGTACATTATTTTGCAGGATGTGAATTAGTCTAATGGCGAAAATTTTAAATTATTAGTAGGTTACATTAAAATGTATCAGTTGTTTATTTTTATTTTGCGTAGGTATGGCACATTATGCAGCGAATATCAAAGAACAAAAGGAAGGCCATTGATCCAATCTGTCACTTCCACATGGGCCTCGTAGATATTTTGGATCCCTCCTTCTATTGAGCACTGCAGGCAATGGTCCGTGATATGGGACATGCTCTGCATCTCTCCGCAAGAGCAGTGCGGGTCCGTCCCAAATTTCCATCTGTAGATCAGCTCAGCACATCAGCTACCCTGCGAAGTTCGGCACCTGTTTATTTGAGTCCAGTATTTTCGATAGATGCCTGGCATTGGTACATTACGATCGGACACAAGAGCTCTATTTGTCACATCAGAATCATTCCCCCTTTCTGACCATCTTTCCTTGAGAGTTTTGTCAGCTTCTAGGGCTTCTGACGCCATCAGTCCAAATGGTCTACGTGATTTGAGGCGCAGAGCGCTTCTTGTGTGTTCCAGTTCTTGGTGTATTGGAAGCTGCGGCATTTGACTGATCTTCTCATACTCCTTTCGAACGCATAGATCCCTTCTGAGGTCTGGAGGTAGGACGTGGCAAAGGACCGGAAGCCAAATAGTTGGTGTCGGCTGTACGGTGCCAGATATAGTCCTCATAGCACAGAGTTAATCTCCACATCGAATAGATTAGTATGGTGGCTGCTTGCCCACACTGGTGCACAGTATTCGGCTGCACTGAAGGCTAGAGCCAGTTGACGTGCGCAGTGTATTCGCATTGCTGCCCCATGAAGTTGCTGCTAGCTTCCGGATAAGGTTACACCTGGCAGAAACTTTCTTTTTGACCTTTTCAAGGTGAGCTTTAAAGGCAAGAGTCCTATCAAACGTGACTCCCAGGCTCTTGCAGAAAACCAGATTCGCTTACTCATTGGCTTGTTTGTTGTTGAGATGGAAACAGCACCTAGTTGTTTTCCGCGGGTTAGGTCTCAGAGCCCAGTTTGCGAAGTAGTGTTGCAGCTTAGCAATGTCCTCTTGTACGACGGTAGAGGCTTCATTTATCGTCGGAGCTTGTGCTGTTACTACAATACCATCAGCATACCTACATAAATCGGCGCCCAGTCACCTCCGTTATGTCGCTTAGATAGATATTGAACAACGTGGGGACTAGGACCAAGCCATGTGGGACATCGTTGTTCAGGGTCTTAAGATAGCTCAACTTTCCGTCCATACTCACTTGAAATAGTCGGTTTGAGAGGATAGCGTCAAACAACTTCAACGTGTGTTTGCACCTGAAGATTTAAGTCAGCTTCAGCAAGAGTCCCTGTTTCCAAACGGTATCAAAAGCTGAGTTGAGGTCTACAAACACCGCTACAGTTTTCTGCTTTCTCTGGAAATGTGTGATATCAGTGCGACAACCTGATTGCTACAGCTTCGAGGGCGGAATCCTGCTTGGTCGACGGGAAGATGTAGTTTGACTTTTGGTGTAATGCGTGCGAGTAGTATTCTCTCGTACAGCTTGTAGGTGGTACAAAGGAGCGAAAAGGGTCTGTAGCTAGATGAATCGTCTAGTTTCTTTTCTGGTTTTAGCAGTGCAACCACTTTTGCCGATTTCCACTATTTGGGGAGTTTGCATTTAGCGGTTATATCTGAGAAGAAGTCTGCTAACCACTTTTGTGCTAGGAGCCCTAGGTGCTTCAAAAATTCTGGTAGGATCTTGTCGGTACCCGGTGTTTTTTTTTTTTTGCATCTTTATGCCTCTGATAACTTCAGGGATTCTGATGGGCTCTACAATTTCAGATTTAAGATTGCATTTGTCCAGAAGATGGCCAAACTCCATTTTGACTTTATTTTAGATATCTTTTCGGATGTAGAGAGAGCTGTTAGATAGCTCTCACCTAATTCTTGTGTTTTAAATGTGTACTTTTTTGATTCGTTTAGTGTATCAGATACAGGAATCGATTTTTTACACTTTTCTTTGCGCGCGGGCTATTCACTATGCAGATGCGACCTAGCAATTTTTTAACAATTTCAATAAAAAATGTAGTATATGCCACATCCTACTTAAAATATAGTGAGTAACCCAAACAAAAATGTCGCATGTAGCACATCCGACAATTTTGTTCTATTTTTGTCCGAGTAATATTGTCACTAATAGCTTTTCTCAAAAACTACTAAATATTATAACATAAAATAATACGTACAAATTGACGAAGAACTATCCAAGTAACATGCAGTAAAAATTTCAGAGTAATGACTTGTTACTTAGGTTTTATCTTTAAAATTAACTTTAAACTGCTCTCCTGTAAAGTTGTCATTTTGTAGTTCCGACTTTCTTAATAGGGACCAGCGATATATTTGATTCAGAGTGACAAGGACAAGCCGGGGAGGCCTTTGGCCTGCAGTTCTTTTTTGTAATCTGTGCCCTGCAGTGGGACGTAACACAGGCTACATAAAAAAAAGGGGACAACTATCTATCTATTGTCAAAGTCGATATAGAACTACCAACTTCAGATTTTTTAAGGAACTATTCGTCACTCATATTTTAGCATTCGGATAGATACGCCTGTTGATCAAATAGTAAGACTATTTTCCTCTACTAGTGTAGTTGATGCATTCTTGGAGGTTTTAGGCCATATCAGCATGACAAAGTGACTTGCCCACAACGTTTCTGGGGGCAAATTCTCAGGAAACTCGCATTCGACACATCTCGCAGGAAAAATCTCATTTTGCGGCAAATGTCACATCTCCTATTCTCATGGGGTCATCCTCGATATAAGGCACGAGATTTCTGCGTGATATCTCTTCTTTTTCTTCTTCTTCGTCGTTACGCTCTCGTGGTCCACATATTGTATCAGTGGCTGATGTTGCGCGCCTTACGATGCCACGCCATTTATCTCGGTTCGAGTTTCCTTCGAGATGATTGTGTCCAATGAGAGATGCCCGAGAATTTGCCCGAATTATTTTCAAATGACGCTTTCAGTTGCCCGAAATTTGCATCCACAATATGCGCTCCGGCTGCAGTTTTAACTCAGATTTATCGCTCACTAATGGGTCGTGTAACACACTCGTTAACGGCGTGTTATTGTGACTTACAGCGCTGCAGCGAGCCGGCGGCGCTGGACATGACCGCTATGGTAGATTTCACGGATTTAGGCGGCCAAAAGTCCATTTCTCAAAGTTAACTTATAACAAAACGAATTGATTCACGGAAAAATAGACACCCTGACTGCTCAAACCCCACCCCTCCCCAGTTCCTAGAACTGCGTGCGCGCCCCCACAGATAGTCGGAACTTGATCGTCGCGCAAGCTGAACACGTTCGTTCTCGTCACTGATAGCGCAACCAATTTTACAAAGTGAATATTTCATTTGACACTGTTCAGTTACTCAAGTAAAAGTGATGGATATCGAAAGTTCAGGTAAGCTCCTTCAATTGTAATATAAATTCAGATTAGGAATATCAATATTTAGTGCAGTTATAACGTATCAAAGATTGCCCTTTTTCATGCATAATATTATAATTTTTTTTATTTTCAATAGTATAAATGTTGTACTTCCGGGACCGTCCGAGTAAAATTCCTTATAGTTTCTGATACTGTAGCTCTTTAAGCAGATAACCACAAAAAAATTAGCCACCACCTTTGACCACTTCGCGAGAAAAAAAACATTTAATCAACTTTGGCAGAATGTGAGAAAAAATACTTTTTTGTTTCTTTTCCGTTAAAATTCCTTTCCGTTGTTCTAGGTTCATCAAGTTACTCAGGCATCGAAGTAGTAACTCGTAGATATCTTTTTACCCGACTGCCCAAAGGTGTATGTGTCTATGTTTATATGTATGTATGTCCGTTCGTATGTTCCCACCTACAGCTTAAACGCCTGAACCGATTTGAACAAATGTGAGGTCATTGGATTGGTCTTGCCGCTGCAAGTGTCATAGAATATGTGACGTTACCAAAAAAGCAATATGGCGCCCATAGGCGCCATATTGCTGGGTCGAATTGAAATAATATTTTGTAACCCCTGCAATATGGGTATCAAATTAAAGGTATTTAAATGAAGATTGCGAAAATATAGTTTGTGGTGGATTGGTGGAACTAAAAAGAAAAAAACTGTTATACAGGGTGGATTTTTGAGACGGGGCAGTAAGGGCAGGTACCTTAACTATAGTTACAGGAAAACGTTCTTAGGAGACCTTGCATAACTTTTTGAGATATTATGAAATGCATTCAAACATTTTGTAAAAAATGTACGGCTAGCGAAAAAAATTATAAAATACCAAAATTTTTTTTAAGGCATTCGATCCTCTTTCATGTAGAGATCAAAAGACTCTTAGGAGCCAACTGAGGTTTAAGTACTAGAAATGTCAGGAATTTACAAAAACTTTCCCCATACATTTTCTATGGAAAAAAAACCTTTTTTTAGTTGGCTCCTAAAGACTCTTAGGAGCCAACCGAGGTTTGAGTGCTAGAATTGACAGAAATCGGCAAAAATTTTCCCCCGTACAAAATGATAATAATAAATTATTTATTTCAGGCATCATGGACCCATATTTTTAAATTAATTAAATTAATAAATTAAATTACAGTTACAACAGATAATCAGAAGAAATAATTATAAAAACGCTCAATTAAAATGTCAAAAACCTACGTCAAATGTACGTGGAGCATTTTTTCGCGATTTCTAACATTTCTTTTACTCAAACCTAAATTGGCTCCTTAGAAATTTTTGATCCCTACACGAAAGAGGATCGAATAGCATTATAAAAAAAGGTTTTTTCATAGAAAAAAATTGTATTTTAGCATTTTTTTTGCTGACCGTATTTTTTTTACAAAATCTGTGAATGCAGTTCATAATATCATAAAAAGTTATGGAAGGTCTCCTAAGAACGTTTTCCTGTAACTATAACGGTTTAGGTACCCGCCCTTACTGCCCCGTCTCAAAAATCCACCCTGTATATAAAAAAAACCCGACTGCATCACAGTCTAAGCAGGCGGGACCAATCCAAATCAGACCCGTTCAAAAGGCTCATGGTAAGCATCACAAATATATAGTTTTTTATAATTTTAAAATTAATGTTTTTGAGGTTATTTAGGAAAATACGTAAAAATTGTCAGTACGGAACCCATAAAACGCGAACCCGACTCGCATTTGGCCGGTTTTTTTTCCATATTGTATTTTCTGTGGAGAATAAAAGCTATTTTTTTATGTATGATCGTCTTTTACTTTACAAATTGTGATAATTGCTAACCCAAATCTCAAAAACTACTAAAAATTTTTTTATAATTCAAAGGAACTCAAAATATATCTTTTACACCAAAGGCTCTTAAAGAAAATTTTAAAACTTTGGCGCTATTTACGTAAAATGTTTCACAATCATTGTTTTTTTTGTCTATAAAAAGATATTTCAATGAAACAAATAGATATAAATATATATAATCAGTCTAAAATACCATATTTGCGTTTGTAGTCGTATTTATTACTGAATAAAAGCATAAAATAATTTTGGCCGCCTAAATCGTACAAATCTACCACTGTGTGCTGGATTTTGGAGCGATAAGATACGACTACGTATAGAGCCCTTCACACTAGCGTTCTATCAACCACATTCTCCACATTTTGAAGAAATGTCTTGACGAATAAGTCCAACCCACATTCTCTCAATCATGTTATTTAAGTCCACATTCTTTCAATCATGTTATTTAAGTCTATATAATTTTCTGTGTGCAATAAAGTGTAACAAACAGACAAATACGGTAGGTACACATGCAAACGAATTTGTTGAAAAGGTTTCGTATCCAAAAACAACTGCACGAACTGATCCAAATCGCGAGTGATAGAGCGCAATGGAGAACTCTACTCTCCTCCACCTTCAATCAAATGATGGTCACGATCCTCAGCATTGAGGGAACGACTGAATAGAATGGATCTATTTTTGGATCCATTCCATTCAGTCGTTCCCGCAGAACGACTGAACTTCCCTTTCCCGCGGAAAGTGCATACATCGTAAATGTGTGCACTTTCCGTCTGTTAGTGTCTTATGACACCAGGGGTGGCCACTACCTCATACAATTACCTACCTAGTGTCTTATCTTTGGAACCGGTCCTGCCTAAAATAAGTATGGTAAAATAGAGTCAATCCTCGCTGTAAAAGTTAATTTCGCACTTGGCCGGCATTTTTGTACTTGTCGCGTTATTCTAAAAACGCTCGTCTAGACGACGAGGGGTCGTATGCAAATGCTGGCCTAGAAACCCCGCTTCGGTCAACTAGTGCTCTTCATAAATAACTGGCGAAGGTGGCAGTGCCGTATCTCTGTTGCCAGCTGAGATATCTGAAATTGTGTGTTGCAGTAGAACCTTAAAAGCCTCATAGCTACTAAATGACAAATAATGGCTGAACATTCATGGGGGTGAATCGGGGACTCAGCCATCAAACTTTTCTCGCTTGACTTATACTCGTATGTTTGGGCCATCCTTTAAGTCTGTAATATAATTTTGTGCCCATTATAGAGCTTTAAATTTATAAAAATAAATCTGATAAGTTTTTTCTGTTATGCAGTTAATCCGTAACAAACCTTGGTGTCTCTACATATCTAATTTTTCAGAAAAACAGTCAGCAAAACCCAATTGAAGAATGCTGCGGTTATGTGTGATGACCGATCAGCACAATTCTATGGAAATTGAAGTACCATTAATGAACACCGAAACTAATATCAATCATGCAATCAATACTAAAGAACGATCTACAATGCATTTAACAAACTTAAGACGAAACGCGGGTAGCCGCTGCTCCATACAAAAAATACAAAAAGGGAGACCTGTTTCCTCCCTGGATAATTATTTTAGAAAAAATATGTTTATGCCATTCAATTTTTATGTAGGTACCTCTGACATATCCCTATGTTTTCCTTTTTTTATTATTTTAATAAAATTTATTTCAATAAGAAAAAAAGGAAAACATAGGAACATGGCAGAGGTACGTATAGATTGAATGGCATGAACATATATTTTTTAAAATAATTTTCCAGGTAGGAAACAGGTCTCCCTTTTTGTATGGAGCAGCGGCTACCCGCGTTTCCTCTTAAGGCCTTGATCGAGTGCGGTGGCGTCCGGCAGACCGTGTGATTCAGATTAAGGAAGGTTCTCGTTTTTTTCAGTCGGATTACACGATTGAGCTTTGCTCTATTTGTTCCTCATTTACCTGCCTGCCCTGTGCCGCCTTGTATCGGATTATTTTCTAACTTTTAATTGAATTTCGACTCGTCGGAACGCCATTGGGTTCGCCCTCATGCTAATTTAGGAAAGGCCCGTTTTTGTTCAATTGCTTTTTTATTGTAATCAAACCTTACGATTTCCGTTCATTTATTTTCATTACATCGCATTAACTCGGTTAATGAAATTATCGGTGTAACTCATTAAATGCGGATTTCGAATGAAAATGCGAAACTGCAATTTTAAATTAAAATCGCTAAAATTTCAACGCTTGCATGAAAGTCGGCCGCCCAAATAAACCAGCCAACAGTTACTCGTATAACTTTCAGTAATAGAGTTCATTTCCATTTGCCATAAAAGCTGAAGTCAAATTGCCGACTCGGATGCGAATCGCATTTTCTGTGTTGTCAGCCGACTATAGCTGATGGTCACTGCCGGATATTCAGCTCAAATAGATACTTGAGCTTTAACACAAAGTATTAAGGTACACAATATAGAGCAAGAAAGTCAAAATGGGAAACGTTAGATGAGTTAGAACTCAGTAGATGTTCATACAGTGACATACATAAAGTGAGTCAAATCAAATCGATTGAATGTGTTATGCAATCTGAAGATTATTAGGACATCTTACACCAAAACTGTGCCCAAGCACCCGCAAAAATAGCTAATGATGTATTGATGAAACAAACGCCTGGGAAATTCCACCCAAAGTTATTTAGAACCAGCAAATGATTGCTACACAAGTTTTCACAGGCGCTGTTTTGAAAACATCAGCTGAAGTCGTGCTAAGTTTAGCACGTTCTCAATTCCGAATCTAAGTACCGACTTGAGCGGTTTTACCACCAACCGCTAGCGACGGTCTTCACGCAGAACGGCGTAAGTGGAAATATGGGTCAGTGCTAGGGTAGTAAAAACCATGGGCGCCGCGCCAGAATTAGGTACCTACATTGAGGGGGGTGCATAGTGCATCAGCTTCCAGAGGCGGATTTGCAGTCTTGGCTAAGTAAATAACACAATAAATGCCCGAGAAAAAACACCGATTAGACGAAATAATCACGCGAGCAGTGCACTCGAAATCATAGCAATTTATCCCTTACCTAATAATATAATAACGTAGCTCTATTTACTGACAAACACGCGCACAGCGCGCCCGAAAATGTACCTACTTCGTTCTTAATTGTGCAGTTGCACCCCCTTGCACCATGCTACCGGCGGCGCCCATGGTAAAAACCGAATGAAAAAAAAGTACGTAGGTACTTTCGATTAGAAATTACTACCTAATTTAGGTAGTACCGAAATCTGATAGATTTAACATTGTGTGAGTATTCAAACTAATTTCCCAGGCATTGATGCGTCCAAGTGATCACTTCACCCATATAATATAAATATATAAATAGTGTTGCAGAGGCCTCAGTTTGTAGTTTTTATCAAACATAAAACTTCATCAAACATTTGTAGCTATGCTCTCTGACACTAAGGCTAGTTTAAACCCTATCTGTCGATTAATTTTCATACAAAATGCGAGGTTTAACCTAAGGTCTGAGCTTTACGGTATTAACAATCCTTTTGCGATCAAACCAAAAGTTTTTTTCACGCCGTTTTCTCTTCATCTTGCAATTGGGTACGCAAAGTTTTTTGTTAGAAAGTCCGTTATTGGCTTAAACTTATCTTTAGACAATATTGAGAAACTAATTTAAATATTTTTTATTTTGGTCCAGTAGTTTTGTTTTTAGGCGCTAAAATGTTTTGTTCCTATGACTGCCAACAGTATGCAGACCGTCGCGTGACGTCATAAAACCGTATCTTTGAAACGTTGTAAAATCCAAACTACTGAACCAAAATAAAAAAATATTTAAATTAGTTTCTCAATATTGTCTAAAGATAAGTTTAAGCCAATAACGGACTTTCGAACAAAAAACTTTGCCTTCCGAATTGCCTCCAAACGAAGGCACAGCTACGTTCATCGCATGCACAGGCAGTCTTGCTTGTGGTTTATTCATCAGGGTTGCGGCGAGCGGCGCAATCGGCACAGCGGCAGAGTTACACCCCTCACACTTCATGGATACTTCGTTTATTTGCCGGCGAAGAACTTGGCCGCGTCTGGTGTATGTCTTCTACAGAATTGGAGAGAAAATGTTTGGAAAACTTTAAGAATAAAGATGGCGCTAATACAATAATTACAATCACTTACTTTACATGTACGTTCGGCCACAATTTAGGGTACCCCATGGTAGCTTTTATCATGCGCGGCATAAGGGTGCCAATCGAACAAAAAGGCATATCCTAGGGTGTGGCTGACTGTACCTAAAGTTGAGTACAGGTATTCGCAAATAAACTAACATACCTGAGACAAAAATGTGATAATATAGCTACTACCAAATCTGGTTTTCAAATTTTAATCTATAGTGGGCTAAATATAGCTAAAAACCCATAGATACGACCTATCTTATTCTTATGCTCCGCCAGCTGATGCCCTGGGCTTTGAAAAACCCTAATAATTTTCACCAATATTTTGGTTCCATCCTGCAGATATTTGAAATGACGACGTGTCATGTTTGTTTGTACCTTCATTATTTGGAAAGACGATTGTGTTTCATGATTTTATTCATCGATTCTTTTGATGGTCCAATTTGAATCGAGAGCTCTTTTAATAATAAACATCGAATTTCATTACTGAATGGTGGGAGTAATTGTTCCAATACATACACAATACAACGTGTTACAAAAGGTCCTAACTATTTTTGCACGGTTTAACGTTCTGGTAAACATTGGAGGAAATCACATACAGTTGTGTTACAGAAAAAAAGCTATTTAAGATTACCCTGTACAGTAAAATTGTAAGATCCAACAATTTCGCAGGCAAGAAATCAGGTAAGAAACCGCTTTATTTGGGGTTAGCAATTGTTTATGTGTTTCCAGTGTGCCGTTACAATGTTAAATCGTGGCTGTCAAACTTCGCCTACGCTCCGACAATGTTGTTTCGTTCGATACATCTCTACAACCACCGAACGGGAACTACAGAGGGACGGTTTATACAAGGTGTTTCGCTCTTCCTGTCGCATCGTAGATCGCTGTCTGGTGTAGCCACAGCCTATTAGCGAGGGGAGAGTATTCGAAGTTTTTAGGTAGGTTCATAGTAATACATAGGAAGGGAAGAGCAGAAGAAAAATATTTTATTTATTTTATGATTTGCCTTGCTAGCGATATTTGGTGACAAGAATTTTTGTATCATACAGATCGCGTTGCGCATCGCTGTCTGGAGTAGCATCTGAAATTCACATGGTAATCAAAAGTATGATAGATCCATAATTATGTGGCCTGGTGCTAAAAGGGCCAAAGTCGGATTTTGCCCAAAATCTGCTTTTGATGACAAAGTATTGAAAAATAGTATTTATTTACCATAGTCGTAGAACAAAAGTTGTTGGTAGGTAATCACATTTAGAGGTTGGGGTGTCTGAGGAATAAAGCTTTTTAAAAATTGCCCTGCATCCATCCTTCTGTCTAATTTACCCAGTTCCTACTTTGTGACCGGACGCAGCGCGCTGTTTCCTAGCAGGAAATAAAGGACGCTCTCCGATGCCGCGATCGACTTTTATTGTTATTAAAAGGTTTTTCTTTGCGGAGACAGTAATGGGACTCTAGAATGCTCCTTTTGCGGGGTCTGCTTTCAATATCTTCGGCTTGAGCCTCTTGGAGGAATAGTGAACAAAAAACCAAGACTTTTGCATCTCTACGTAATGAGATGATGTAAACAACGTCCAATGGCACCTTAACTCACACTAGACTAGTGATTAGACTAGAATTTGCTGTTCGATTCAAAATGCCAAAATGCTTTGCGAAATTTTGAGCTTGAAAAAGCTTGATTTCACGTCGGAGAACTGTCTCAAAACACTGGTTCCAAATTCAAACAGTGAGATATCTTCCGCAAACGGACACAGAACAGAAGGCCAATTTGCGAAGTCTCTAATCAAGCCGGAAAAAGAAACAAAAGCAGCGCGGGCGCCGCGTGCCAAGTGCAGTTAACAAATAGCTAACGCAGAAGATTCAGTCCATTGCGATAATACCGTAAAACTAAAACTAAGAAACGGCTTGATCGATTTGCATATTTACTGTTTTGTTTAGTTCACCATAGTTCAGGGTAGGATTAAAAGCAAAGAAATATGGGAAAAGTTAAAGGATTAGCTGAAAAACGGAAGAAATAAAAATTGGTCATTTTGTATTGGAATCGCCATTTTTGACGCGGAGAGTCAAACTATTTCAGGTGATATGAAGTTCACCGGGTCAGCTAGTCTAACATAATATTCAGGTACTGTTAGATGCACTTAAGACTTGTTTTAGAGCGATTTAAAGATAAACGTGTTAGGAAATCTTACACCACTCGCTCGTCAACTGGCTTTCTAGCTTGTCTATGCTGTGATTCTCCATTCAACTAATAAGAATTATGTGGCTTAGCGGAAATAAAGCAGTAGGCGGAATATAAAATGTCAGATTTAAAAAAAAAAAACTAGGTGAAATGTTTTCACAATCAAAGTAAACTTATTTGGTTTTATTTATTTTGACTGTGACAACGCGGTTTAAGGGTGGACGATAGCAACGTGGAGGGAAATTAAAAAAATTCTCTGTTTTTTACATTTTGTAGCTAAGCTGAGCTATTGTTGTTCAGCGATTTTTCGTTCGCGGCAATAACATAGTATTATTTTCATAATTGTAAACCACAGAACAACAATAATTCAGCCGATTATGTGTTCTGGTTGCTAACGTCCCACCTTAAATCTGAAGTATAGACTTCATATATAAGGCGGCATTCAAATAGGCTTTCTGTTTCACCTTTTAAGAGTGCCCTGCCATGATTGTCGAATAAAGTTTATTATTTGGACCTCTTCCAGCTTCATATTGCCATTCGTGCTTTGTTTTAAACACAGACCACTCCGGGCGGCGGAAAAGCTCGTTCGAACATAACTTTTATCAGTCGGTGAAAAACCTGCGAACTGTAAATACTATATTCGCAGGTTGAACCAGACGAAACTGTCTCCCATCCAGTTTAATCTGGATCATAAAAACTCAAAATTGTACAAAATGTTTATGGTTAAGTGATAATTAATTAGCAATTATTATGAAGCTGACCACACAGATAAAGTTGCTTGTATTCTTTAGTATGACCTTATCTTTTTGTATCTTTTCGCGACGTGACCATGCGCATCCTCAAGGTCCATCCTGCGAGCGTACTACCCCTACTACACAAAAATACACTTGCAGTTAACTTTTCAGGTCCTTAAACCCAGACTAGTTTAAAACACGAAGCTCAAGCAGCACTAACTTATTCAAGCAAACATTCACGTTATTCTCCAAGATTTCTGACGTGACTCTAACGTCAGAAATCTTGGAGAATAACGTGAAACCTACCATGCTAGGATTTAGAGCCAGACAGACCTTTTATGACTTAAATGAATTAAACCCGACGAAATCATTGGTGGTCCTCGATTCTTTCCTTTTCCTACTGCGACCATAAGTGCTCTTTCTGAAACTGCTATACGTTTCATCTCCGCCAAAGAGCGCAACTTTGGTGAGCTGTAGACTCATAGTAATAACTTGAGGATGAGGAGACCAGAAGGAAGACCTAGGGCTTTGTAGCCCTGTCGCTCCCGGAACGCTCGTCGCAGCAATTTTTATGATAATACCCGTAATAAAGTGCGGGCTTGTAACAATACAGCTCACTTAAGGACCCTGAGCTCGGTTTGGCAGTGATGCTTAGTATTTTCTTATGAAAGTGACACTGAAAAGAAAGTGACATTGAGAAGTTCAGGGGGCTAATTCTCGGGAATTGCGAGATTCATGTCATGTCACGAAAAATCTCATGTCATTTCAATCTCGACTGCTCCCGACCAGTCGAGTTGATGTCGGGTGAAAAATCTCGCAGAAATGCCGTGCCTTGTTTATTTCTTTATTTCCTTCTTTGTTTACTTTAGTAATTAATGAATTAATTGATTATTGGTTAATTTACTTATTCAATCAATTATTATTTTTTGTGATAATAGATGTGACATTTGCAGCAAACTTGGATTTTTCCTTCGAGATGTCTCGAATGCAAGATTCCCTAGCATTGGCCCCATGACATGAGATTTTTTTTTCGAGATGTCTCGAATGCGAGATGCCCGAGAATTAGGCCCCTGTTTTTCAAAAAGTGGTTTGATGCGAGTGTAAAAATACGGATGACTTTTATTTTTAAGGGCGATGCTTCGATCGTATAATAACTTATTCGGTACGAAAAATAACCAATTTAAACAGTAACAAAAGCGACAATTTTTTTTTCTTATACTTTATCGAGTCACATTTTTTTTTAATTTTATTCTAAAGGTACACAAAACAGACGATACCCATAAAATTACAAATTACTGGCGACTTTATACAGGGCAATTTTTAATTAACTTTTATGGCATATCAAAACAAAAGTTTTCGTCATGTAAACGAGTAAAAATGTACCACTTCACCATTGTTAATACAAGAGTTAAAATGTACCACCTCATCATTGTAAATTAATACGATTAGGGTAAACATGTACCACCTCATCATAGTAAATACGATTAGGGTAAAAATTTACCACCTAAACATAGTAATTTCGACTATGGTAAAAATGTACCACCTCATCATAGTTAATACGATTAGAGTAAAAATGTGACACCTCATGGTTGTAAACAGGGCTCTCTCTAAAGAGAACTCTTCGTCCTTTTCACCCCGAGCGAGTAAACCGTGGCTTTTCACTGCGGAGCGCGGAATAACCGGGAATATTTAAATATGCGTGGTATTTAGAGACGTCGGGACGTGTTAAGCTGCGCACGAAATGGAAAATAGGATTAAAAAAATTGCACCGGATACGGATGCAGCACACTTTTTTCCACTTTTTTCCAGTTGCAATATATGAAACTGTTTTACGTTTAGTGCCGGGTCCGGAAAATATAATGGAAGCCCCGACTTTTATTTCCATGACACATAACATCCTAGTTTAGGAGCAGTAACAGACGTTATTGTGCTTTGGTTATTTATTTTAATATTTCTGAAAATAACATTTATCTCTAAAGCTATGGCACTAAAATGGTTTCAGACACATGATGGTAACCCGATTAAAATGTGTTATCGACATATTATTTTGATCAATCATGAAACATATGCCATGAAATACATTATGTAGACTGTTTAAAAAAATGCCTTGGAATTAGTTGCAGTTGCAGTGAGAATTCTACTATTGTCTAACCTCCTAATATTTCTTACACTAAGTAAGTTGCTACAAACAATACTTGTGCTCCAGAAACACAAACAAACCACGAAAGCGTTCTCCCAGTTTAGAGCAACAATATCTCAGTGTGATGAACGGTGACGTCATTGAGTATTCATCCCGAAAGCCATAACCATCAGTGGAGCGGAAAATTTGTTCATAAAAATGTAGCCAAAGTTGATTGCGTAGAAGCTATGCCCGTTTTAGGGTTCTGATGGAGCTATTACGGCGACAACGCTCGCGCCGCTCGTAAAAATAATACAATTTTGAGTAAACCCAGCGAGGAATAAAGACTGGAAACATAGAGAGGCAAAGCACAAAGCTTAGTACATGAAATATAAACAAAGAGCAGTCTGATGTAGGACTCATGAAAGTGTCAGGCTTCTGGCCATTTGGAGGCTGTCCAAAGCACACCACGGTGGCCGGCAACGCTTTGCCAACTTATATGGGGACGATTTAAAACGGACCTTTTTTAGAACAAAGTTGGAGCTATAAAATCTCGACACAGACAACCCTTCTCTCGTAAAAAAAAGTAATTAGTAAAACCGTTTCTACTTTGTTAAATGGTACTCTCTTACGAGAGAGAATCATCGTAGTCGTAATCTGTGTCGGAAAACAATTTATAGTTACCAAAGGGCTTGTTATTGTGAATATTGTTGAACGCTAGATGTCCGTACAGGTTTTTGTAGCCATTGTTGGTTTTGTAAAACTGAGGCAAATAGACACCGTAGTTTGAAAGAAGAACTGCGATCAGGGGATCCACATGCAGATTGTTCTGTCTGTTCTGTTTTCTCTTCGGAGTGTTCAGACGAAACGGCAAGAAATACATCTGAGTGCGTCTCGAGACCTCGTAGTTCTTCAGTTTGTCATTAGGATTGATGTTGTACTTGGATAAAATGTTTTGCAAGATGTTGGTTTGATTCACTTTATCAGTATTCATGACAATATGGCTGCCTTCGTTTTTGTCTTTGGAAGGTTGTAGGTCGTAAAAGTATCCAGAGTTTTGCGCCGTGGGTGTTGCGGTAGGAATGTCGTTTGTATTACTTTCAGTGACTTCATAGTGCCATCGTTTATCTTTTAGAGTTGATTTTGTAACTCTAGCTGGCACACAAGGATCGAGGACGTCAATTTCATCATCATTCGTAATTTTAAT
Source organism: Zelleria hepariella (assembly GCA_949319315.1). Classification (NCBI taxonomy): domain Eukaryota; kingdom Metazoa; phylum Arthropoda; class Insecta; order Lepidoptera; family Yponomeutidae; genus Zelleria; species Zelleria hepariella. The sequence continues at coordinate 432,962 of OX439388.1, forward strand.
GATAAACTTTTCAGTTCCCTCGTTTTTCGGTTTAGCAAAAGGTATTTCCGGAAGGGGCGTGATTCTCTTAGGTTTTCTTGCAACGTCCATTATTTTTTGCTTCTCATCTTCTTCTCTGTGAACTTTTTCAGTTACTCTATCTGGATTGAAGTGGTAGCGGAGAGGTGGAACGACTAGTTTTATCGCATCATCGTCGTTGAAATAGATATTTTGATTGTCAGTTTCCTCTCTTGGGGTCCAGTATCTGTCGAATATTCGCTCGTTCTCTGACCCCGCGAGAGGCGTCCACTCTTCTTGTTTGTCAGGAAATTCCATAGAATATGTCGTCAACTGAAAAAAATATTACTGCTAGAATTAAAAAATAGTGATGAAAAAGAAATACCCGTACTACGAGTATACATTTAAGAAGGCCCTTGGTCCAGACCTGTAAGACTACTTTTGTACTACGTAGCTAATTATTAATCAGCCTTAAAAGTTTTTGCCCGTAAGTCAGTTTTTTTGCTGGCTCTCCTTCTACGATTACTATGGTTTGCCCCGAACTGCAAACTCACGACCCCCTATCTCCGCAACCGCTCGATTGATTTGTCTCATGTTCGAAACAAAAAAATATGTTTATTTCATTTACCGGACTACCAAACATGACGCAACGATGCTTAAGTTAAGTTATCGTCGAACGAACATTCATTCATACAAGCACCATATTGTTCCAGTTGACTCAAAGAACTTATCTCGCTTCGCTCGCTTGTTCAACTATTTTTTTTGGATGACATTGATTAAAAAACTCACCGCGATCAAAACCAGTCCAATAAAAGCCAACTTGCACGTCATTTTCAGAAGCAATCCACGAAGACAGTGAAGAAAGACTTTGGGTTGTAAAAAGTGTCCAACTAAGTAACCACTTCTCCTGAGAGTGTTTACAGAACTCGCGTCACTTTACGGGACAACAGCTCATTACCATGAAGTAAAGTTCACTTTACTGGCGAGAAAAAAAAAGAACAAAAAAAAACATAATTTGATCGACTTTACTTTAAATTAAATACTGAAAGAAAACGAAGTAGATGATTAACGAATACCTAATACTTACAATATCAAGCCCATAAAAATTTATATTATCTAAATTAAGAATCAATAATAATATCATCATTATCTTAGGGGTTAATTAATCTTTTCTGATGTACCCAAAGCTCTAAGCGTATGTCCAAATTTTTTCCATTTTCTTACATGTTGTGCCTAGTTGCCTACATAGGTAGGTACTTGTAGATACGTCCTATTGTAGAGTATTTCGTATTTTTCCCCTTTGAAATTTCATAAACTTACAATGTGAAGCTATCTATCTGGTGATTTTAACATAAATGACTCTTCTTTTGCTGCTTAAGTATTTCTTCTAAACACCGCTGAAAAGACACCAAATAACGAGCTGAAATTACAAACAGCCCCGAGCAATCAGGTCTAAATTGGCGCGACACAAAAGGACATCGAGCAAAAGCAACTGAAACGCCGGATAGAATGCCGATGTGTCCGCAGCCCAAGTGAGAACAAAGGAAAGTTCGACAGTGGTGTGTAATTGCTTCGGTTAATCGCGGGACACGGGATTGCTTTTCACACACTCGTCGACAGATAAGTGGTGCGAAAGGACGGCTTTATAGAAACGCTTTATTTCCTGTTCGTACTTTAGATATGTAGCGACCCCTGTCGGGCGCTCAGGAAACTGCTACATACTCGAGCTGTCGATCGCTACTCGCTACAATCCTGCATCGCGCCAGCAAAATATCTTTCGTGGCTGAGTATATATAGAACGTCCAACTATGTTCAGTTGGACCCGGCCGGTCCCCAAGCATGACATCTGCTTGGCGGGAAATTTCCCTTTGATAGTGAGGAGCATGATCACCCATCCTCCTCCTATAGATACCTACAAAATTTGCAATTTTTATTATGAGCATGAGTCGATGTGTATGTGCGTACGCGAATATTACAAGAGCTTGAGTCTACTGCCTCAGATTTGTTAAGAAAATCTTAGTGTAGGTACTCAAAACCAATCGGGGGAGTGGTTTTGTTGGTTACCTAAAATAAGACCAAAATATTAACCTATTCACAGCTTTTTCACCTTATCTCCCCTTAGCATGTATGACTTTCATATTAATGCGAAATTTCAGTTAAACGAGCTAACATCGAGAAGATCTATTACTCAATTATAATAACCGTTTTTTGTACCGTGTATGATAAGACATCACATCTACTTTAAGGGTGGTATTCTAGAACGCTACTTAAACTCAGTTCAAACTAGAACGCTACTTAAACTCTGTTTAAACTCAGTTCAAACTAGAACGCTACTCAAACTCAGTTTAAGGTGGGATGATAGCAACGTGGCGGCAAATTCAAAACTTTCACAGTTTTTTACATTTTGTAGCTAAACTGAGCTATTTTTGTTCAGCGATTTTTTGTTCGCGGAAATAACATAGTATTCTTTTCATTATTGTAAACAACAGAACAACAATAATTCCGCCGATTATTTGTCCTGGTCTACGAAGCAGTGGCACTGCCCAAAAAACTTGTCGTAGACCAGAACACATAAGCGGCTGAATTATTGTTGTTCTATTGTTTACAATGATAAAAAGAATACTTTGTTATTTCCGCGACCGAAAAATCGCTGAACAAAAATAACTCAGTTTAGCTACAAAATGTAAAAAACTATGAAAATTTTGAATTTCCCGCCACGTTGCTATCGTCTACCCTTAAGTAGAGTTTAGTAGTGTCGACTGTCGATAAAACATTGCATGTTTTGATTTGAATATCTCTCCCTTTAAATCAAAACATGCACTGTTTTATCGACAGTCTGAACTCTGTTTGAACTCAGTTTAAGTAGCGTTCTAGAATACCACCCTAAGTGTATTTCGGTCATTTCGTTTCAAAGGTACTAAGCCTGTGGCAGCTGCATACTTCTGTTGTTGTATTAAGTGCACTTGTTCAGGGTGTTAGGGGTCACGCATGACCGGTTTGACGAAACATCGGGATTCTGTTTAATGGTTTCATTTAAAAGTTAAACGATGGATGCACAGCACAGTGGTATTCTCTTAAGGGGAGACGATAGAAACGTGGCGGGAAATTCAAAATTTACACAGTTTTTTACATTTTGTAGCTAAACTGAGCTATTTTTGTTCAGCGATTTTTCGTTCGCGGAAATAACAAAATATTCTTTTCATTATTGTAAACAATGGAACAACCATAATTCAGCCGATTATGTGTTCTGGTCTACGACAAGTTTTTTGGGCAGTGCCACTGCTTCGTAGACCAGAACATATAATCGGCTGAATTATTGTTGTTCTGTTGTTTACAATAATGAAAAGCACACTTTGTTGTTTCTGCGAACGAAAAATCGCTGAACAAAAATAGCTCAGTTTAGCTACAAAATGTAAAAAACTGTGAAAATTTTGAATTTCCCGCCACGTTGCTATCATCCCACCTTAATTTCGTTTCGTACGGCAATTTCCAATAAAGATCTACCGTAAACTATGTTAGGCACTTCTTTTTTCTATCTCTTTAATACATATAAAATACAAAACAATGTTCTGTGTTTGTCTGTCTGTCCATTTATCCGCTAAAATCTTCCTAATTAAATCACGCAATGGATCAGGATGCAGTTTAGATCATCGGTAAGTTTATTCACGGAATATAATGAGTACACTTATTTTTTTATCTTAGGTTAGGCAGTACATAAGGGTTAGATATACAAAGGGTTAAACAGATAGAGTTATAAACCAATGGATACGCTCTAAACCAACCTTATGCTAATCCAGCAGGGCTGGGTCGCTAGTCAGAAATTAAATAAGTCTTGTTTTTTTTATCGATACTCGATAGCTCTTCTGCCTCTGACATCAAATCTTCAGACTTCATAAAGTCGAAAAGTCAAATAGCAAAGTCCTCCTAATATTATAAGCACTAATAAAGTACCTACTTCAAAAAAATTTTATACCTGTAACCAGACCTTCAAAACAGAAGATGTGCTTACGAATGATCTAATTTTGCCCAATTAACCGCCGCTTACAGTCTGTTGCGAATTACGCTCATTTATACTTTGAACAAGTTTAATTTACACGCATTAGCCCTAAGGATTTACAATTTTCTTAACTTTCTGCAACTGATGGAAATCATAGCGAGGGATGTTTCAGTTTACTCTGAAAATGACTCTTGTGCGAGTCGAATGAAATCACCAACAAAATATTATGTAAAAACCTGAGTTTTATCAATAACACGGTCGCAGATATTTATTTGTCACAATGAGCCCTCTCAACAGGGGCTTAATTGCCTAATTTCAACATTTATCGCAAACACTTTTATAGGAATTCTGATTTTGATCGTGTTTGGGACTTGGTCTTAGATCACAGTCGATACCAGAAATAATTAATGAAAACGCTGTAACTCGTGTTATAATAGGTTTCCTTCCACGAAGATTCAGGTGTTTGCATCTACTACGTAATGGATTTATACAGCGTCCAGTGGCACCTTCACTAACAACACAACAGATGGATGAAGAGACCACTTATCGCTGCAGTGCCTGGGACATTTAGATGGGGTAGGCTTGCCCAGCACCTTTACCATCCAAACAGCTTAGTAGGCCTAGCCCACAGAAAAGACAAGTCAATGCGTATGGAGCCAACTAAGCCGCGGGTTTCCTCACGATGCACGAGCACTATGACAAAATAATTAAGACAATTTTAATGGATTTATCACAATTTTTTAGTCACAAGTAAAATTTTACAGCTGATATCAAATAAATGCAGTCTCAAGTATGTCAAAATCTTTCTGGCGTCAAATTGAAAGGAATTGTGATTGATGTCGAAATGAAACATTTAGACCCATTTCGCTCGCATCTCATCTCATCTCATCTCGTCTCGCACTTAGGCGCGTCACCTCGGAATCATGACGTGTCATCATCGTTAATCTTGCCACGGGTGACACTGATTGATCCGCCGACACCCGCCCGTGACACTGCTGACAATCACTCGGCCGATGTGGGAATTGTGGTTTTCCTATTTTTGCATCAATCTAATACACGTAGAGCAGTATTGCATCACTTAGGTCATCTTCTTGTCAAGCCAAAGGAAAATAGTTACACCATGCATCAAAAATTAAATGTCAAAAATACATATAAATTCACATAATTATTATGCTTCGTCAAAAAAAAAAAACATTTACATCCATTTGTTTTTGCATTGCACAGTTAAGACGAGGCTTTGATTTTACTAGGCGTTACAAACCATTTTGTGAGTCAATTACTTACTCTACGTATAAAATCATTCTTTTCACTCGATAGATTTTTTTATTCAAATCAGTGCCTTTTTTCGTGTTTTTCTCGATAATTTCGTAATTGCTGGAGATTTACCTCTGAAATATTCATAATAAAAAAAAAACGATACCCTTTTGATCTACTTATTCCTAACCGGAAAGTTCAATGATAAATTGTTTTACAACACAATTTTTCCTAATAGTTGGAGAGCTGGTGACCAATCGAGATATTTTTTCGTACAAGGCTGGGAGTTAGTAGGCTGATAGAGTAGACTTCGCTGAGTCTGGGAAAAATATTTTTTTGGTCCGGTCGCGGTTGAAAGTTAGATTTTTTCGACTTTGAAAGTTTAAATGTATGGATTGAGTCATTTCTTTTTTGTCTGCAAGGCTGGGAGTTTTTAGGCTGCCTTTTTAGTCTCCGCTGATCACGAAATCACTATTTATTACTAGCCAAACGCGGTAGAAATATTGTTTTTTATAACCTAGAAAGTGTGAATTTTTGGGTTATAAAAATCAAACTTTCAACCACGCTCGGCCAAAAAAACAAATATTTTCTTGTTCAACGGAGTCTCAACAACTAACCTAGAAGTTTCTAGCCTTGTACGACAAAAAAAATATACTGAACCCATACATTTAAACTTTCAAAGTCGAAAAAATCTAACTTTCAACCGCGACCGTGCCAAAAAAATATTTTTTCCAGACTCAGCGAAGTCTATTCTATCAGCCTACCAACTCCTAGCCTTGTACGAAAAAATATCTCGATTGGTCACCAGCTCTCTAACTATAAGTACCTACAGTTGCAGGATAGTAAAGTGAAAGTACATTAGGTATATTTAAATAAGTAAGTGCGCATAATTATAGAGTATCAGTCCTTATTATTTTGAGCTTTACAATGCTGAAAACCCATAGCAAGTTTCACAAACTCTAGGGCAAGTAATTTAAACTCCAAGTTCTCTTCACGAAATTATTGCCATTGATCGGGACTCCCATTAAAACAAAGTGCAAGAAATTCAGGACGTTTTAAACGATTTTATTAGTCGGCGATCTCGCTTCCTGTCGCATTCCGTTTGCTTCTCAATTTGTCTACGATTTGAAGGGCAGGTCGCGAGTTGGTCCTTACGATCCCGATACGAAACCTAGAGTAAGTACAGGCACAGCCTTGTACGGGAACCACTAGAAACATAAGTAAGAAACCTAATCTGCTTAACTCTGATAACTCTGTAACTTCTTAGTTAATAAACACTTTTTTACTTAAAAAAAACAATAAGAAGTAAGCTTGGAGTTAGACTGTAATTAATGTTTTGTAAAACCTTGTATAATAACATGCCATCAAAAACACTGGCTTTCGTAAAGTCAAATTCTTGATACAGCCACCTATCGACTCTCCATTTGTCTAGAACTCGCAAAGTTCTTCTCTGTTTTAGCTGGGGATTGTCTTCATTCCGGGAATCAATTGAGTTTGAGTTTGGATCTCTTTCACCGATACCATGGCTGGAGTTTAATGACGTTTTGTTCGTAAAGTTTTGAAGAAAGCGAGGAAGAACCTAAGGAGGCACTTGGTGTGTATCGTAAAAACTAGTGATAGAGTTGATTGTTAACTAAACCATGTAGGTAGCTCTTCAGGATATCGAACTCAGTACATCTTTAGTGATAGCAAATCTTCATCAGGCAACATCGTGATAGTCTTGCCATAATTAAACCACTTAGGCCCGCATCGTTCTGTAATGCTCTTTTGTGAGAAATCTTCAGAGACGGAACGATACTTCCATATTAGCTTAGAGAATTCAGAAATCTGCAGTTAGACGTGGTTAACAGGACAAAAGCAAATCTATTTTAGGGGAAGCTTATGTCAGGGGACGAATGTTGATAAAGATAACAATGGTTCGTTTTTTTGCGACTTTGCAACGAAAATGTACTAACTAAGCGTCTACTAAGCTGTCGGTACTTTACTACCTAAAGCACAGTGGCCCGGTTTCCGAATTGAGGAATTCGCTAATCAAATGGGTAAGTATCGTTCTGTCTCTGTAGATTTCCTACAATAGAGCGTGAAATAGCGATAGTTGAGTATTTGCTTAGTAAAATTCTCAACTCAGAAACCGGGCCAGTGTATTTTTCCTTAGTGCGACATCTAGAGCAAACTAATGGAACTATAATATCCTTGCGCGCTTTCTCATCGTTGTCGTGAACCTTTATCCATCGGGCTCGCATACGAGCATACCACTGAACTTTCTCTTTTTATGGTTCTCTTTGCGTACAATAGATGGCACTATAACGTTAATTTTGTTTGACTTTTTTCAAACCGCAACAAATAGTTGGGTAAAAATAATTTTAAAAGTTTAGGGATGGCCAGATACTCAGACACATTAAACGTTTAAAAAATATTTTTTTCGCCAGAAAGAGACATAATTCTTTGCGTACCTACCTATTGTTCCAATTGCCAAATATAGCCATCAAAGAATTCATTTGTCCACCTCTAATTACAAATTTACCCCAATTTCGAGGTACTTATGCCCGTTTTTACTAACCACCCCTAAGACCTTTTAACGAAAATTATCTGCACCCCTGCAAGTCTAGAAGGACCATAATACGAACTCAACTCACAACTCTTGTGAGTGGATTTTGTGTTTGGTGAAAACGAGCTTTACACCCTCTAAGGGTTATCGCAAAAGATCGTACAAGTTCACATAGAAAACAAAGTTTTGCACTCTTTTTCGCTCGGCTTTCTTTTGATTTTCCCAAGGAACTAAACTACCTCATTAATAGTGAAGTGTATAATTTTACAGACAGCGTTACAGTTAGATTAGATAATAATGTAATCACTATCCCAGGTCTAGGCGTTTTCTTTTACAATGACGTAGCGGGTACTCTACCGTTAAACATCACAATGGGAACTGTGGACTTTATTGTTATGGCTTTATGGCCCAAGCTGCACTGGCTTTGTTAGCTTAATTGGAGTGGATGATCCGATCAAACGATCAGCTGTAAAGATCAAGGAACTTAAGTCTTCAATACTTAGGTAATTAATTCGTGGTGGCTTCGAATGAATTAAAACGGTATGGCCGTTTTTCTGGAATCTAGGCCAGAAAAAAGGTCCTAAAATTAAGTCTGGGGATTCTCATTTGACCGTCCGTTTTAAGCAAAAAACGCATCCATTGGCATTTTCTTTGTGATTTTAAATAATAATGTTGTGTTCTACATCTACAGCCGCTATGGACTACCAAAGCCGACTTACTAAGTAAGTTCGTTTTGCTTCCGTTAATATTTATTATTACCGAGTCTAAAATGCCATATACTGTATTGGAACCACTCTCTATTTCTTTTCGTCACTAATGTCTAGATTTAGTTCTACTTGAGCAGATAAAAGTACCTAGTCCGAATCCTCGAACCAGTTTCGAGTCGATTTCACTTTCGTAGTTGTTTACGGACCACCTGGAGGAAACTGTCGTGTCCTGTGATAAAGCTCGCATGACGCATTTAGTAAGTAGGTAAATAAGTAAAAAGTTTATTCACAACAAGACACAGTATAGTGCTACTTAAAACGAAAAGTAGAGGAAAAGTAAAAGTAGACAAGTTAAATTGTACACCAAGAAAAGAGAGGAAAATGTTACTGCACTGAGCTTGTGAAAAAGACCCTCGTAACGCTGGTATTCTGCCGGGACCAAAATAATTAACTAAGACTAAGTATAACCTAACTTAAATGTTGAAAATATACTTAAATATAATTATTATTAGACAAAGAGATAGAACATACTTACATTTACCTACTTAGGCCTTTGTACTCGTATCTACGTAATGAGATGATTTATACAGCGTCCAGTGGTACCTTCACTCACACTAGCTAGATGAATAGACCACTCGGACGCTGCAGTACCTGGGACATTATTTAGCAATAGTAGGCTTGCCCAACACCTATCTGTACCTACTATCCCGACAGCTTAGTCAGCCTACTTTTTGTTTTTTCTAAAGCACTAACCCGTGTTAGGGAATAGCCAGCCTAGCCCACAGGAAAGTCAAGATACCACTCACAAACTGTGATGGAAAACATCGTGAAGAAACCCGCAGATTAGTTGGCTACGCAGATATTGAGTACATAATATTGGAAGTAAAAAAGTTAAGTGCTATATCTCTGGGAGCCGCTTTTCCATCCACAATGCCCAAATACTGTTACGATACGGATTTTATCAATGACCTTTCAGATTTTATTGATTTTTTCGTGGCACGGACCCTTGTGCCTTTTTGCGGGCCATCCTAATCACGTGGTGGTTAATGTAGAGCTATAGAAAAAATAAGTCATTGTTACAATCATAATTACACTCTTGTTTACGAGATGTTTTAAAAGCGTTGTATTGACTTGTCTTTCCTGTGGGCCAGGCCGACTAAGCTGTCAGGATGGTATAGGTGCTGGGCAAGCCTACTCCATCTAAAACAATGTCCCAGGCACTGCAGCGCCGAGTGGTCTCTTCACCCATCTAGTGTGAGTGAAGGTGCCTACTGGACGCTGTATAAATCATCTCATTACGTAGATCCAAAGACTTTAGTTTTTAAAAAAAAAAGCGTTCATGTAAAAAATGATTTTGTGCAATAACATAGGGTGGTATTAATTATAACAGTCGTCTGATATCACCTACTTGAGATCGATTTCAAGTAGTTGAACTCGGAAAAGTCAAATGCTAATGTCAAGCCTTGGCTAATGTCAAATTTGAGTAGCTGTCAGCATATTAATAGACACTATCTTGAGACTGACATTAGCCAAAGCTTGACAGCATTTGACTTTTCTGAGATCACCTAATTGAGTTCGATCTTGAGTCAACGACTATTAATGCCACCCATAGAGGCCTCATAGAGACGTTTCCGTTTTTCACGGTTACTTTGAGGAGGACTTCAAACCTCAAAGCAGGCGTAAAAAACTGGAACAGATACAATTTCTTGCTATTGGGTGTGCATTTACGCAATTAGTGTTCAATTTGTGAAAGACTTTCTGCCCCACTAAAAACCCTGGAAGTGTCACCGTAACACAATACCATCAATAACTGACACAATAATAATACACTTCCTCCTACTATACAAGGTGTTACAAAGGATCCCAACTCTTTTTACAGGGTAACAACACCCGGTCATAGGGATCAAACATTTTATTTTTTTGCTCTTTTATATTCCGTTGATTTTTAAATTAGGGAGAGATGTATTTTTTTGAATATTGTTTTCATGGGCTTTCACAATTATTTAACAACTTACATCTGCACAAACGCACCTACACATACAAACATATTTTTAAATTTGAGCTAATACCAAAAACAAAAAGCCTTGAAACTTTTTAAATTTTCATAAAATAAAAATTGTATTTTTAAACTTTTATTTACAGCTTTGTTTTCCTTGAGGTGTTTTGGATGTTGCGTAACGCGTTGTATAGCTACCTTGTCTAACAGTAAACGGAAGATACACACGCATTGTATCCCATTCTAAAAACCAGCTATTGACGTTTTTGTCTTTTACTTGGCTCTATAGTCAATAATAGTAGTTTATGTTACACACTGTGCTACCTCCAAGCATCAAGACAGGTCTTACACATAAAATAGACCTACACTTATCTCTTTAGTAATAATATGCTTTGCTAAGATAGAAAAAGAAGAAGGGTGACACAAAAGATCCCACTGGGTCGAAGTGTCCCGGGCTCTCAGCCTGGCCCCATACTGATAAGATAAGATAGAAAAATATAATAAGACAACAAGTTTAGTGTGTGAGAGGGTGTGTGTGTGTGTTTGTTACTTTTTACACAGATCTTTCCTTTTGTAAAAATTCATGATCTTATGTTTATTCATTCGCATAATATAAATAACGCATTGAAACATTATATCAAATGACTTCTAAGAACGATCTTACATTAGTCAATTAGACTTTTACAAAGGGGCAGTACCAGGTCAAAGGCCATACTGAATCTACATACAATATGATCTTTCTCTTAAATTCCTTCTATTGCTTCGGCACAAAGCAGTAGACATAGAAGAATTGCTTTGGCGTCTTTTTGCGTTGAACAAAGTTTCATAATGCTCGTAACATGATAGTGCTGTAGCAATCGTATGTTTATGGTTGTATCTACGTTTCTAGTATATTATACCATTTGAATAAGTAACATTGATTAGCTTTACCTATTTCAATTCCATATTTTTAGAGGGAATTTTGACTATGGGGCCGACCGGACCAATCGAGACAAAAAATAATCAGCTCATATCAAAACATTTGGAGCAGTAGGTTAGGTATACTATCCCCCTATTACGAGTCAAACTGCTCTTTTTTGTCCCGATTTATTTGGCTCCATAGTTAAAAGAAAGATTGGGTGACTAAAAAGTCAGCCAATAGAATCCTTGCGGTATCCATTGGAACTTCTGCCGTCCGACAGATGGAGGTGTCATTAATTTCAACTTACGGCAGTGACAATACACACACACACACACACACGTAACACTTGCGGAGGCGAAAGTGATTCGGCAAAATGAATAAAAATCGGCGCCGATAACGAGCTGCTTTAGCCCGGATAAGAGCAGTAAGATCTGCGGTTGGTGGATGGAGCGGGCAGTTTGATATGCTCTACATTTTGGTTTATACAACGTGTTACGAAACATCCTAACTCTTTTTACAGGGTGTCTGCGCCATCAGCCTTCCTTCAAATTTTGCCTCCATATATGGCCTATGACCAATACGTCAAATGACGTCATCGCGCGGTGAGAACCCCGCGCCACACTCGCACCTATCGCGCACCTATTCATGTGCCTTTGATTTCTGTTTGCTAATTTTAATTCTTTTACTGTAGTTTTCTTGATTAAAACCAATTGTATACCAACGAAGACTACGGGAATTTCATTATCATCGAAGAGACCCATCATTTTGAAGATCTCCAGTGGCCCGTGTGGCCACAGGGTGTAACCTACTCATCAACAAGATGTCAATTCTGTAAAAAAAAGTTGAAAAAAACAATTTTTATTTTAAACCTCAAAATTAAAAAATTATTACTTTTTTGTTTTTGGTAAAAGCTCAAATTAAAAAATACGTTTGTGTTTGTAGTTGCATTTGCATAGCTTTGAGTTGTTAAAACATTGTGAAAATCAATGAAAACATTATTTAAATAAGATTTTTCTTCCGCCACAGCGTTCACACTTTATTAATTTAAAAATCAATGGAACATCGAGAGCAAAAAAAAAATTAGTTTGTGATCTCTATCACCGGGTGCTATTACCCTGTAAAAAGAGTTAAGAACTTTTGTAACACCTTGTATTATGACTACGGGGTGCAATCGAATTCGATAGCGGAACTTTAAATAGGCTGTCTACTGATCACTACAAACAACTTGTAGAAGGTGGCAAAAAATGGAGCAAAAAAAAATCTGCTATTCCATATTTAAGTTAAGCTCAGTACTGCATCAAATGTATTGGTGGAACAGCTGATATTTTTTTTGTCCTGTTTTTTGCCACCTAGTACAAGTTGTTTGTAGTGATCAGTAGACAGTATCGAATTCGATTGCACCCTGTAGTAGTTCGTCCCGAACTGTGAACTCACGACCCCATATCTCTGCAATAAATTCTATGACCGATTTGACTCATGTTACTCATGTTAACATTACCGCATCCACTTATCCTAATCGATATCTTCGTATGTTAAGTGAAAGTTCTCGCTTGATGCTTTTAAAAATAACCATGTGTAAATGAATGAATGAATGACATAATGACCGGTTTGGAACAGTTCGGGCCACAACAACGGTACCGGTCGTGCGCGCTTCGTTGTGTTCTTTTTGTTAGAACTATACGTCATTGGTACAGTCAACCACACGCTAGGATACCCCTTTTTGTTCGATTAGCGCCCTTATGCTGCGTGTGGTAAGAGCTACCATGGGGTATCCTAGACTGTGGCCTACCGTACAACATAAAAATAAACATAAGGTCCGCGCAACATAAAATAGCTTGCACACTTACACATTATGAATCGCATGAAATCATGCGTTTTTATAACAGGTTAAACCAGACTTCTTGTAAATACTGGCCTATTCTTCGACTGTAGAATCAAATATCGTATCGTATTATTTTTATGTCATGAGTAGAAGATGAGTATTTTTCATCAGATTTTTTCTTTACACTAGCTAAATAAATGTAGTTGTGTAGATTAGCTACTGTCTTTGAAGAAAGAAAATAATGTAACATTTACGATGCATTCAGTTAACTTCTTTCTTGTTTTGCATACAATGGCTGAGGTATAAGTTGCTTTCTTTTATCAGATATATTTAAAAAGATGGCGTCTTTGACTCTTGAAAAATTAAACTTAGGTTGTGTTATACCAGAGTCAGAGCAAAAAAGATGTAAGTGTGTGCCATCCAAGGCCAATAGATAAATATTTACTTCTAAAAAGTAAGTTAGACTATCATTAGTTCTTTAAGTAGTTGAATATTCAGTGACATAGACATCAACGCCTAGTTTCAAATTCTGACTTTTCCTCAAGTAGGTAATAGCTGAATTACGAAACACCAATTCATAGTCATAGCAACCTCCGCAACCATCTGTATCTTCCATCGCAAGTTAGGTTGAGATTGGCTACGCCCGAACAGCAAATAAAATTGTAAACCTACGAAAGAAGTACAGCTTTTAAGCAGTCAGTTTTCCATGATCGATTAAGGGCCTACTTGAGATCGATCTCAAGTAGGTGAACTCAGAAAAGTCAAATGCTAATGTCAAGCCTTGGCTAATGTCAAACTTGAGTAGCTGTCAGCATATTAATAGACACTATCTTGAGATTGACATTGACATTAGCCAAGGCTTGACATTAGCATTTGACTTTTCTGAGATCACCTACTTGAGTTCGATCTTGAGTCGACGACTATTAATACCACCCTTAATCTCTTTCGTCTGAGCTATGAAAACGAAACGTTATTCACACTAAATTCAGGCTGAAGCTGAAGGTGAAGCTTATCGAACGAGCGAGCGAGCGAAGCGAGAGAAATTCTCCGAGTCAATCCGGCGGCGTTTGTAAATATGTTGGTTTGTATGTATGTATGAATGTTCGTGCGACGATAACTTGAGTAAATTCGGTCAGAACATTGTTCAGTGCATGAAAATGATCTTCAAGAGATCAGTCAAATCTTAATATATAAAACAAAGTCGTGTTAGTTACACCATTTATAACTCGAGAACAAGTGGACAGATTTTTAAGATTTTTGATTTGTTGGATTTCTGTCCGCCCCGAATAGCAGAATAACCATTAAAACAACGGAAAAACACACGGGAAAAAAAAAGTCTGCGCGGACGAAGTCGCAGGCAAAAGCTAGTACTTATATATACCGCCGATCTTCTGTTTTTGATGGGATCTGCAGAAACAGTGGAAATGGAAATCACCGTTTCCTGGAAGTGCCACACAGATAGTACCTACCTAAAGGAACTTGTGAAAGAACATCCATGGAATGTTTGTTTTGAGCGTTCCGATGATTGCTGTGATTTCTTTGATGCTGTTTTTGGTTTAACCTTTGGTGTTACCGGACCGTGGCGATCAGATAATGAAATATGGAGATAAGCAATAATTTCACAGGTATAAAAGTGGTAAGGTAAGCTGCATTTATTGCGTTAGGGTCTGGTCTTACCTATTCGGGAAATTTCTCTTTCCGTTGATTTTCTTTTATGATTGTCATGGGTCATTTAATCTCGTCTTGTCTAATCCTAATAAAACTAAATTTAAAATACCGGGGTTATTTTTAATGTCAGCTTCGAATTTTTATATCTCATAAACGGCTAAACTAGTTTTGATAAACATATCATAAACAAGTGCTAGTAAACCAGTTCTCATTTTTTTTTTATCGCATTCAAATCGTTTTACGTGTTTAAGAACTACGGTACCACAGACAGACGCATAGATACACAGAGCGGTCAAACTCATAAACACCCCGCTTAGACCTTAGACGTTACCTACGTAAATAAATAGTATTTTTTTTACCTTTCCTGTGGGCTAGGCCGAATAAGCTGTCAGTATGGTATAGGTGCTGGGCAAGCCTACTCCATCTGAAACAATGTCCCAGGTACTGCAGCGCCGAGTGGTCTCTTCACCCATCTCTTGTGATTGAAGGTGCCACTGGACGCTGGATAAATCATCTCATTACATGCAGCCATTACAGTGTACCGGCAGATAGGGAGTGCTAATCGGTTTGTCCGTGTCATTCGTCAAGCTTTCGCTCTCAATATCCGCACCCACCGCACAGTCCGTACCGGAACACAGCCGGGGCTAATCTATAGCTTATTTCTTACGGATTATGGCAATCTCTCAAGAGTTTTTTACTTACAGGGTCTACTATAGGTTTGTATTATTTTAACCTGAAGTTTAGGTAGACAACCAAAGTTTATATTTACGTTGAAATTGACGGGGGAAAAATAGAGCTGCAACCTTTTTTCTTAGTCTCTGCGGACGAAGTCGCGGGCGTAAAGCTATAATTGTAATAAACATCTTTATCCAATCAACAACAGCTCACAGTCTGTGAGCGTCAACTGAAAAAAAAAAACGTCAACTGGGAGGTCATTTTGGCACCATTGCGTTACAGACTCAGGCCCCGGTCATCTACAATCAAAGTCAGTAAGACCAACCGATACCCCGTGATTACCATGCTTGATCGAAGTTACCATGGCAGCAATGAGGCTTTCATCTCTTCCTCTACGTTACAAGTCTGATGGGGTATCAATGACGCAACACGATCGAATGCATTAGGGCGAGGCCCCACTGCGTTGCGCTGCGTTGCGTTGCGTCGTCGCATCGGATCGACGTATTGTATGCCAATGTCTGCGTTGCGACGACGCACACGTCGCGACGCAAGAAATAACGCAAGAAATGCGAATAAATACAAAGAACGCAAGAAATGCGAAGGCTGAACTGAGACGCAGATGCGACGGCATGTATACCCATACATGCCGTCGCATCTGCGTCTCAGTTCAGCCTTCGCAATGGACGGATACAATTGTGTCCGTCGTCGCACCGACAACGCAGCGCATCACCCTCCCCCCGCTTTATCTCTTGTCTGTCGATCCGTTGAAACGTCGCGCGCAACGATGCAACGGTGTAATGGGGCATGTCATAAAAATAATATGAATAATACGCAGCGTCGACGCTGCGACAACGCAACGCACCAATGGGGACTCGCCCTTACGCGTGTGACGACATTCGTCTTGGTTCACATTGTCAGACCCTATTTGTTTACTCTTTTGTTGATTGTAGGAAGGTGTTTTTGCGGAAAAGTCAAGCCGACTGCAATTTCATGCGTGAAAGAGTTGTTACATAAAGATTTTTATTTTATGCTGTAAGAAAAAAAGCAAGAGAAACCTAATACAAGAGTACATGTACCACTAAGGGTGAAGGCCTTCTCTCAGAGAGAGAGAGAGAGTTTGTTTGAAAAAAATCCTTGTTAAATTCAACCATAGGTATTTTAAGAGCGTCGTTTCAGATGACAATTACTTGTCCAACAAAAACAAAATATTTTTTGTTTGCGTTTTGATACAACACAGTTGCTGTATTATATTATGAAACAAACCTCGTTATTGACTATCTTTAAGGCTTCGTATAAGGCTAACTAGCGCCACCAATATTGAAAAAATCATATCTTCCTTCAGAAGAAGTTTCTGAAAAAATCCTAAGATGAGCCCATGCGCCATGCTTTTCAAGATTTTTAAGTGTAGATACCCGGCCGTTTTTGGCGGTTATTGATATTTTTTTAGCTTAAGACTAGAAATTGAGTTGGGTACCTACACTTAAAAATCTAGAAAAGCATGGAGCATGGGCTCATCTTAGGATTCATTCAGAGACTTCTTCTGAAGTAAGATATATTTTTTTCTACATTGGTGGCGCTAGTTAGCCTTATACGGAGCCTTAATAGGCATTAAACGCGTTTTGAAGCTTTCGTTGTTGTAAATTACTATATCTAAGGAGTGGGAATTCGTAGCAAAATCAAAATTTTCCTTGATGTGACAACTGGCAGTATGAAACGATCTTCTTTGTTAAGGATATTTAGTCACAAAGCAAGAAAGCATCATTACAAACATAGCTTACATCGCCAGTATGCTCGTCATTACACGCTCTGCGAGTCCGGGCGGACAGACGGACGGACAATCATCGCTCGTCAGTATTGTAAAGATGCGGGGACGTTCATACTTGCTACGTAATCGGTCTGTGGATTTATCTGGAGCAGCTAGGGGAGCACGATCTTAATATATAAAATAAAGTCATGTAAGTTACACCACTGACAGCTCGAGAACGAACCGATTTTTATGATTTTTGATTTGTTGGATTTCTCTCCGCCCCGAATAGCAAAATAACCATTAAAACAACGGAAAAAATCACGAGGAAAAGAAAGTCTGCACGAACGAAGTCGCGGGCAAACGCTAGTGTAATAATAAAAGTTTTATCCCATTATCGGCTATCGCCATCTTGCTTTCACCGCGTGAATCAAGATGCCGCTACCCGATAGTGGGATAAAACTTTTATTTTGAAGTTGTGCTTCCCAACCTGCTCCTAGTAAAACTATTGCAAGCCTTATGATGCCGAGGTGGTGGAATGGTGCTTCTCGGTTAGAAGTTACTTGAATGCATTATACTGATACTCAAGTTGGTAAAATCGCATTGTTGATGCTACTATTATTTCGTTATTTTCTTTTAAATATTTTATCCGGTACCCACAACACAGGCCATGCCTAAGTGTGGGGGCCATCAATATATCTCTATGTTACTCACAATTTTTAAATTAAGACCTTTTTAATTTTAATTTAATTTTTTTCATAGTCGTGTTCTGTCAGTCCAACGCATTGATAGATTTCCCCAATTTCTAGTGCATTACAATGCATTCAATTAAGTTGTAGCCATATCGGGAATAGGATAAGTATATGGCTGACTGAAATGACTGACCACACAAATTATAAAGTTTGCGTCATGCACATAAAAACATTGAAGTTTGATCCAAAATCGTTTTTCACGCGTTGAACTCTTTTCCTCTCCCGTTGAAGGATTCATATTGAACGATGAAGTAAGAGTCTATTGGATAAAAATATACTATGAACCATTGTTATAAACATTTATGTAACTGCTCTATACCAATATTCGTATTCCTTCTTTGCAACAAAGTATGTAGAGTTAGCTTATCAAATTGCAACAATGTGTCAATCGTTTGCGATTTGCAATCTACTGGAGGTACTATTAAAGTGCGGAAGTAAGTGCACTAACAAGAAACCCATTTGAATGTTCATTTTACATTTAGAAAACGATGTTTTTTTATACATAATGAATTATTATTTATGGAACGATAAATTCAGCGTTCAATCATGCATTAACTGCCCCTTATTTAGTTTTTACCATAAACCTCACATAACTGAACCAATAATAGAAAATATTAATATGGCAATCTATTCAAGCGTCAAAGACTTAATCGATTCTAAGAAAAACCTATCTGAGTAGAGCCATAAGTATTTCTGAGCTAGGAGAATCTCGAATTTAAGCGTTGTGACAAGAACACTAGAGGCTAGTTTAGATCTTCCTAGAGTTTAGCAAAGTAACAGTAAAGAAAAAACCATGAAATTATTCCACACCACAGGCAAGGGCGACCACAAACACTTTGCCTAGCATCACAAAATATAAAACATGAAAGATCCGCCAAGTAGAGAATTGTCACTCTCTAGCAGAATATCTTCATCATCATCAATCCCTGTTATCCTCAATCAAGGACACATGGCTCTTAAAATAGTTTTCTATTCTGATCGACTTTGTGGCTTCATCTCAAGCTCGGATATGCTCATGCCAAAACATCAGAATATATGTATTTATTCTTAAAATATCTTCTACTTCATGACACCAAAACTTAAGAGGTTATTTAGAAATATTTTTAATATAAAAACAAACATAATAACCCTCTTGAAATAGGCATGTAAAAAATATGTTGAAATAACAGCATCTTGTGATCCTCAGCAATAACTAATAAATAATAGTAACTTAACACTTAATTATTGTGTAACAGGTGCTCTACCTTATCTGAATAAAAAATAAACACATAAACCATATAACCTTGTTTAAAAAACAAGGCAAGGCAATATCTACCAAGCTTTCTGTCTTCTTAGTATCTGTTGTGGTATAATAGAAACAAGAACCCGCTGAGAAAGTAATGGTTCAAACACATTTTATTCTGCGGGAAAGAATAATAATTATTAATTATAACAGAAAAGGAATTGCAAGACTCTACCTTTTTTTTTTGCAAAGATTATTAACTCAACCGAAGTGTCTTTTAAACTAGTTCTTATCACCATCTTCTCTACATAAAAATATTGTTTTCTTCATATAGTTGGTTCTGGATCTTCTTAGGATGTTTGCGGGCCGATAAAATAGCCCAATCTACTACAAGCATTAGAGAACCCTTTAACTTCAAGAATATTCCAATAAAATTGGAAAATTGGCTACACCTTTAGTCATTAGACGAAAATGACTTATTGGCTTAGATTCCACACTCATATGTTTGGCCTTCAAATCTGTATCAGATCCAAATTGTTTGTGGGAAAGTCATTCTAAAGCTATCACATAAGGTCATTCAAATGTCTACCACATTAAGGCGGTTTTAGTTTCCATGAATAGTTTAGCCGAAAGAACATGCTAGAAGCTCTACCACCGACGCACGGTTTCACTATTGCGCAATATCTAGCTAGAAATCAATACTGATAATCGACACAAAAAAAAAAAGTCAACTGCACCCAATAATCGCTTCTATCAGAAGGTGCATAAAAGTGCATGTACATTGTTCATAAAAAAAATCTTATTTGATCGAACTTACCGAGCCATACTTAGACGATCACTTTGGGGTCATGTGCCTTTTTTTCTCATTCTGATAAATTACTTGTTAGTAAATTTCCATAGTTAAATACTCTAAAGAGCATCCTAATATGTACTGTACATGTGTTAACGGGTTCACTGAATCAAATAGCATGTATTCTATGTAAATAAGGTTCTATTTGCAGCGGCTTTCTCTTTATTCCTTGCTTATGTGCGTTTATCTACCTTGCATCTTAACGAGTTTTTAATCAAGTCGATTTAAAGATGTACGCGGAAATAAATACGCAATACGGAAATGTGGTTTTATAGCCATATTTTACTATTCACGTCGTTTATGAAAATCGTAGAGATTCTGCAAAATGAAACTGGTTCTTTATATTCTCGGGGCGTACTTTTCTAGACAGCAGCTATTCTGTGGAAAATTCTGACGGAAAGGTCAAACTAACAAAATCATGGTTCAGGCACTTCAGCACCGAAGTAGTCACTTCACCCATGTAAAGTAAACTCTGCATAAATCATATTATGATGATAAGAGAAATGGAAGAATCACACACATGTGATTCAGCTGATACCCGCGTAGGTATAAAAGGGAGTATGACATGAACTTAAACTTTCTTTAGCACTGCAAATTTTTATTTAAATTTAACTGTTTCACTGACTTTAATAATTTGTCGGGATAGCCGACATGTTTCGACCTCGTCCGGAAGTCTTAGTCATGGAGGAGGGACGCGCGACTCGATCGTCGCGGCGTTCATCCGCTCACTACGGGCTCGTTGACTAATAAAAGTAAGTGAAACCGTTAAATTAATATAAAAAAAGTATAAATGAATAAAAAAAAAAAATACGAGAAGTCATTGATATTACCTATATTATTGAATTCAATCTCATTAGCATGCTAAACTCTGAGAAAAAGTAAAAGCTAGTGATTGGAACCGGTCTAATAATAATCTAAGCTTATTCAATCTGTCACGTTAGATCATACTTAGCGATCCATTTAAATTAAATAAACTTGAGAAGCAATCATTAGACTGGTCTGTCACCAATCTGGTGGGAACATCTGTCAATGGAGAAAACGCACACTTTGTTGCGAGACAGTGATTCTATTTCAGTAGGTCTTTCGGAAGGCACGTTAAACCGTTGGTCCCGGTTGTTGTTGATTAATAACAATCGTTAAGCCATGTCAGAGACCCTTTGGGTGGCCTAAAAACTCTGACACCAGGGGTGGCCACTACCTCATACGATTACCTACCTAGTAGGTCTTCTTTTTAAAGAGTCCCCATCGCAATAACGCATCGACCTATAAAAACGCGCCTGTGTGCCGCCTTTATAAGTTTGCGTCATACACAAAAAGAATTTTGATCCGAAATTGTTTCTCACGCGTTGAACTCTTTTCTCTCCAGTTTAAGGTGAAATTATAGTCGCCCCCCATTACGTTGTTATTTTAATATGTATGTTTGTTACTCGTACCTCAGAACTTAATCACATACAAACCAAATAGTGTCGCCGGGCTTCACGAAATCTACAGTTGTCGCTGCGGTCGAGATCCAACGGCACCTTAAGGCGCTGGACACACTGCCCCGGCGTTCAGCGGTCAGAGTTCTCAGATTTGCTTCATGAGACCGCCGCGGTCTGACCGCTTCATGTGTGGACGGATCAAAGGTGCCGCATAGATTACAGTGAACGCGAACGCAGATCTCTGACCGCGGAACGGAACGCGGGACGCCGGCGCGGTGTGTGCGGTACCTAAATAAAAACCTCGAGTCGGACTCGCGCATGAAGGGTATCGTACCTTTAGTTAGATGATTAGAACTAAAAAAACGGCAAAAAAATCGCCGTTGTTGTATGGGAGCCCCCATAAATGTTTATTTTATTCTGCTTTTTTAAGTATTTGTTGTTTAGCGGCAACAGAAATACATCATCTGTGAAATTTTCAACTGTCCAACTATTACGGTTCATGAGATACAGCCTGGTGACAGACGGACGGTCGGACGGACGGACAGACAGCGGAGTCTTAGTAATAGGGTTCTCTTACCCTTTGAGGGTAACGGAACCCAAAAACTGAAGCTCTCGCGTGTGGCGGTCACTGCGTGTAATCGGATGAAATCAGGACTGACCGGCTGGCGTGGGCAGCGAACGGTACTTGAACTGCCGTATTCACTGTATTCATCATCATGCATCAACTTTACTGCATGCTACAGCATCTGCGACATAGCGCGTTGTAAACGAGCTGTATGTTTAAGAGCGTATAGCAGTACAGACAAATCTGTAAAAAAATCTGTTGCCATCTCGCGTGCGCAAATACTGAGCGAAAGGGATAGTCTGAAGAAAGTTTACGAAATCGAGGTTTTTCATTCCCCGCTTTCCTCTATCAGAACAGTGAGTTAGATTTGTATTTTTTTTTTTCAATGATATTTATCACAAGAAACTACTTGATGTCGGACTGTCTTGATTTTTTAAGTTTAATGTTGTTGAATAGGTTTACAAGACGTCTTTTGCCGCCGCTTTTATTTTTATTTTCCCTATGGCTAGCTCCTGTTGATAATGATTTATCGAAAAAATTAGAACAGTCCGACATGCCGGGGGTTGAGTATTCAAAAAAAAAAAAAATGTTTACTCTAGTGCCATTTAAATCCGTTTGTATGTAGAAAACACTACTGTGATTGTGATATCCTCAGGTTGGAAACAGGAACGTAGCTAAAATACAATGTTATATAACAGCTATACAGGACAAGGAAAAGGTCCTGTCGTACTTGATGGGGTCGCTAAACTCATCGATTTAATATGATAAGCTTAATATTAATAAGGAACTTTTAATAAGAGTATAATTGGGCCTTTTTAAACCCACGACATTAAATGTTAAAGAGGAGTATTATAAGTTTGACCGCTATGTGTGAAATTCACATAATATGTCTGTATATCTGTCTGTCTGTGGCACTGTAGCTCTTAAACGGGTGAACCGATTTGGATGTATGTTTTAAATATTTGAAAGCAGATTTTCTTGCGAGTGTTCTTAGATTATGTTTTGTCAAAATCGGTTAAGCCCTTTATGACATACGCCAATTTGAAGCTAAATTGTCGGGGGTATTTAAGATATTAAATATAGTATTTATTGCTTTATTACATTTTGTGCCCGGCCACTTCCCGTCTGTCCAACCGGTTAGGTCACTCGCAAATTGAAACGAATGAGATGTGAAATGGTTACAAAAGAGAGCAGCTTATGTGATTATTCTGATTATAACATTCGGTGGTGATTATGCATGCATTCAGTCAGAAATTATATCAATTTTCACCTCTGGCATCTGGTATTAAAATTAATTTATTGGTGTCTGTGCAGTAGCTTCGGATATTAGATAACATGACAGGTTTTGATGTTTATTTTTGTTTACTGCATATTGTATTCGTCAGTAACATGCACAGTCATTGTGCAAGCGCTGACTGACTTTTATTGCAAGTGATTTATTACACGGGTTAGTGCTTTAGAAAAAAAGAAAAAAAAAAGAAAAAGTGATTTATTACAATTTTTCTAAACTATTTTACGAAGAAGTGAAGCACTTCTTTCAACAAAAAAGAAATACTCATGCAAAAACATAAAAATAATCAATAAAAAATCACCAAAATTAACAAAAGCTTCGTCAAAATAACTGAAAATAACAGAAGCTGAGAAACGAAAAAAAAAAATCAAAATCAGCAAAGATCGGAAAACTAAAATCACTTTAGTGTCGAAATAAACGACATGAATGGACTCTACCTACTGTACCTACCGTAAGAAAAAAGAACCAGTTGCAATAATACTTAATTGCAAGTTGCTACTGTTGCACCTATTCGTTCACGATTCTGAAGCCACAGAAATATAAACCTTGCCACCTAAAACTTGCAAGACAACTCAAAAGCTATAAATCTTGCCTCAAACAGTAACTTTAGCAATGTTGACCAACATAATTTGAAACCCAGAATGTTCACTCAAATGAGCATGTAAAAATTTACCTAAGATTTTTCTTATCAAGCTCGATAAATAAATTCTAAACTACCCTAAGCTAACCTTCTAGTCTTCTTGATTTTCGAATGTTCCTTGTAATTATAAAGCCACTTAATTTCCGCCTTTAATGTTAGGGTTTGAGTCTCAATACTAATTCAGGCTCGTTACGATACAAACTAGGCTGACATTTTATTCGCCACGGAAGTGTATGCGTTAAGCTATGCGTCCATTAGCGGCGGATCGGGCCGGGTCGGGCCGACCCGGCCGCCACTTAAAAATCCGCCTGCCTGTATTTGTATGAAACAGCGTCCACTAGCGGCGGACTATTGCGCTGTGGCCCGTCCCGCCCCGATCCACCGCTAGTGGACGCTGTTTCATATAAATACATGCAGGCGGGTTTTTGCGTTGCGATCTTGCGATTCGCCCCGGCCCAATCCGCCTCTAGTGGACGCCAGCCTTTAGAGTTTTATGAGCAACATTCTAATGTGCTGGAATCCAAACCTTAGGTCCTAAAAATAGTTAAGCCTCGCGTTGAGAAATCGCAGGAGCGTTTTTTGCTAAAAACGCATCCAAAAAAAAGATATGATTTTTTTTCCATTGGCGGCGCTAGTTGTGAGGCGTACGTTGTCTTAATTCCTTTGATATTTGATACTTTTTGACAGGCATAGCGCTTAGCAACAAGGAACCCCAACCACTGGTGCCACTACTAAAAAACATAAAACGAAAAACGAGGAAATCCCGGTTTTGTACTTCTATTTGGAACCTATCGACACGCCATTGCATTACAGACTTGGACTCCTTTACTGTAGAGTACCTAAACAATATCCCAAGGCACTGCAATAACAACAAGTAAATTTATCCATCTAGTTTTAAGTAAATGGGCCACTGGAGGTCGTATGAATCCCGTATGAATTATTTCATTACGTAGATGAAATGGCCTAAGTTTGTAAAGTACTATAAAAGTGAGGTAACTTTGCATACTTTCATTGTACAGTCCAAAACTTTTTATTGAATCTTTTCACCATTAAACAGTTATTTCATTGATTTTAATTGTCTACCAAATTGTTAAGATAACGAAGTAAAAGCTACCTCAGTTGATATAACACGTATTAATTTGATTAAAGAAAACAACCAGAGCATAACTCCGCATCGCCGATGATGGGCTTTGACCACAAACTAGGAACAAACAGAAAACAATAATCCCACCAAAAACATTCATGTAAAAAGAGTTGCCAAGTCGAGACCATACACTCGCACTGTCAAAAATCTATCAAATCTCATGTAGAGCCAAGCTTCTCACTCTACACGCCCTAACTTCACAAACTCTACACATTAGTCAAAATATGTGGCGCGTAATTTCCCGAGAATTTTGTTGATCTGGTATAAACCAAACCCAAGTTATGAGGGTTCAAAAAACGACAAAGCGCTTCGAGAAAAGGTGGTACTAGGACTTGAGGTTCGCTTTGCATTGATCCCATTGCATCTCTATTTTTTATTTTATATTTTATATTTTTTATATTTTTTCATCTGGAGTGATACAGATGGATTATTTAATCAAATAATAAAATATTTACTTTTAATTGTATTCATCCGTTCACGTCGTTCTTCTGGGTTGGTCAATGTTTCGCTGCGCCCGAGCCGAGGTATGTTTCCGAAGTACTTTTCATACAAATTACTTTCTAATGTGTACATACAACACAAGTACAATAAATTGGTTGGCCTTTGTCAGGAAAGTGGAAAGCGATATTACTTTGTTTCATATTATGAAACTTACGTAACAGACTAACTTATTGAAAAGTCTAGATTTTAGATTGTTCTAAAGCTTATAAAATTATTTCGGAATTTGCATGATTGCCAAGATCGAAAAGGTCACAATCTGTTCATCAAAATCAGCATTCCTTCTTCGTGAACTTTGACTCAAATCTCGTCTGGTTTTTTGCAGTAGGTATTATTTGACTTATCTGAATCAAAAGTTCTTACGTCTGTAAGGATTCGCAGACTACTGGTTTGAAAGGTTTCTTTAATTTTAATTTTAATTTTATTTTACGTTTGAGATTCTAAGCAAAAGCTTTCCAAGCGTAATTCTTACAGCCGATTTTTATATGTCAGAATTCGATAGCTCCATTGATTCTTTGATAGCTCCATTAAACTGTGTCTGATTTCGCCAAAAAATATCAGGGCTGTGCTTTGTAAACTCTAAAATAAAGCTTTAAACTGAAACGTCTTTATTCATCTTCAACCACCGCGGCCATTCCTCTAGTCCAGTCTAAATACAGTCCATTTAAAGCACACACACAGTAGTCAAGTTGTGTTGAAGAAGTAGCGTATTTGCGGCCCGCAATGTCCACTCGCAAAGGCAGCGTAGCAAACCACCGTCACAGCCAAGCTCATCAGAACCACATTATCTAACCGCGCGAAAAACTCTACAACCATCCGAAGACACACGCACGTGCATCGGAGAGTGGCAAAAAACTTGCGCAGTGACAGTCGCGTCTCGTTCTGCAATACAGGCAGTCGCTGCGACGCGCCAACCGGTCTCACCAGCGAAATAATCCCCGCGCGTGCGTTTTCAAATTTGAAATTCGAATTTTTCACTGCGGCATTTTGACGCTTTCTTTTTAAACGGAAAATTATGTCTAATTGCCAGTGAGTTTGATTGAGATTTTTGTGTGAACTGTTCTTGTTTATTGATAACTTTTTCCGCCCATTGGATTTTCACGGAAAATGTTTTAATGGTGAGTTTTCAGTAACTTTTCTGTACAGTTTCACTTACTTTTATTTACGTCAGTATTTTAGCCGACTAGACAAAAACAAATACTAAACTAAAAAATACAAAATGGTTACGAAAGTTTAAGTTCAAAAACTTTTCTCTACGATACGAAATTTAAGAGGGAGGTCTAGGCAAAGACAATGAAAAAAAAACGTACCTTTTTTTTCGGATGCTTTTTTTTTCTAAAAACGAGATGTTAAATGAGAACCCCTAGGCTTAATCCAAAGACCAAATCCCGCACATGAAAAAGTGGCAAAGACAGCGGTGGCGGGATTTTTTTGTAGGTTCTAGGATCTGGACTCTAGGCCTTAGGTCCTAAAAATAGTTAAGCTTAGGGATTCTCATTTAACGTCTCGTGTTTAGTAAAAAACGCATCCAAAAAGATAATATTTTTTTTTTTTCATTGTAGCTAGCGTGCCTTGGTCATCGGCTTAAGTGGAGAAAAATCGCTTCTAAGAAAAGTCAACGTACGGTCAGCTACAGTTTCAGATACCCCATGGCAGCTCTTACCGCGCGTGGCATAAGGGCGCCAATCGCGCCAATGAACAAAAAGGGGTATCCTAGCGTGTGGCCGACTGTACCTAATTTAGAAAGTAAACAATTTGTGATAAAAGTCAATCAATTCACAACAGTCGGCAGTTATTAAGTTAGTGGCGGGTCCGTTAGAAACCGCAGTATTGCAGTACTGTACCGAGGTACTTTGCACTGAGATAAACGGCTTGTTAGGTTAGACTGGGGGATAATTCTCGGGAATCTCGCATTCGACACATCTCGAAGGAAAAATCTTCTTTTGCGGCAAATGTCACATCTCTTATTCTCACGAAGGAGTTCCTATCCTCGACATAAGGCACGAGATTTCTGCGAGATGTTTGCCTTTTTCGCTCGACAGGACTCGAGTGGTCGGCAGCAGTCGAGATCGAAATGACATGTGATTTTTCCTTCTAGATGTGTCGAATACGAGATTCCCGAGGATTAGCCCCCTGTTCTGTACATCCCGAAACGTAATTTTGCATAAGAGCCAGCATCACGACGTTTTAAACGCAATTTCCTTGCGGTTTCCACGGACAGATGACAGGGTGGGAAATTCAAGTTGCTCCAACCATTCCTGTGCGTTTGGACAGTTTGCTAAACTGAAATTACGAAATAGGTTAACTATTCTGTCTACAAGAAATCGCTTTTAGCGATAGGATCACCATTATGTAGGTACTTTTAGGCTAAGAAAATACGTAAGTTCTAATATTTCTTCACGGAAGGTTTATGATACATTTTTGCACCAGTGCCGAGGCGGGTTGCTTTTTATGAATAAATAGATACCTCGAGAGGGACCTCGACCCCTCTCGAGGTCACCATTCCACAATGGACATCATCCATCTACCATGAGTGCGTCAAGCAAGGGGTACTAATGACTACTCCACATTTATTTTAAATAAACATTAAACAACACCATAATGAAATACGTTTATGGTCCATAGCCCTTTGGCGTCCGAACGTGGTCTATGAGTACGTCGACCTCAATAATTGCATGAGGTTTTTGTTAAACTTTACTAGGAGAGTGGCGAAGAAAACTCTTTGCATTACGGAGCAGTTTTTTAATTGAGCCTAGGGCAATCATTTCCGGTAGAGCTTTACTTGAGAGTCCCCTCTCTCATAGTTACTTCATACACTGCACCGTTGACTTGACCATTGCAATGTTTGAATCATTATTATGGTTTAACTTTGAGTATTTTCTACTACTAATTAGTCTTTGCATATTGGGTTACGTTACAGGCGATAATAAAACTGCATACAGTCCAATAGGTGCTGCACTGCACTTGAAAGGATGGTGTCGTATCATATCAAATATTTCCACTAGTCGAAAAAATATTATTCAAACTCAAATATTTTCAGATAAAAAATTTATACAAGTTTTTGTGCTATACTGAATTATTTCCTTTAACACCAGAAATAAACCTAAAGCCTTTTTCAACATCTTATACCATGCTCGCAGCTATTTTGACTTTGGAATGTTAAATTTTCAGCATAGTAGGTACACCTAACTGCATATTCACATTACCACTGCAGAAATAAAAAAAAGACATTTCGTTGAACCACTAAGGCCTTTGCATCTACGTAATGAGATGGTTTATACAGCGTCCAGTGGCACCTTCACTCACACTAGATGGGTAAAGAGACCACTCGAAGCTGCAGTGCCTGGGACATTGTTTTAGATGGAGTAGGCTTGCCCAGCACCTATACCATCCTGACAGCTTAGTCGGCCTAGCCCAAGTAAAGTCAATTTGTGTGAAGCCAACTAAGTTCATTGATCAGTGAATGAAATAACTAGTAGATTATGGAGGCAAGAAAAAAATGCCCGATAAAATGATAGAGATAACATTTTAAAGGAAAACCGAGCAAAAATACGATTTGATCGATTAAAGATTGAAAGGCCGATGTTTGGTTTACGTAACCGAGTATAATCTGACTAATTATAAGCAAGCACTGGACTGTGGCCACACAAACTAAGAAATAGAAGGTCCGAGACAGAGGGAATCTAACTGCAGCACCGTTTTATCCAATGCCACTTGCCCTTACAGTACAGTAATAATCATTCAGACCACATTTTCCACTGTCCAGTTAAAAAAAAAGGAATGTCATCCTGTAGAACAGTAGGTTACACCCAGAATCCTGTTGAACAGTTAAGTAGGTTACACACAAAAAGACTTAGGTCTTTTTGTATTCAAAACGGGTCAAATTGTGGTACAATCGATAGAAGACGGAAAAGAAGATGAAAACTCGAAAATAGCCTCGATTCCACCAGTTTCGAATAATTTTCTGTGTGTATGAGTTTCTTCAAGGGAACTCTACATTAGTGTGATGTGTGTTACCCACAAATAGTTAAGGGGTAAATACCGCAGTCAATAACAGAGGAGGATTTGTGTTTAGCATACGACCACCGATCACATTAAATAATACTTCCAAATCCTTTCACACTTTCAACGCACGAGAAGTTTGAACAAGAGCATGAACAACGGTTGAAGTGGGCATTCTGTCACAATTTAACAACACGATTACTTTAAGATTTTGTTACTGTCCT
Source organism: Zelleria hepariella (assembly GCA_949319315.1). NCBI lineage: Eukaryota > Metazoa > Arthropoda > Insecta > Lepidoptera > Yponomeutidae > Zelleria > Zelleria hepariella. Next base: position 462,880 of record OX439388.1, read on the forward strand.
TTTAACTGCGATGAATATTTCTTAAGCTCCTATTAGATACCGTGGCAATCGGTTATGTTTGTCACCTTTCATAACTCTGACTTCCTCATTGCGATTTCTTTGTACAAAACTTTTCCTAGTATTTCTGCCCAACATCTTATTTTATCCAATTTATTTTAAAAGATCGTCAGCTAAGAAATTTGAAGAATGGTCAATGATTACGATATTTATTGTAGTATTATCAACTTAGAGTATTCTTATATTGTCACCAAACCCACTGTCTCTAACTAGTTTGTCGGTTACAATCGCACGTGTAGGTAATTCAGTGGATTATTTTTCAAGCTAAGATCCAGAACTACCTAGTATTTGTATACTTCGAAAGATTATTTGAAACACCCCAGCTTATTCCGTTTTAGGTGACGCAAAAAAGTGAGTGTCTTAAGAACAAAAAAATTAAAGTAAACTAATATCGCCGTAGCCAAAAGAATTTGGAAAGAATGACATAAACAGCGGCACTCAGTTAAAGTGGCATTTTGCTCAGTCAATGTTCGTAATTAATTGACACTTTTCTCGCGTTTAACACACTCCATATAACTTAAACGGCAATTAAGAACACTACATTTCACTCTGTTAACTTTTGACATAATTATTTAACGTTGATATCATGATTCTACTTGCTAACTTTATTGCATCTGCTTTTTTAACCCCCGATACAAAAAGAGGTGTGTTATAACTTTATAAGTTTGAACACTTGCGTGTTTAGTTTTTGTCTGTTTGTTGATGTAGCATTCAAAACTTTTTGGGCTTTCAGTTCATTTTCGTCATTATGATCGGTCAACAGGCAATATAATTTAGATGCATTACTAGGTATACGTTAATTTTACGTCTGCTATGTCCATTGTCCAATTGTCCAAGCAAGCATGCACAAATTACAGTTTGGCAGTATCGAACACCGTGGGCTATGGATTACAAATAATGAGGCATTTAAGTGCAAGCTAGTTTAGTTGAGACACAACATTCACATTCACATTCTCTACAAGAAAAAGCTCTATGTAGTGTTAAATATAAATAGAAAAATCGACAATAATCTGGTGAGCTGATGACCAAACTACATTAAAGAGAGGTACGAGAAGAAGATGCTCCGCCACTTACTACGTCACGACAAATTCATAACTAATATAATAGAAGGAAATATAGAAAGGAAGAGAGGTAGACGAAGGCCACGGAGAAGCTACTTTGACCAAATTAAAGAGAAGTTGGATGTTGTGACGTACCAGGCTGCGAAGGAACTGGCTTGTGATCGAAGTGCATGGACAATCCAGCACCGACAAGAGGATAACTCTTAAATATAATATTTGAATGATGACGAAAAGACAAAATACATAATTATCAGACCTCCTTTATCAGTCGGTTCATTCTGTAGCTCGTAATTGTTTGACAAAGAGACACAATCATCAAGAGTAGGATGTGAAAAAATCACCAAATCAGAGATTTTTCTTTTGTAAAAGGCAGCACTGTACGGTATTTACCGTATAGCTATGATGCAAGTAGGTACTCCTCCTTAACTTTACCACACCCTGCGGGAATTTCAAACAATAACCGCTTTAAAACTGTTCCTTTCCGATCTGAAGGCACTAGCTACAAAAGTTCAGAAGTCTGTTTTTTTGTTAAAATGGGCTATAACCCCTTGACTGGCAGAGCGACCTTCTCGTGGTCGAAAACCGTAACCTAACTTAACCGAAATTTGGTCGTTCTGCCACCAGTCTGGCTAACGAAGTGAAAGGAAGGGGGAAAATGACGTGGCCGTGTAAGATCCAGGAATGGACCGGCATCAAAACCGTGGAACAATTGTTCAGGACAGCCATGAACAGAGCGGTGCAGGGAGCTGACTGCCAACCTCCAGTGATGGAGAGGCACTTCAAGAAGAAAAACGAAGTGTTAGCTAGCATGGGTACAAAGCAGTGGATCATCATCACCTTCCTATTAACACCCACAGCTAAGAAAAGCCTCTTCATGCTCACGCCACCACTCTCAATCACCACCACTGCTTTCCGGCTACTTGTGCTATGTCATCGGACCATCTGGCTTGTGGTCTGCCAACCGATCTCTCACACTCTCAAAGTCGCCATTCCCCAATGGACTTAGTCCATCCGCCATCAGTGCATTAGCTCAAAAATACGATCAAAGCTTTCATTTCTTCCCATTCCTCAGAGAGCGTGTGTGTTCCAAGAGTTGCTCTATTAGTCTCCCGCCTTTCTCCCCACATTCCAATCTGTATTTTGTTACAGTCAGTAATAAAGTTGCATTTTGGCTGCAAGGCGCAGGGTTAACGGGCCCGATCAGCCGTTACCTGGTTTCTGTGATACGGTTCAATGGATGTTTTAATTATAATGCAGTAATACGCACCGCACTGGAGAAATGATAGAAGCATACCAGCAAAAGATATAATATTCGATAGGAGGATGAAGATAAACGTTTTAGCTTCTCAAGCTAGCTTAGCATGATGGGACTAGGCTGACTAAACTGACGTACTAATTAGATAAAGATTTTCAGTACCTTGTACTGCAGGTTTTTCGATGTCGTCGTTTTCCATGTCCTAAGAAAAGACGGTTTATATACAGGGTGTTAAAAGACCGCCAACAGACCCGAAAGCCACGCATACTAGACACCAAAACAAAATACTTTTTCGATAAATTATTGCTGGGAAATGATTTTGGTTTTTTAGGTTATAATTTTGAAAAATATTTAATCACGCAATGGACGTGTAACGCACAGAAGTCATATCGCGCAAGCGTAGGTATAAGTTTATGTTACTTAAGATTGAAGTGCCGATGTTTGGAATACATTGCGGGTTGCAATCTTAACGTCGTTTTTTGTAAGAAATATTCATAATTTTGATATGGCTTCTTGAGAAGGTATGTTAAGAACTAGATACTGAATACATTTCTGCAAAAAAAAAGTTTTGAAAAGTCCGACTTTGAACCTCATTATCTCAGAAACCGTTGATTTTCCAGGCATAGTTCCTTGGGCAAAAATGTTCCTTATGATGAGGACAATACGTGGTTTCCCGCTTTGTTGGCGGTCTTTTAACACCCTGTATAATAAGTATTCGATAGGAGGATTTATATATTTTTTCTTTTGTTACAGATAACACCACACTGAAAGCTATGGACCGAAGGCGAGTGAGTGGACCGCGAGAGATGTGCTTCACGTGATAGTTTGATAGTCGATGACCAACTGTGATTGTTCGGACGCAAACATGTGGACAAAGTACAGTTTTGTTGTGTTCTTGCTGACCATCTGGCTCAGGAGCTCTTCGTGTAAGTAAATGAACAAATTTATGTGTGACTAAAACCTAAAGCTCAATTTATTTCAGGAAGTTTATTTTGCTTAGAAACTTGGCTTACAAGACTTTGTGTGAATGTCTTTGCCAAATTGTTTAAAGGTGACTTGAGTTAGTATTGCAGCCGGCTGAAGTTGACATCCACATACTCAGGGCATTTCTTTGGCAAATGCAGCCAAAACCCAAGCCTATGGCCTACTGTAATGGTTTTGGACTGAAACTAACCTTTCATTTTAATCACGTTTCTCTAGGGACTGAAGTCAACATTTAATGCAAAGAGTGGTAGCAGTAACCACGCGCTCGTTTGTTTGTTTGTAAAAAGTACTTTTACCAAAAGTGTGCCATCCATAAGTCACGTAGTGCGCGGTTATAATCGTAAAGTGAGCTATTTACAATTCGGTAACTGTATAATTTTACACTTACACAGACAGAAGAACGTAGAACATACACACCGTACGATCGTAGCAAAATACCCCTAAAATCCTTTTACTTTCTTATTTTTTGAAAGAATTATATTTTAAAGAATTAGTGATAAGTAAGTTTTGTAATTTAGTTTTTTGTCGTTCACTATTTATTAGAACTTTCTTATCAAGACATTCAAACGTAACTTCTGTTACTCAATATTTTATACCACTACAACAGCGCAACATAAACGCGCGATCGTAACGCATCGTAATCGTAATATCAATTAATCTCAATAAAATACATACCACAACTACCTCCATTAAGACAGTTAGTAGTTTACCCTCTGTTATTAGAAGCAATTAGGTGAAATTAAGTCGTAGTTTATGGTCAAAAGGGCACAAGATCAGTTGGTCCACTTTCACTGCAATATTTTTTTTAAAAGCACAGATTTTAGGCTAAGATTGGGGCCCTTTGTCCGGTATGTCGTAAGTACTCCACATGGGCCTGTCTTGGTTTATTTATATGGTAATAAGCAATGATAAGACTTCCTTTATTTTCTGGATAACATCTAAAGCACGGTGATGTTACCGTTATTGCGAAGTTATGGCATAGACCTAGCATAACAGGCTCTGTTAATTTTTACTCATAAACCCTAAGTCAGCATCTTTATTTCTAATCAAATTAGTCAGAATGAAAAATAAAAATTATATGCACATAGCGCTAGTTCAATAATCTAATGTCAAAAGCGTTAATAGGGATTTTTCCAAGTGTCAAATTTGACAGCGATTGTGGTTTGTATGGAAACCACAGATTAATAGACTGATTTTGACAGTTATTCGGGCTATTTTTGATGCCTGGAAAAAACCCCATTGGAGGCGTCATTTCATTCAGGGGGCCTATTTTCGCCTTTTCGCTTATACTATCTGAATGTACCAAAGTCAGTACAAGAATTTTGGTTTGAAACGGGTTAAATCACGGTAAGTTTAGAAGGAAAATGAAATACCTTTATTGTCCCGACGTTTCGGCTGCGTTGTAGCGGCCGTTGTACTCGTGTAAATGTTTGTATGTAATGATGTGTGAATATCGCGAATCATTTAAAGTTACTAAGTACAAGAATGTCGTCAAATATTTTTTTCTAATTAGGGTCTATCCGGATTCAGGTAACGCTCGATTTATTGACTTTTTACCCAATTTTATTTAAAGACGTGTATCATTTGTATAGTATACGTGCAAACCTAAGAAAAATATATGTATATCCCAGTTGTAAAAATTTTTGGCTGACTGTAAAATCGTCTGCAATTCAAACCAATTTCTGGAGGTATATCTGGCACGTACTAAACCAATTAACATACATATGCATCAAAGTACAAGTAAGGCGACCAAACAGCATGCAACACTTTGATTTTTAGAACAGAAACGTCAGCTGGATATAGTTAATATGACACAATTGTGGAGCATTCAGACCGAGGCATAGCTGCCGATGGCAATCTCAGTAATGGTGCAGACGTGGTTTGCCTTTTATCTAGATTTCAGACTAGAATGGGAGCCGGAGGATTAGACAAAAGAAAGAAATTACCTTTTTAAAAAGTAATTCACAAGTAAATTAAAGTTGAATATGATATACGCTCGGAGGTGTCACGTGGGAACATGTTTAATAAGATAATTGCGAGACTATATTTCGTTTCCACAATTGCAGGTTTATTCATTTTTAAAACTGTGATGTTATATTTACAAATGCCTCCACTTATTTAGAGTTGTTGATTAATAACCATCGTTAAGCCATGTCAGTGACACAGTGCCACTTGACAGTGCCATGTGTGTTCTGCCCATCCTCACATACGGGGCCGAAACATGGACGCTTACAAAGAATAACATGCACCGTATAAAAGTGGCACAAAGGGCTATGGAGCGAGCCATGCTAGGCCTCAGACTCGTGGATCGCGTACCAAACGTCGTCATCCGTCGTCGAACGAAGGCTGACGATGTTGGTGATCGAATCGCGGGTCTCAAGTGGAAATGGGCAGGACACCTGGCGAGGCGGGAAGATGGCCGGTGGACAAGGGCATTGACAGAGTGGCGGCCAAGAGTTGGACGGAGGTCGGTAGGAAGACCTGCAGCCCGATGGTCGGACGACATCGTTATGGCGGCAGAGGGTCCATGGATGCGGATGGCGAGGGACCGCGAGAGATGGCGCGAGGGGAAAAAGGCCTATACCCAGCAGTGGGCAGCGGTGGGCTGATGATGATGATGATGATGAAGCCATGTCAGAGGCCCTTTGGGCGGCCTAAAAACTTTGATACCAACGGTGGCCACTACCTCATACGATAACATAACCTAACTTATTAGAGCTTGCCAATTCGACGCAGCACGATTTATCAGAAATCATGAATTCTTCTTAGGTTTGCACGGGATACAAAAATTATTAAAATACACTTTTGAAGGTTTTATCTTTAGTTACTTTTTACATAACGTCAAACGTGATTATTCAGTAGCCTCAATATCCAAGTCTGGGATGTTTAGTAATGATAGGTGTGGCCGCGAAACAATAAGCAAACCTAATATCTTGACTTAATACATTAATACAAAGGCCTTAATTTTCACTTTCACCCGAAGCTCTGATGCGAAATGCAAACGGGTGTGATTTATCTAATTTAATAAGTTACTCTCACTCTTACTTCCTTTCTTAAAATAAACAAACCCACGCGATAGCACCGACTCCCAAGCTGCTGGTGCGTTTATACCGTGCGAGTGAATGCTCTCGTTCAAAATTATAATAATTGCACCTGATGGAGAATACTCAAATGTATTGTTGCACTCGCTAACTGTAGATCGTCTGAGGCATAATACCCTCGATGCAAAAAATCGCCAATCCACAGTAGAGGTACCTAAGTGTGCTGAAAAAGAATAGAATACAGAACTATTTATTGCACAACAGAAAGAATATTACAGACAACTTCTTACAACAAAATACAGGGTGTTAAAAGACCGCCAACATAGCGGGAAACCACGTATTGTCCTCATCATATCAACCATTTTTGCCCAAGGAACTATGCCTGGGAAATCAACGGTTTCCGAGATAATGAGGTTCAAAGTCGGACTTTTCAAAATTTTTTTTTTGCAGAAATGTACTCAATATTTAGTACTTAACATTTGTTCTCAAGAAGCCATATCAAAATTTTGAATATTTCTTGCAGAAAACGACGTTAAAATTGCAACCCGCAATGTATTCTTAACATCGGCACCCCGAGCGTAAGTAACAAAAGTTTATGTCAACGATTGCGCAATATGACTTCTCTGCGTTACACATCCATTGTATGATAAAATATTTTCCAAAATTATAACCTAAAAAACCAAAATCATTTCCCAGCAATATTTTATCGAAAAAGTACTTTGTTTTGGTCTCTAGTATGCGTACCTTTCGGGTCTGTTGGCGGTCTTTTAACACCCTGTATAGTACTAATGGTGGCCTTATCGCTAAAAGCTTTTTCAGACAACCTCGGAAAGAACATGACTAGAGGCGGATATAAAGTAGCAAGTAGATGCACAATAAGACAGAGATATGGTAGGATTCAAATACTTAGATGTCACTAATAAACCGAAACCTCTAACTAAGAAAAAGCATTTGCCCTCAAACATGTACAATTGGTGTAGGCTACATTTATACTTATCTACTTGCTAATGTTCTGCTACTATCTACACGCTGGATTTTTTCGCACAACTGATGCATTTAGATCAGATCAAAGCTGTCAAATGGGCTTCTATTTGTTGGATCATCTATTTGTTTATTTTCATTTCACCTCAATGGTTCGTCTGGTATGAAAGCACATGTCCATGACGCTCATCGCTCCATCATCCCATCATAGCATCAGTGTCGTGGCACACGCGTGCACGATTTTTATTATTTCGAAAGTAATGAATGAATGAGATAAGAAATAGGCAGTTGACTGGTTTCTAAGAGAAGAAAAAAACTTGAGTATTCACTTTTTATTCTGCTGATAGCTAAAGTAAGTTCACTTCAGACACGGATTAGGATATTAGTTGGTTCAGATCTCATAAGTTACTAATTATAATATACTAGGCAAATAACGGCATTCGGGTCTGCCCAGGGTAGAGACCCTTGACGCATTTTTCCAATACGGCCGAAATATGGTTCAATTTTCAAAATTTAATATTTTACTAATTAAGACGCATTTTGTGTTTTTATTGAATAAAACAGCCTTACCCTTTGAATCAACATTACAAAGTATTTAAATCAAAGCATTACTATACGAATTCAAAGAGAAATTAATTTTAATTTTTTTTCAATTTGATCACAATAGCGTCAAGGGTAAGCCCCCTGAGATATTCACCATGCTCTTTACCGTCATAAACATGGGGTTTTGCTGCTACTGTTAGATATTAATTTTTATTTGTTACATTAAAATAGGTATGTATAAACTCATCAAAGGGCGGGTTAACTTCACAGAACAAATGGAATTTTAATTAGCGTATTATAATTAGCATACAATATAGTGAGATGAGTATAAAATTAAATGCTAGGGTTAAATAAATTGAACACAAGAACATTAGTCTTTGGTTTCCTAACAAGTCATATAATAAGCTGATACAAACAGACAATAATCCCCATCTAATACTGCTTAGAAAAACAAACAATCCAACAGAAGAAATCGGAATACGCGGAATCGTATCGGAACCTACACGTTTCTTCCAGTATTGTTCATAGCAACTGAGTAATTCACATCCCACGACCAACTTCCGAACCCAACAACAATTTTAACACAACACACCATTGAGGCTCTATTTCTAAGATGGTTAAGGTTATAGTAGCGCGTGCTAGGTGAAAAGTAAAGTTGTTGAAGGTAGCCCACTTTTGCGCGGCTTATGGCATAATGGCGATGACACAGGTAATTAATTAACCACAGAGAAATCCATGGGACTTTTTGTCTGAGGCCATTGAAGCAAGGTCGGGCGCGTGATATTATTTGGGACATTTTTGTTATAAAGTTCTCTCTCGGCGAGATTTGCATTGAGATTGCGCTGGGCACTTTGATAGTGGAGTAGAGTTGAGAGTAATTAATGTTTTGTATCTGAATTAGAAAAGCAATCTTGTGCTTTACTTTGACTTCTTATTTTTCTTGATTGTTGTCAGTCCCCATTACACTTTTGTATGAGCATAGAATTCAACATAATGTCTAGAGGCACGCTTCAAAAATACCGTAGAAATATTGTGCCCCATTTTGTAGAGTGGTAATATAAAATAGCCGTTCATTCTATGACTTCACTTTACCATTTATTACGTAGTTCATGTTGTTCATACTTAGAAAAGCTTGTCAAAGATTTATGGTTTGATAAATGACCTGCATGTTACATACTTATTGTCATATTAGAAGTGAACCTTCGACCTTCGTTCCAAATGTCGAAACGACGCGAGATAAACAAAAGCCCTTCTTTGACCTTCTCCAAGCTTTTTGCGTAACTCTGCAGGAAATTCTGAAAAACTGTCCTCATCATCATCATCAGCCAACCTCTGCCCACTTTTTGGGTATAGGCCTTTTTCCCCTTGCACCCCCTCGCCCAGAGTAGGAAGACCTGATGGTCGGATGACATCGTTGTGTCGGTGGAGGGTCCATGGATGCGGATGGCGAAGGACCGTGAAAAACTTTCCTTGTGCATGAAAACTTGACACACTGTCAGTAAAGTTGTAATCGTTTCGAAATAGAAACAATATTAATATTTAAATCATAGAACCGCGCGCAGACAAATAGGACGAAAATTTCGTCGTTGCGTGACACAATTTGTGTCATTATAAATACGCCCTAAGTTTGTATCACAACTGTGCCTTTATAATTTTGTCGACTCATTTCAATTTCAGCTGTACTAAGCATTAAGTCTAAATTTAAATTTTATTTTCTAACACTTTTTAGTTTGTTGGTTAGATTCATCTTAAATCAAATATTTTCTTTTAACTGAAATTCTCAATAATGGAACGCACGTTCTTCTGATTGACTGTCACTCTGCGATACGGCCATATGGCCAGGGTAGGTGATAGTTGTCAACTCACCGAAATATTTTTATATTGGTGAACCATTATTAGTATCCAATCCAATAAAGATATTTGTAGTTGTATTTGTTTCACACCAGAAAATCGAAACATTTTCAAATGCCGTTTTAGGTCAGAGCTTACATTGGTGTTGACTGTTTATTACCTGTGAGATATTATTATAGTTCAGTACGCAACGGCAGTAATTTCTCGTTCATATTCCACCTGCTCCAAAGTAATCTTAATTAAAATCCGCTCCATAAACATATAATAAAACAGTCGTTTAACAATCTACATAAAGTATTAATATTTTGTAAGTGGGTATCCAAAGGTACTAATACGGAATACTATACGGGTAATATACGGAAATATTACGGAAATTGAAAAATTACCTTGGGTTTCAGATATATTTTTTTACAAAAATAACGTTACGCCAGTAAAGTTAGTAACGTTACAAGATAACGTTATTAATCTCCCGTTATTAGTCCTCCCAATGTGACAGGTGTCAAGATCGCATTCTCACAGCGGCCAGACTTTAAATCCTTTACTGATTCAAAGCTAGATTCTCACTTTAATCCTTCACTGATTCGAATGCTTATTTCGGAATAAGACCCCAGAATTTGTTTGCACCAATTTTAGTAAAACCAAGTATAACATCAAGTATCTAACTATTTTATTAATGCCACCAAGTATTGGCTAGCAGGGCCCTTAGCCTGTAACACAATGGTGCCAAAATGGGCTGTCAGGTGACGACTTCAATTACGATTTGCTAAAGCTGTCTGTCCTTTTAATGTTTTTGTAGTACAGCAAAGAATATTTTGATTCTAATTCTAGAGGATTAGTTCTCTGGTTGTAGGAGAAAAACGAGGAGAGCCCGGTTTTGTCCTTCTGCCGGGACGCCATTGACCCGCCATTGCGTTACAGGCTAAGGGCCCAGGTACTACACTAAGTAGGTAACTGACAACTTAACTATTTAATATATCATAAGAGACTTCATGTACAGTTTTCGATTAACTTGTAAAGGCTTTACTTCCAATAAGGTAAAACTAAGGCCTTTGCATCTACGTAATGAGATGATTTATACAGCGTCCAGTGGCACCTTCACTCACACTAAGGTAACATGATATATTTTTGTCAACGGTATTTCGATATCGCAATCCTAAAGTCCCAAATACCGGCCATCACCATTTAAGTGAGACTCAGTGAGAGCGATATTTATGATCTATTTAAATAATATCCATGTTAGATGAAATAACTAACTAGTTTGCTTTATTTTACTTGCTAAATCTTTTCCGTTATATAAATATTTAAATTACAAATCAAGAGCGTCATTAACGAATTTAATTACATCAGTTACGTAACTCTACTTATAATTATTTTCCGTATAATGACGCGCCAATTATGTGTTTGTAAACGTTTATTCACTACTACAACTTGTCTTGTCAGTCTGTCAATCATAAATATCTTTTCTAACTTCTCTTTACGATTGGTAAAAGGTAAATAAATTACTGACTTTACGTCGCTGGATGCTTTCTGGGTATATTTACGTATAAAGGCAACGACCACAGATCATACGTATATAACAACAGTTTGAGCTTGGTACTTGCAATTTACAAATCAAGATGTATTTAAAAGAGAATTTGTGAGAATTTAAAAGGCTTGAGTATTATCTTGTTTGTAGATAAAAATGTTTAGAATTTTCTGTGGAGCTGTTCCATTGTTTAACAAGAAGACAAATCTCACTTATTAAAAACCACTATAGTATATACCTAATAATTCTGATCATAAATGCCAGTTTTATGATTTGTTTTAACAATTAATGGAGCTAAGGATCATGCGATAATAAATGTGATATATTTGGGGTAAATATGCATATCTCTGTGCATTTACTCAAATAATAAACGAAGTTTCTCGTAGTAAAATCTGGTATAGGCATCGGCGCGCGCGCAGATCTATCGAGCCGAGACGGGTCAACGCACCGGTGGCGCAAAAACCAAGGAAGCTCGCTGCAAGTGCACATGGGAAAATGACGTGAGCAATAACGCAGCCGCGGCACTATTCCGCCCCTTCAATACGGACTAAAAACGATACAGAGCTGGTGGCCCGTCGTGGGACGCCTCTGGCGGAGTCTGTGAGAAACTGTGAATTCTGAACGAGTAACAACTAAATCCACCGCTGAGTAAAGGCCTCTTCATGCTCACGCCACCGCTCACGATCCTGTGCCAGACGCAACCACTGCTTTCCGGCTACTTGGGCTATGTCATCGGACCATCTGGCTGGTGGTCGGCCATCCGAGGTGGCCTCTACTCAGCAGTGGATGTTAACAGGCTGATGATCAACAACTAAATAGATACATAAATAGTTTTCAAATATGATCTGGATACTAGTGTGCTGATCATTTTTGAAGTTTTATTCAATCAACTTAGCGATAGTAATCAGTTTCATAATACCGATATAAACATAATCGAAGATGTTACCGAATGCGGCCACGCCTGGAGTATTTTTTTAGTATAAGTAGAGTCTGGCAGAGTCTACTAAACTCGGTAAAGTCTGCTTGTATCTTTTTCAATTTCTACTCTATCTTCTCTACATATTATAAAACAAAGTCGCTTTCTGCATCTGTCTGTATATCCGCTAAACTACACAACTGATTTCGATGCGGTTTTCATCATCAGTTAGATATTTTTTCACGGAAGAATTTAGGTACATCCTAACTCAACCGTGCGACGCAGGTCGCTGGTTTATTTATAGATTGTAAATTCGTAACTTGCATCAGTTCCCACCTAACAGAATAGGGCTTCGCCGCCATGGGTTGATTCCTGCATGTGAGAAGATTGATTGAAACACGCCGTGTAAAAAAATGAAATGGATGAGTGAACGGCGGGCTTCCTCACAATGGATGTGCATCGTTGTTCCGTTAAGAGTCTTTGCAGAATGTCTTTGCGGAAGTGCTACATCATATTGCTACATTGAGGTTACAAACTTTCTTGGAATACCTACTTTGTTTTGCGATCTAGCGTAGCAAGATATTGTAGATTATTGCGCGATAAAAATTGCTTACGCGCTCATATACGTTTAGGTAATCTCGTTTGACGAATTCATATAGTTAACTCTATTAGTCTTCTTCCTATTGTAAAATACATAAAAAGTATGTACATTTGACATTTTAAAACATTGATTTAATTGTTATTTTGTGAATACTTTTAATATTTTCTATATTTGAATTTGAATTGGACGCACAGGAAAAATCTACAATTAATTTTTGTTTGGCAGTTTTCGGTCCATCCCAAGTCAAGTCAACACATACACACGACAGCACGTCAGACTGTACACTTTTGTTGTAAAATGGCCCGTAATGTAACCGAGTAGAGTGCTAGCTTGTAAGGGTCAACGTGCTGTCGTGTGTACACTGACACCCGTTCGTAGGTTAGCCGTAGCAAAAGCTAGTAAGAGCACACGCAATCTGATATTGATTTGCCATATATTGATTTGCTATCTATTCTGCCTAAGGCCTTTGCATCTACGTAATGAGATGATTTATACAGCGTCAAGTGGCACCGTCAGTCGTCACTCACACTAGATAGGTGAAGAGACCACTCGGCGCTGCAGTGCCTGGGACATTGTTTTAGATGGATTAGACTGTATTCTGCAGTGTAGCATCAATTACTAAAATTAGATCTTCACCATCGACACTACGAGTAAATATTCGAACAAATACCAAAATGTGTATGAGAAGTACCTACCTATTTGTTGAAAGTGTTACAAAATACATAATTACAAGTTACATAAACATAAACGTACACGGAATACCTCTTTAATGATCGTTTTAACCAATTTAATGGCTCTTGATTACAGTATTCATGTGATTGTCTATAATGGCTCGGCACTTCTGTCAATAGGGTGGCCCAGAATTTCGATATACAGTTTTTAAGTGATAGTAGATTCACATAATATCATAAAGCACTGCTTACCTTCTTTTTCTTCACACTTCGTGCTTCCAGAAACGCTTCCTAATATGGATTTTGCGTACATTGAATACAAACGATAAAGTACCCTTTTTGAGAGACGTCCTGATATATTTTCGAGACATCCTATCCAAACACATGTATAATAGAGCGCTCATGCTAGCTGACTGATCTGTATCCAATGCGAGCCAAATGGCAAGCAGATATTGATTAATTTTGCGTATGGCACATTATGCAGCGAATATTAAAGAATTAAGGGATGGCCATTGATCAAATCTGTCATTTACGCTTCGGCCTCATGTATCTTTTGGATCCCTCCCTCTATTGACCACTGCGGGCAATGGTCCGTGATGTGGGACATGCTCTGCGCCTCCCCGCAAGAGCAGTGCGGGTCCGTCCCAAACTTCCATCTGTACATCAGCTCGGCACATATACCCTGCGAAGTTCGGCACCTGTTTATTAGAAACCAGTATTTTCGAGGTAGATTAAAGCCATTCGTATATTAGGATCGAACACAAGAGCTGTATTTGTCACATCTGAATCGTTCCGCCTTTTCGACCATCTTTCCGTGAGAGTTTTGTCGGCTTCTAGGGCTTCTGACGCAATCAGTCCAAATGGTCTGCGTGATTTGGTCGGCGTAGATCGCTTCTTGTGTGTTCCAGATCTTGGTGTATTGGAAGCTGCGGCGTTTGACTGCTCTTTCACACTCCTTTAGAAAGCATGTATAGATAGATAGAATACTCTTTATTGTACATACACCAAATAATTACAAAGAATAGCTTGATGATGAAAACATAACTTCCTTTTGGCCTCAGGCGCTTTCGGGTAAAGAACGAAACTTCTATCTTTCTGTGACAGGGTCGTGTGAGACACAGATCGACAGCACCGGAGTAACCACTTTCGATTCTCGCCAGCTACCTTGCGGAGTGATGATTATTTCTTAATGAGTTGTGTTATGTCAGACTTAAATCAGTTATGCAAAGAGCACTTCCGTGCGGTTTTCGTAAGTGATTCACCGATGTATTGGTGTAAACTTTACGAGTTATAAATCTATCAAGTTGAGGTATTTGGTGTGATTTCACTCTGGTTTGTTATACAATGTTTTTTAAGTGTAACATGGAGAGTTGACGACTTATGAATGGTTTCCCACACCCACTTATTAAAGGTTAAGACATACCTACCTAATATAATTTAGAGGAAAAATTAGGGCGTCATAATATATCAATATTATGGGTTTAAAGCGAAAACAGTACATAAATCGTCAGTCAACCTTTTTCTTTCTTTTGATGCATTTTCATTTTCGGGCCAAAAATCCAACGGCGGTGGAGGCGGCAGCGGTGCCCCGCTTAGTTTTTCGATTTTTTTTCCCTGACAAGGGATTAATATTCCCGAGTCTTAGCACTAAAAAAAAAAACTATTACACAAAGTCAAAGTCGCGAAATCTAAAAGAATGCGCTTACAATAACCAAAACATAATAATTAAATTAACATGACCACATCACTCTCTCCCGCAAAACCCCAAAAACGTGACCGAAACTCGGTAATCGCCATGCAAAGCAGGTGATTCAATTCAACAACAACAACAACACAAAAAAGTGCGAGAAAAAGTTTAATGTCGATTGTTAACGGTAGGATCATCGTTTCGGCCATTGCCTGGCGTGGTGGAAGAGCCTGTGGTGGTTCTGGTCGTTTACTTATCATAATAAATTGGTAGACGTGAGAGGTCACCAGTGCCTTGTTATTGAGATCAAGAAATTTGTTTCGATTGGGTCCCATGTTTTGAAATCCTATTCGTATTTTATATTTCTTGGATTTTATTAATTAAGAATAGTCGCTAACGGTGAAGGAAAACCTCCAGAGGAAACTTGAGCGTCTGAGGTATTAAGAATCTCATGGCGAATTCGATAATCCGCAATGGACACGTGTAGTGATTGACCGAACTTTCTGAGAGAAGGTCTTTCCTCAGCTAGTGAGACATTCATAAAATTGTACACCGGGGTCTACCGGCTAAGACGAACCATTGGCGAAAATCAAAGTTCGATTTTTGAAAAATGTACTGCCACCCAGTTCATTTTACTGCCACCCAGTTCATTTTACTGCCACCCAGTGAATTTTTCATAAATCGAACTTCGATTTTTGCCAATGGTAATCGGCTTCGTTTTAGCCGGTAGACCCCCTGTACGGTCTACTACTTCATGAATACTGATTTTTTATAGATTTTCATTAGTTTCATATGTAAGATGTAGCCTGTACAATTGAACATGTCTCACTAGCTGGGCAAAAGCCTTCTCTCAGTTTCATAAGTAAAATAGTAGTCAAAATATTTTCACACCGATTCTTCACAAAAGTCTATGAACAGCGTTTTTGTGGAATGACTTAATTAAAGATAATTGTATCAAGAGCCTAAAATTAACAAAATACTATGAAAAAATTACTTCAGGGCTTCAAATAGTATCAAAACATTAGCTCGAACAGCAACGGTCCGTGGTAGAAATCGAAATGAGCCGTAGGTCAGGCCCGGACCGGTCGAAGACCGAACAACTGCCAGCGGTCACCAACTCACCACACCAATGAAAGTTGACCGCGGCTGACCTTGTAGAAACCATCGCGTTTGCATCTCGCAGTAATACAGTCATAATAATTACGGATCATTTTGAATTGTGCAGAAAGTACACTTAGGCTGGGCTGTGTAACATGATACAGATGTAATAGATACACTACGTTAACTCATATCCTCAAGTTTATGCTCCTGCAAGCTGAGTTAGAGCATATCTATGGGTTTATAACTGTCTATCCCGCTCTACGTCAAACAAAAGAGTGAGATACGTCATATAGTTATAAACCTATAGATAAGCTCTAACTACGCTTGCTGAAGGGGTTAGTGAAAGCACATTGTCTAACTTGGTATTTCTCTGTCTCTTTCTCTCTCGTTTTGCGGTGCTTCGTCCAAAAGTGACAAAATATCAAACATCTCATCGTAAGTTATTACTTCTTACCCAAAACATAAAGAGCTGTGTCAGATTCTGTAATTATAGACCGTCTACACTGTATGGTAATAATTATTGAATACGTAGACGAATTGGTTTAACTGTTCAAAGGATACTTCTAATTGCTTCTGTCTGGAATGTACATGGAGTTGGCCTTTTCTATCTTTTATGTCTATATTATTATCAGTAATGAAAGTGGTTGCATTAAGTTTTTTATGTTATGTTTCTTACATGATCATAATCATAGATACGTTTTCCTCTTTATTCAATTAAATTATTAAATTATAGGTTCCATAAATGTTCTGGTGAAAGGTCATGTAAGTTTAATTTTGCATTAAATTAGAGAAGTTTATCTGAATCGCAAAATATTAAATAATATGACGTGTTGTTTGTTTTAAGATGCGCTATTTCATGTCCCTAGCAACAAAATTAAATAGCTTGATCGAATTCTTATTCAACTTGATGAAACTTTTAGAATAGAAAATATCCCGTTGCATATTGATTACGGAATTCCCAACAAAAGTGGAGAAATTCAATTAGTCAGTGCTTCTGCTTGCCTTTTGGGGCATCTCGTATTCTCAGAGCATCTAGAACAAAAGGACCAAATCGAACGCGTGCTACATCGTTTACAAGAGCATGCGGCATCAAAGTGGCAGGTAATCGTA
Source organism: Zelleria hepariella (assembly GCA_949319315.1). Classification (NCBI taxonomy): domain Eukaryota; kingdom Metazoa; phylum Arthropoda; class Insecta; order Lepidoptera; family Yponomeutidae; genus Zelleria; species Zelleria hepariella. The sequence continues at coordinate 480,264 of OX439388.1, forward strand.
TGAGGTAGTGGCCACCCCTGGTGTCAGAGTTTTTAGACTGCCCAAAGGGCTTCTGACATGGCTTAACGATTGTTAGTAATCATCAACAATTGCGACCAACATTTAACGTGCCTTCCATTCCGGTTTGAAGCGCTCAGATATTATTGCCACTAGCGGTAACCCATCCATGGACTGACCATGCCCGATGTTGCTTAACTTCGCCAATCGATAAGAATGGCTAGTCCAACAAAGCTGTGAGCGCTTCGAGATTAACATAGGCAAAGTAGCAAAAAGATATAAAAAAAAGTGGGCAGGAAAGAAATTAGATGATCCACTAATGCGCTCAGTGAACTACTAAATCCGGTGAACCTGACAAAGGGTCCACAAGCTATTAGTCCGAATACTCATGTGAAAGCTCAGGTTGCGTTTGATGGGTCATGGCACCTTGCTAACAGTAGCACCAAGCTGGTCTTATGCCTTTGCATAAGCAGTCTGTTGGCTAAGGGGCCACTATAATAAATTATTGTAACTTAAAAAAAGGGAAATTAAATGATTGACGAATCATAGACGTGTATTTTGAGGTTCTAAAGATGTTGGGTACCTTCAACTACAATCCTTCTGTGGCTTCTGTTCCGAACATTGAGAACAGCAATTATTACAAAGTGGAGAGAGAAGTTCGAAATGATAATCGGTATTGAAACGATCTGGTTTTTGCCTGAACAAATGGCAATCTGGAAACAATCGATGGCAGTATCGCAATATTCGCAATATGCAGGGAAAGTGGCATGGAATTGCCTCCTTTCGCTCTGATTTCTGGTACATTATAATATTATTATGTTGGAGAGGCAAAACCTAATACACTAGCAAGGTACGTGTGTACTTCTCGACAAGACTCCCTCTGCAGAGCCTTTTAAAACGGGTCATTGTAAGACATTTTGTGTGATTGCGATGCTGTGCTAGAAAACGCACAAGTCTTTTCGAGATAGCATAATTATCCTAGATCGAAAGAATATTAGAATTAGTTCCTTAACCTCGCTGACGTTTTGAAGCTTATGACCTCGGTATTTGCACGTCCTGAGCAGGATAAGGATTTGGGGTGACACAAAAGATCCCACTAGATCGAAGAGTCACGGGCTCTAAGGGTGGCATTAATAGTCGTCGATCCAAGATCGAACTCAAGTCGGTGATCTCAGGAAATTGAAATGCTAATGTCAAACCTTGGCTAATGACAATGTCAATCTCAAGATAGTGTCTATTAATATGCTGACAGCTACTGAAGTTTGACATTAGCCAAGCGTTTGACTTTTATGAGTTCACCTACTTGAGATTGTGCTCAAGTAGGGGATCTTAGACGACTATTAATACCACCCTCAGCCTGACCCTTTATTCATAAGATAAAATAATAATAAAGAAAAAACCTGATCAAGCCATTCAAAATTATGTAGCACTTAATTTAAAATTTTATCTCCAAATCGCATTAATATTAAACATGAACAAAATAATAGACTTACATAAGCGAAAGATTTCGCACAAACGCCTAAAAATATTGCCACTTGTTGTTGCGTAATTATTGCATAACCACGCTTTTTGACTATGAATGAAACATGTGGTCGTCTGCTTGACTAACTGCTTGTTACTGAATTGAGAAATTCGCTAAGCAAATGGACAAGTATCGTCCTGTCTCTGCAGATTTCTCACAAAAGAGCGTGACAGAACGATAGTAAATTATTTGCTTAGCAAAATTCTCAATTCAGAAACCGGGCCTATTAATAAACAGTTACATCAATTTAACAATAATCCATGTTTCCGGGTAAATTCATAGCAATCACACAATAATGTCACAGATGACCAGTCACTGTTTCTATTATGTACAGTGTAACCATCCTTTCGTTTTCCTCTAAATTGTTTATGGGTCAATGGGAGCAGGCTTCTATAGTCACATTAAAACTTTCTGGTCTCTAACAGAATACTAAAATAAGCCTACTGCTATAGGAACCTAATTTACAAAGGGGCCATTTCCAGCAGAGAAATTCTTTCCTAATTTTGGTGGCCCTTTTCTGAGAGTTTTTTTTTTCTTACTGCTGCATTACCGTTAATTGTCAATTTACTCCAATACACATTAAGAACACTTAGCTAAAAACGATAACTACGATTATGCATAAACTGTTGTTTAGCATCATTAAATCACACACAGAAACAACTTCATAACAGCATGAATAAAAAGTGCCACCAAAATTAAGTAACTATTTGTCAGCCGAAAATGACCCAAAGATGCTACAATGTTGTCATCATCATCATCATCATCATCAGCCCACCTCTGCCCACTGCTGGGTTTAGGCCTTTTCCCCCTCTCGCCACCTCTCACGGTCCCTCGCCATCCGCATCCATGGACCCTCCGCCGACACAACGATGTCGTCGGACCATCGGGCTGCTGGTCTACCCACCGACCGTCGTCCAGTTCTTGGACGCCACTCTGTTCTGTCTACGTTTAAAGACAACATATTTACTTTTACAAAGACTGAATCATAACAAAGTTGCATGGAGGTTTCTGTCCCCACTGTAAAACTTTTGACGACTTGCCAGTAGGTAGAGAAAGAGCGGCTCAAAGCTGTAAATTGTTTTACAAATTATCTTCCAAGCAGATCTATAGAAAGCATCAGGCTTTGTGGGTAGAAAGCAATATAAAACCTAAATAACCGTTGTGCTAAGTGGTGTAGAACCTGTTGGTCCTCGGTCGTGAGCCTTCTCATGTTTATTTTCAAATAGATTGATAACGCATTATGGTGCATAGGCAAGTAGTAACTGGTGAAGCGCGCTCACATTTGTATAATATTTCCAGTTGATAAAACGAAGAAGAGAGAGTTGTTCTTCGTTCTAAAATGGATCTAAGAGACTTGATAAACAAAGCGGTCATGGCCGCGCTTGGTGCTCGCTCTGTAAAATGTATGGCGCTCGCCCGCGCGCCAGCCGCCAGGAGTCCTGTAAAAGACCCTTCATTTGTTACCTTCGTTTGCTTCATTGCGAAATAAGTGGATACATTTCATTTGGTCTTCCGTCCAGTGCGACAAAAACTGACATGTTTTAATTATACTATATTTTAATTTTAAATTCAAAATTTTGGAATATTTGCATAATTTTTATTTAAATAAATTGACACATTTTAAAGAAATTTTAACAATTATATAGACATATTTTAGCGACATTTTAATCTGGACAATATTATAGGTAATTTTTATTTTAAACAATATTTTTTTTTACAACAATATATTAAAAATATTTTTTTACCACATCTTGAGCCTTTATAAGTACATTTTTTTTTTTTTGTGTACTTTGACCTTGTATATTGTATTTTTTTGTGATATGGAACCGTGTTTTCCGAAATAAAAGCATTTATTATTATTATTATAGTAATTTTGGCCAAATGTTTCGATCAAACAGCAATACAATGTAAAATTAAGTTATATTGCAAAATTAACTTGCATGGGTAAACTTGCTAGCTTTGGCGTGCTTTGACACGAAACCTTTATTTTTCAAACGAATGAAAAACACTAAAAAGGGTAAACCAATGCAACTGTATATGGTCCATCGGGTAACACACCGCTCTGACCTAGATCCTGACACCGTAATGCCTTTTATTTTACAAAATTACAAGTTGCCGGCGATGCCCTTCAACGGTACGGACTAAAGCGCGGCTAGAAGCATAAAACCACCATTATCCGCCATCTGATGATGCTAAATTGATAGACACTGTCTTCGGCCAAAACACACAGCAAGAAGACACGAAAGATCCACTCGATAGAGTTTGCATTTTTACCTGACTGCCCAAAAGAAACATTCATCCGTAAGTCCGTAAGACGACTAACAATGAAATAATTCGCATCGACAGTTACTAGGCCCAGTAGCTTAATAAAATTGGTAGAGCGCCTGCACGGTATGCAAGAGGTTGCGGCTTCAAGTCCTATCCCGAGCAAATTTTTTTAGCTTAAAAAAATGTTTGTGAATAAAAGTTATCTTTTGTACTACATGTTGAGGTGCTCATCAAAATAATCAACTTTTACTATAGGGCCATAAAATCGGGGCAAAAAGTAAACTGGGGGTCTACCGGCTGAGTATGAAAAATGAACTGGGTGGCAGTAAAATTAACTGGGTGGCAGTAAATTTTTCAAAAATCGAACATCGATTTTCGCCAATGGTAATCGGCTTTGTCTTAGCCGGTAGACCACCTGTTCCAAACAGATGCACTATGCACTTAGGTATAATGCAGATACATTTTTGCCCCGGTTTTTTTGCCTCCCTTTTCACAGGACCTGTCTAACCCGCTCTACCAAGATCAACAAAGCTAGATAGAGCTTTTTATAACACATTATCGACATGCGGATATCACTAACATTGTTGCAAGAATTGTGAAAGAATCAGAATCAATCAGAATCAATATGTTTTATTCAATATTCCATAAATAAATTATTTACATTGAACGTCGAAACAAATCCGCAACCTTTCCATTTTTGCCTCCGTTTTTCTCTGTATCTCTTTTTAAAACCTCTTTTTGGAGCAATCCTTTAAAATAAGGCCCAGATTTGCTCTTCTTAACCTTGCTATGACGCAGCTGAGGTAGAGATCCGCGCTTGTGTGTAATTTCCTGATAAACATCCGCGCTAGAAGGTCTGATCTACCGATACAAATAGCTTTACTATGTGAAGTGAACAGTTGCTTTGAGAAACTTCAGCCATAAGTATGGGATAGCTGTGATAAGGCTGGGAACTGGCGGGAAATTGATTGCCTGATCAATTTCTCCAATTAGTCGATAGACATAAATTACGTATACTTAATAACTATAGTCTGTTTGTGGTTATTATGATTTAAAGTCTCGCTACCTATTTAAATCGACTCAGACACGTAGTGACCATAATTATAATCATATTATTATCCTATATTTCTTTGAGAAAAGGCCTGCGTGCCAGGCTTTGAATGTAACTAAGGCCTTTGCATCTACGTAATGAGATGATTTATACAGCGTCCAGTGGCACCTTCCCTCACTCGAGATGCGTGAAGAGACCACTCGGCGCGGCAGGTTCAATTCCTGGCGCAGGCATGTACATAGGACTGTGTTTCTTTTCAAAATTACGTAGGTACGTTTGTGTAGTTAAAGAAGAAAAACCACTCGCTGTCCATGAGGGAAAACATCGTAAGGAAACCCGCGGATTAGTTTGAATGTATTATGTTCACTAATAATAAGTGATGTTCTTTCTTACCAAAGTATTATCATCATCAACAGGCCACAAATCAAGTCTGATTAATCTTGAAGAAGATGAAGAATTGAAGATGTGAAATACTAAGTACAGTCATCAGGATACTTTGGAGATACTCATCATATCTCAGCTTAAGAGGCCCCTCCAGGACCGTGGGAACTCGGCGATGGGCAAGCGCGTGAAACGCGTTTTCTACAGCTGTTTCACCCAGAGCGAGACGGGGCGCGGGAAAAGTGAGAGGCAATGCGCCTGTATGAGTCTACGTGTGTTCGTGTCCTTTCGCGAGCATGTAGTTGTAGTTATAACGTAATAGATAGATCTCTTTTCCCAATTTTTTTCGTAGTTCCGCTGCAATTTCTAAATTTTATTAGCTATTTCAAAAACCTTTTTTTTTTCTGACAAGGACAATACATTATTGATGTTCCAAGGTAGTTAGACTCCAATAGACAGTGTAATAATGTAAGTAAATAACAGCTGAAAGTAACCCCTTTTTCGGCGCGGAAAACGCATCGCTCTAATTTCATTCAGGCTATTTATTTTATTATAAAAACTATTTGCAAACCTCCATATTGGTCATCTACTAATATAAACCAAGTTTCAGCAAAATCCAGCCAGTAGTTTAGAAATTAAAACTGATCTACGTTTGTATGGGGAAATGGTGCTCTATAGTCATCGTGATACTTTGGAGATACTCATCCATCATATATCTCAGCTTAAACAAAACATCACACTTTACTGAGACAGAGTAATGCACTTAGATAAGAAATCGTGAAACCAACAAAGGCTCATTCAATCGGACAATATTGCCGCATTCATATCTTCTCACCAATTCCTTTGTGAATTTATTCATGTCTGATTCGACTTCAATTGTTTGCAATTTGATAGATAAATGGCCTATTATGGAATAACTAAATCAAAGATCGACATTATCCGTTTAGTTGTTTGAGAAAAGTTTTATGTCATTTGCAAATTGTCTGTTGTGGTCGCTTGAAACAAATTGATCCATTGGACTAAGATGAGATTTATAACCGATTCATAAGCCTTTAAACAAAGCCTTGTTCGCGAGGCTACCAGCCAATCCATCTCTTTTGAGCCATTGGGCAAAAACTCATTTTAATATCCTCAAGAGTTAATACAGAGTTTAACCGTGAAACCGTGATACATTTTTCCCCACCTCTTTAGCTTTAGCCACATTTTGTTATGTGAATAAAAGCGAAAACTTTAGATGACTTTTGGTAAAAAGTGGAAAGTGAATTAGTGCACTTACCATTCTAAGTGCTTACACACGTTCGCAGTTAAAACTAGAGACCGGTAATGTACACTAAACACGCAATGACTTATGAATGAGCGAGGGTGTGTCCTTATGTGTGTAAAAAAGTTAATAGACATGTTATTACGGAAGCAATGTGAAAATCGAACAATAAATGGTCCAAAGATATGCTGTTCGCACGTAACTCTCGTAATCAAACATTTGGCTTTAATTGATGACCTAACCAATTTCACTTGACATGCAATCACACTGTACAGTGGAATGGAACAGACGGTTTGAGGTTACCTACTACTACTGGATTGAAATGTAGTTTACTAAAGTATACATAAAATCGCAAACTGTCTGTAAATATTAGGTAGGTACAAAGAGAATAAAGAGTTACATACACTTACTTAATTACACACGACAGCACGTCAGACTGTACACTTTTGTTGTAAAATCATCCTTAGTAGAGTGCTAGCGTGTAATCGTCGACGTGCTGTTGTGTGAACGTACTTAAATAGGCTAGGTTAGGTTAATCAATATTTTATCAGAATTATTATAATTACCGTTAAATTAATCTCAATAAACCAAATAATAGCTCGCTTAAAAAACAGTGGAACTTTTGACGATGATTAACATTGTATTGTTTCACTATCTACCAATGATAGTTATTTTTTTCTCGAATCGTTTTGTCCATCCAGACATCTGAATGGCATTGCCGCGCATACATTACCTACGTGAGAACGCGTCTTCTATACTTCGGTTATTGAACAAAGGCACCTTTATGCCTATTTGCTGGCAATATGCTGATAAAATCCGCGCGGGATGAGAATGGGATGCGTGCGGCCTTTTGGAACTGAGACGCGCGCGGTAAGCAAACTCGCGTCGAGTCAATGTAGAGTCGATTCAATGTAGAGTGATTGAATCAATGTAGAGTGATAGAGTCAATGTAGAGTGATAGAGTCAACGTAGAGTTATACAATGTGTTACAAAACATCCTAACTCTTTTTAGAGGGTGTAACCTACTGGTCAACAGGATGTAAATTCTGAAAAAAAAGTTGCAAAAAAACAATTTTTATTTTATAACCTCAAAATTGAAAATTTTTCATAACTTTTTTGTTTTTGGTATTAGCTCAAATTTTAAAATATGTTTGTGTGTCTATTGCATTTACATAGCTTTGAGTTGTTAAAACAATTTGAAAGCCAATGAAAACAATATTTCAAAAATACTTTTCTCCCGCCACAGCGTTCACATTTTATTAATTTAAAAATCAACGGATAGAACAAAAAAAATATTTAGGTTGTAATCCCTATCACCGGGTGCTATTACCCTGTAAAAAGAGTTAGGTACTTTTGTAACACCTTGTAGAGGCGATAAAGAGTTCATCAGTCAATGAAGAGAACACAGACTCTACGACTCTACATAGAGCTTAGACATAGGTCCAAGTTCGATACCCAGTTGAACAATCACATATCTGCCACCTGTAATAAAAGGTGTGCCATTTGACCACTAGTGATTTTTAAAGCGGACAACTGGCACTAGTATGTGTGCTAAAGGACCACTAGTGTTTTTTCGGAGTGTCAACTGGCACTGGTGCCAGATTTTCTGTGTGCCAGTTGTCGCCCACGCCAGGTTCTATTCAAGTTACCCTTCGCTCGTCGATCGTGCTATAGTGCGTGCTACGCATCAAACTTGGTATTCGAAACCGTTATTGATGTTTCATGGTAGAGATTCTTTGCAACGAAATCACTCTCTTTTAAAACGGTGGTTATTGTATGCGGTTGTTTTTTTTCTAGTAGCTACAATAAAACTATTTCTCACAGTATGTAACTATCTACAGATATATCAAAACAAAGAAAGGTCACAATCAAAGCTTTAATTAGGTCCGTTGTCATAGTATTACTTTTGTCAAAATGGAAATAGGTATGCTATAAGATAAAGTACCAAGAAAAATAACTATAGGAACAAAGTTTTAACCATGCGTACACATTTTTGTGTGTAGGGGTAGGTACTACACTGCCACTATTTTTAATTTTTATCTGTCTGAGAGGCAAACTTTAACTTATATCAGCTTTTAAGTAACTCCTCCAACTAACGTAAAAAACTGTCTTCATGTCTATAGAACAGTCTCTCAGAGAATAATCCACGCTGTTCCATTTGTATTCTTCTATTGGATTAAGATTGTCTCACCATATGCAAAAACTTTCAATCCGATTGGTTGTCAATCTGTCAAACTAATAGCATAGAAACGTGGCTCACCATTGCAACTCAACGGGATTATTGCAGAGATGCATTTTCACTGATGATGGCATAACAGAACGTGTACAACCAGAGGACTTAAAATATTGCTTAAGCATGTAGTTATAAAAATTACAATTAAAATATTTTTTGTTCTGTCTTAAATGACACTACGCAGTATAGAGAGAATTCTAGTTTATGGACAACATTGTTTTTAAGGCGCGGTGCATAGTGAATTAGCCCGCGCACAAAGAAAAATGCACAAATCGGATTTTCGATATGTTTAGTGTACCTATTTGATACAGGAATCGCTTTTGTGCATTTTTCTTTGCGCGCGGGCTAACTGACTATTCACCGCGCCTTAACTCTTGAATATTACTCATAAAAATTAACGAGGAATGAACTAATATTTGGCAAATAAGCAATTAATTTCTAATTTCATCAATTTCTTGTAGAGCGCCTACACGGTACAAGCAAGAGGTTGCGGACTAAATCCAGTCTCGGGCGAATTTTTTCAACTTACAATCATTATCTTTATAAGTAGCTAACTTTCAAACTTCAAATTCATTTGATAGAAAAATACTTATTTCTACGTACTTTATCAACTTTTGAATCTCATCCATGGTCTTTCCTGCAAAGTGTAACCTCTGTTACATTGTGATGTGCTGAATCTGTCGCTTACATCTGACGTAATGTCAGAACAATCCCAACCGTGGGCTAATCGTGAGAAATTATCATTCATTATTTTATTATCAGCGTCTTTTGGTTGAAAAGGGGCCATTAAAATGGATCTCTTTAATGGATGACATTAATTACACAGTGATTAGGCGCGGTATATTTTTCACAGAATTGTGAAAATCCAAATCAAACAGCGGAAATTATGCCATTGACCGGTATTTTCGTCAGTCTTTACTACATCAGTTTCATTTTCTGTAGAGTTGATGGAGTAAAAAAACTTTGAAGTCCTCCTCAAAATAACCGTAAAAAACGGAAACGTCTCTATGAGGTCTCTATGTGTAGCATTAATAGTCGTTGACTCAAGATCGAACTCAATTAGGTGATCTCAGAAAAGTCAAATGCTAATGTCAAGCTTTGGCTAATGTCAATCTCAAGATAGTGTCTATTAATATGCTGACAGCTACTCAAATTTGACATTAGCCAAGGCTTGACATTAGCATTTGACTTTTCCGAGTTCACCTACTTGAAATCGATCTCAAGTAGGTGATCTCAGACGACTATTATAATTAATACCACCCTATGATAGTGCATAAAATCATTCTTTACATGAACGCTTTAAAAAAAAAAAGCTTGTTGCATCTACGCAATGAGATGATTTAACAGCGTCCAGTGGCACCTTCACTCATACTAGTTGGTTGTGGTGGTAGCCTAGTTGGTAGAACAATGGACTCGGAAGCGAGAGACCCGTTCGATTCCCAGTGCGGGCATGTTCCTATGACTTTGTTGCGTCGTGGTTCGATAATAACTGTTCAGTTATCGGAAGTCATCAGAACAAATAGCCCAACAATAAATCCAACGTCACGGTGCATTCCCTGTCATCGGTCGCTCACTCGGACAACGTTGGGAAACAACGAAGTGACAGATGACGAGACAATTTGATGAAACCACAGAATGGAATAAAGCATTGTTCTGCGATGGTCTGCATTCGACTTGTTACGCGATAGTTAAGATGTGACATTGTTGGGATAAAGTTTGATACCAATCGATGGACTATCCGGGATTTTTTTTAATAGATTTATTCCTCAGATACCCCAACTTCTAAATGTGATTTCCAACAACTTTTGTTCTACGACTTTGGTGAAAGGTTTATTTTTCAAATTAAAATTAATTTAAAATAAATTTTTAAATTATTTTGCGCCGGGTAATAACTAGGAACAGGAGAGACTGGAAAGTTGGTAGAGAGTGGAGGAGTATGAAAGCCCGCCGCGTAGGCAGTGCTGAAAATTTAAATTAAATGGTAGAAATGCACACTGTTAAAGAATAATAAAAGTTCAATAAATATAAAGTCACATTTAGAAGTTGAAGCTTTTCAGGAATAAAGCTATTTAAAAATTACCCTTTACGGGAATGGAATGGAATGTATGTATGGAATCAGTTCAAAAGAATTCGAATACCACAGCTAGTACTTTGCGTAAAGCTAGTACCTACTGTTTATTCAACGGAAAATCTGATTTAACAGACGTGTGAAAAATCATTAGACATTTTAGTCAGTCGGATTAAGTCAATTTAATTTAAGAGACCCGGCTTTTTATATTTGCCTTGCTAATACTTGATTAGTATTCTGAAGATCGCCTACTAGGAGAACGATTTTAATGCAATGATTAACATCCTGGCCGCCAATTTATGTTAAAGAGGCATTTCTGCAATACAACGTGTTACAAAAACCTACTGGACATTACAGGGTGTCAATTCTGCGAAAAAATATAAACATTAAAATTGAAAAAAAAAAATTGCATTTAGCTTTGAGTTGTTAAAACATTGTGAAAGTCCATAAAAACAATGTTAAAAAAATACTTTTGTCCCGCCACAGTATTTACATTATTATTAATTTAAAAATCATTGCAACGTCATAGCTTAAAAAAATAATTTGTGATCCCTATCATCGGTTGCTATTACCCTGTTAAAAGAGTAATGGCCGCTTTCACCAACCACCTCCAATTTAGGGGAACCTTTTAACGCAAATTATCTGCGCCTCTGCAAGACTAGTGGTCGTGGATGAGGGACCATACAAACTCAACTCACAAGCGTTGTTAGTTGAGTTCGTATGGTAATTCGTCCTTGACCGCTAGACTTGCGGAGGTATAGTAAAAGTTATTTTAAAGTTATTAAGTTAAGTTAGGTGGTTAGTGAAAACAGGCATAAGGATCTTATGTAACACCTTGTATACTTTTAAAAGCTAAATGTGTTTAAATAAAGAATTAAGAATTTAAATTAATACTGAAACCAAGGTAGAAACGCTAAATCAAAATGCTGGCCGATATCTATCATCATCAACTAAGCTACAAAATAGGTAGTAAAGCATATACCTACAGCAAAATTATTAAAAAAAAATACGAAAAAGACAAAATTTACGACGAAAGTCTTCTAAGGTTTCATTTAACTACCTATACTTTTATCGGAAACACAAAAAAAAGATCGATGTTAAATCCAGTAAAATAAAGTTTAATTATTATTAGTGATAATAATTTATAAAAATAATTAAATAGATGAAAAATCATTCTGCAAACTAAAACATATTTTAGTGATAATGTTTATCAATTTATCCAGCGGAGCGTAGAGTTCGTAGTGAAATACAATAAGTCAACTCTGATTGATTTTTCGATCAAAAAAGCTTCGGTCCTAATTTGAATTTGAACGGTATTAGCAATACCGTCGTTTTGTTAATGTCTCGCAAACGTAACGAGACAGAAGATTCACTGAACTACATACCGACACATCTATAGAGTCATTTTAAAAATCGTCAAAAATATCGAAATTAAAAATTCCTTTCTGTATTCCCAAAAAAGGTTGCTTTTTCTTCAAAATTTCGCACGCGACGTTCAAGAAGCCCCTAGCGAATAGTTCATCTTGGGATACCTCGCCTTAAGACGGAACGCGGGTAGCCGGCTGCTCCATACAAAAAATACAAAAAGGTAGACCTGTTTCCTCTCTGAATAATTATTTTAGAAAAAAAAATTATGCCATTCAATTTATATGTACCTCTGCCATGTCCCTATGTTTTCTTTTTTTATTATTTTAATTATTTTAACAAAATGTATTTAAATAATTAAAAATGGAAAACATAGGGACATGGCAGAAGTAAAGATAGATGGAATGGTATAAATATTTTTTCTAAAACAATTATCCAGGGAGGAAACAGGTCTCCCCTTTTGTATGGAGTTGAGGTTACCCGCGTTCCCTCTTAAGTAAGACTTCTGTGATAATATTTTGTTTCTGGCTCTGTTTAAGACGATCACTCATGCGCAGGGGCCATCTGAATAAAAACTATCTGTTGCCATAGCAACGTCTTTTGTTTGAAATATTTGTCCTTTGTTTCTCTAATATTTAAGATTACGTCGCGTCTTCGCCACTTCGCAGGTTGCGTATACGGTACACATAATGCTGTTATAGGTCTAGATGTACCTACTGTTATCCAAGAATAACCTACCTTTAGCGTGCATAATCCAGGGTTTTGCAGTCGCTCACTGACTATTGTGATTTTGAGTAACTCTTTCACAATCTGCATTTTATGTCAACCTTCACAATCCTATACATGTACTCGTATCAAAAGTATAAGAGCAGTTCTCAAATTTTTTACCACACTTTCAAAAGTTCGCTGAAATTAAAAATATCTTTATATGATCCTTTTCTGTATGAATTCCGATTGCTTAACTAATATTTTATTGGATTTTTCATAAGAAACTCCAATTTAATGAAGATTTTGGGAAATAAATAATAATTACTAAATAGAGGTAGATTAAGGGTTCCAATTTTGTGACTCCTTCTCTGTATGAAAAATACTATAAAGTCGCAGTTTCTATTATCAGAATGATCTAAATCTAATAGATAATCAACCATTTTAATCATATTTCCTGAAAAAGATCATGAAAACTTGAAAATAGTTTCAGAATCAGGGTTTAGATTATTTTTTGTAACCTTCAACCAAAATTTATGTTAAAGTTTTCAATAACTTCAAAAATAATCATTGTATGAACAAATACTTATTTTTTCCTAATATGTTGAGTATTTCTTTAGTTTCAAAATAAGTTTCATTATCTTAAATTAATAAATTAGTACTTTAAATTGAATTACTAAAAACAAAAGTTTGGGACAGTTACAAAAAAGAAGCCGTTGGTTACAAAAAAGATCTTATAAGGCTCCATCTCTACTACGCAATATATTTTAATCAAAAAGAAAGTAAGTTTAAATAAATGACGGATTCGAAAACACAAACACATTATATTTTAAATATTAGAAAACATTTTACAACAATTATTGTAAAAAAAAAAAAAAATCTTCTTTTTGGACGCGTTTTTAGCAAAAAACGCATCCAAAAAGAAGATATGATTTTTTTTTTTCATTGGCGGCGCAAATTATGCCTATATCTGGGCCTTTATCTAGTCGCTTCCTTGCTTTCTTCTGTTTTTTGCTTCTATTTTAGCGCCTTGTTTTTTTTGGCCGATGTTAGAGGCATTTTCTTGAGCTGTTAAAATGTAAGCGTACCTTAATAGTTCAGTTTTTGTGACTCAATATTCCGTCGCATACGTGACCACAGAAAAGTTGCAAAATGGACGGTCACATATAGTGCGGTTACTTTTTCAAAAAAATATTATTAGAACTACAAGACAAGTAACCACTGTTACTATGACTTAATTTAGTGTCAGGTAGTTGAGCATTATGCTACAATAGAAACATGTGACAAATTCTAATCAACTTACCTAGAATCCTGGTCACAAAGTTGAAGTTGCTTAGAGGACCAAGGTAGACGCGCCGTTATGGCCTTGTCCCAGTGGCAACACTGATACATAAACGAATATTGCGGCTTTCTGTGGCATACTGTAGAGTGGCCAGATTCGAAAAAGTTCTAGTAAAATGGTAATTTTTACCCTCTTGTGGCTCTAAAGTGGGTCACAAAGTCTGACCTCTGGTTTGGAACTTTTTCGGGACACACATAAAATAGATTTTTTCCCTCAGTTACACGAATAAATCCCTTAAAATGCCATTGAAATCTTTATACTTCTCAACACGTTTTAAAACCAAAATACGGGGATGGTTTCATAGAACTTTTTAAAAATATTTAAGTTTCAATGAACAATTTGTTAGGTGGGACATTTGACTTTTCATACATTGGGCATTTCCATGGTTAGTAATTAATTGATTTTTAAGTAGATATTCAGTCTATTAACATAGTGTCATATTTTTTTCTGATTAATATGATAATTAAAGAAGCATATAAGCACACAAGTATCAGCAATTTTTATATAACAACAAAGTTATACGTCTTCTAACCCACCGGACATGAGTCAAACGTGTTGTGGTAAAAAAAAAGAGAAACGCTCATAACATAAATTCATCAATGTCCTAGAGTTCTTTTTGTCACGAGTTTTTACTTGCATTTTATTGTTAATTTAAAATCACAAAAGTTAATTGAACGAGCGAGCGAAGTTTTCCGAGACAACTGGAACAATCCGGCGTTTGTATGTATGAATGTTTGTTCGACGACCAATTTTTGGTCGAATTGTCATGAAATTTGGTGGGCGGGTCGTTGAATAAAATCATTTTTTTAAATTCAAATATGAGCCAAATTGGTCAAGGGGTTGCTGAGATATGGGGTCGTAAATTTTATATGCAATTCGCGCGCGCGTGTTCACATTTTGGGGCGAACCACTAGTGAAGAGAACACTAGCTAGTCTTTCTTGTACTTGTACTTAGCTTGTACAATTGTACATGTCCCACTAGCTGGGCAAAGGCCTTCTCTCAGAGAGAGAGTACGAGCTAAATCACCACGCGTGCTCAATGCGAGCTAGTCTATCTATCAGATCTTAAACTGCGTGTCTTCGTGAATTTGGAGCAGCAGATGCTGTTTTAGTTTTTGGAACGTTCTCTACTTCAATTTGAAATCAATTTAGTAAAGTTACATACTACTTACTACCCACAAATATTCAAACCTGCGACTCGACTCTACGATGCTGCTTTTGCTTTTGTATTTTTAATCTTCTAAGCTTTCAAGAATATAAGACGCTTTATTGCCTGGCCGGAGCAGACTCAATGGCTTTAATTTCAAGCCATGTTAGTCCTTTCGGAGCCATAAATGACACTATCAAAGTATTCTCACACTTACTGTCACCATCGCATAATGCAGTTTATTCGGCCAGAGTGGTGTAATTTCAGAAGCGTTTTGCAACCGATCGGCCTGTTTGGTAGCGCGAAGTGGGTGAGATGAGAGCGACACATTGTCTCATTGTGTCCGCCGATTGTTTCTTCGGCTTATTAGAACAGGTAGTGAGTAGGAGCAGAAATACTGTTTGGTTAGTGGTCTTTTACAATCTCCGAGGTACTGCAGCGCCGAGTGGTCTTTTCCCACATCAAGTGTGAGTGAAGGTGCCACTGGATAAACCATCTCATTACGCAGATGCAAAGGCCTTCAACATTATCATCATCAGCCTGTTAATACCCACTGTTGAGGAAAGGCATTTTCATGCTCACGCCGCCTCTCCCGCCAGACCCAACCACTGTTTTCGGGCTACTTGGGCTATGTCATCGGACCGATCTCTCCCCTCTCCAGTTCTGCATTCCCCAATGTATTTCGTCCATCTGCCATCGCTGCGTCTAGCCAGGTGTCCTGCTCACCTCCAATTCAAATAAATTTTTGTTATACATATGGATAGGAGATTGTTTTTCTGTGTGACATTAGTTTGTGCCCGGAGCTTTTTTTCGCTGACGCATGTGAGAATGTGGGTTAATTTTAATGATGCTAATGACCCTTCTGGTTATGGATATTTAGCTTTGTCACATCTTCTTTTTGTATTTTCTAAAGCACTAACCCGTGCTAGGGAACTTTATAAAGATTTTTATAAGGTTAAAAAAATCGCTCGGGACAGGATTTGAACCCGCAACCTCGTGCATTCCGTGCAGGCGCTCTACCGCTTGAGCTACCGAGTCAAGTACTGTCTTTGCGAATTTTCTAATCTCATTGAAACTCGTCTTACGGACGAGCAAAGACAGTACTTGACTCGGTAGCTCAATTAGTAGAGCGCCTACACGGAATGCACGAGGTTGCGGGTTCAAATCCTGTCCCAAGCGAATTTTTAACCTTATAAATTTTTTTATAACCTCATCTTGTTTCGCACTAACCTCCTTTCCTTAATTTGTGTTACTTACCTTAGTAACGTACCTTATTGGATGGCCTTAGTACAATATACATATTGGAGGGTCCATGGATGCGGATGGCGAGGGACCATGAGACGTGGCGAGACGGGGAAAAAAGAGAGAGTATTGGCATTACGCCTGTAGGACAATATGTATGTGTGAAAACAACCCAGTAACTGAAACAACTGAGTAATCCAGTAGTGGGCAGAGGTGGGCTGATGATGATGATGATGATGTACAATAAAGATTTATCTAATCTTCTACATCTATATATATCCTCCTAGCCGTGTTCCGCCATAGCGACTGCATACAGGACTCTCATTTCTTTATGGTTGAGAGTTTCGTTGGTGTGCCCTCAGGTGACTGGTGTAGCCGATCTTGTCTCGGAAAGTGCGAGCACATTGGGCGCACGTCAAGACACCATTGACGTAGTTATATTGTATGGCCGCCGGTGGTCGGGCCTTTAGCTCGTCGCGCTTGGCATCTAAGTCGAGCAGTCTTTTCTTTTCAAACTCGTCCACATTGCCTTGCACTAGTAGTCTCCACACTGGGCGAACTTCCGCTTTACGCTCCCACTGAGAAGGCCCAATGTTGCACCTTTTCATATGTCTCTTCTGAACGTCCTTGTATCTGAGGAGCTGGCCGCCTTGTTTCCGCTTGCCGTCCTTAAGTTCAGAGTAGAAGATGCGCTTTGCCACTCTCTCCTCAGCCATACTTTAATATATTCTGCGCACTTGACTGCTTCTACATCTATGTATAATCTAAAGAAAAACTTCTTCGTCTATGCCATCACTTTTCACTTTTCGGATATTTCGGATAAAAAAAAGTAAGATGTGGCCTGTACAATTGTACATGTCCCACTAGCTTGGCAAATGCCTTCTCTCAGATAGAGAATTCGTAATACCTCAGAAACTCAGATTTCCTCTCAATGTTTTCCTTCACCGTCAGCGAGTTGTATTGCTACAACAAATTCAAAAATGTACGTAACTTTGAAATAAATTTAAGTCATAGGCACATGCCCCTGGAATCGAACCTGGGTCTCTCGCTTCCGAGTCCACTGTTCTACCACTAGACCACCAGCGTCACCTTGATAATAAAGATGTATTTCCCTTGTCTGCAGGCTGCAACTTCTACCCGGTCGGGGAGTACCTGAGATTCGTCAGGATACCGGAAAACCTCAAGGTTGGAGAAGAGGTGCTCAGGGTCGAAGTACATCCTCGGTAAGTACATCTTAGTTGCTGCAAGTAAAAATAACAACGACTTTAAAAAAGCTATGTCACTGTTGAAAAGATACACTGTTATTTGGCAACTGCACTTATTCCAAGTTATCTGTTGCTGTCCATTGAGGAGTTCCGTTCTCCATCTCCGAAGTTCTGTATCAGATTTTCACCATGGGACCACACGCGAAGTATTCCCTTTCAAACAAAAAAAAAACATCATAATCGGTCCCTACTCACCACGGTCATCCAAATCGTTTCAACCGTTTAGGAGCTACGTACGGTGCCATAGACAGACACACACATCCACAGACAGACAGTCAGACAGACACACACACATAGCGGTCAAACTTATAGATAAAACCCCTCTTTTTTGTTCGGGGGTTAAAATAATTAATATAATCATGGCCAATATGGTCCGCATTTATTCTCCAAGCTAAGCTGTCAGGATGGTATAGGTGCTGGGCAAGCCTACTCCATCTAAAACAATGTCCCAGGCACTGCAGCGCTGAGTGGTCTCTTCACCCATCTAGTGTGAGTGAAGGTGCCACTGGACGCTGTATAAATCATCTCATTAAGTATGTGGCCTTAGAAGGCCTTCTCCAAGTCTGAAACGTAAACACATTGAGCTAGAGAATCCCATAACCTTGACTCAAAAACCCTACACCATCAGTCCCTGTCGATTTAAAGCAGAAAAATCGTCCCTAAGACAAATCTACAAGCGTGTGTAGCAACTTTGGCTAAGCGCTTCGGCTTGTCGCCATCATTTCCCACGGACTCACTAAAACTGGACCTCAACGCAAAGGAGGCAACTACGATAGAAGGTCAACTTTGGCTTTGAATCGTATGCCAATATGGGGGCCACCCCTGGTTTCAGAGTTTTTAGGCCGTCCAAAGTGCCTCTGACATTATTAGGTAATTAATCAACAACAACTGGAACTTCGGAAGCACGGAAGCGCTCATATATTATTGCCACTAGCGGTCACCCATCCATGGACTGACCGCGCCCGATGTTGATTAACTTATGGCTAGTCCAACTAGGTTGTTAGCTCGTGCAACTTGAATAAAAGATAAAGTTTAATTTATTAATTCCCTGGAGTAAACTGACAGACACTTATATCACTTTGTAAAGTAATTAGTAGCAATAATTTACAAAATTACGTTAGTTAAATCTGATATTTCACAGATTATACCGTTTGCTTCAAAATCCAAATTTATGGCTTTAGAGTATAGTGAGGACATCTCCAATCATGTTCTCCCTTTCTCCTTCAGATCCTCAATACTGAACCGTCGTTCTATAACCGAAACCTTCTTAATCTGTGTCTAAAGCAATGCGAGATCCGAATCCTGCGATCACGACTTTCATTATCCGAGGAGCGATGTAGCAAGGCTGTGGTGACCAGTGGCTCTCGGCCAGTTTGGAATTAGAAGACATCCAGGGGCTTTAGGTCCAACGATAGCAGCGTGACGGGAAATTAAATTTTTTCACAGTTTTTCACTAAACTGAGCTATTTTAGTTCGGCGATTTTTCGTTCACGGCAATAAAATAGTATTATTTTCATTTTTGTGAACATTACAACAAAAATAATTATTATTTAATCTGATTTTGTGTTGTGGTCGACAAAGTAGTGGCACTGGCCAAAAAACTAGTTTATGCTTTTAACTAGGTAAACGTCAAATAAGATTAAAATTATAAAAAATTCATACATTTTGTTAGTAGTCTAATACGTGATAGTAGTTGAAATGTAACTAAACTCTAATTTTTAAATCGAGTCCACGGAATGACAGTTGCTACAAAGGCTTTTTCTAACAGTTGCATACTAGCAACTGTCATTCCGTGGACTCGAATAAAAAATTAGAGTTTAGGTTATAAGGTCGTAAAACTCAAAATTGCTGAACAAAAATATTTCAGTTTAGCAAAAAAAATAAAAAAACACTGTGAAATTTTGAGCTTTTCCTTCACGTTACTTTCGTTGAACCTTAAGCAGTACACCGGAACTAGCACAGGCATGGTGTAAATGACTTCATAGTTTCCCACATAAGAATGGCAACCGGACGGTAGACGCCAGACGGCAAACGGCAGAGCCCTAGCTCCGGCGAAAAATCGTCTTGTGGACGATGGACTGTGGCTACATATTTCTTGTAATTGTTACATCTTAAGATTAAGATTAAAGTGGAGATGGGCAGGGCATCTGGCTAGGCGGGAGGACGGACGGTGGACTAAGGCAGTCACGGAATGGTGGCCTAGAATGGGTCAACGGTCGGTGGGTAGACCGAAAGCTCGATTGGTCGATGACATTGTCAAAACAGCGGGAAGACAATGGACGAGATTGGCATTAGACCGAGGGGGTTGGCGTGAAAAGGAAGAGGCCTATGCCCAGCAGTGGGCTTTACTTATGGGCTGGATAGATAGATAGATGTTACATCTACCTTGAGTCCTTTTTCGGATTCTGGAGGTCTCTTTATAAAGCGCTATGGTCGAAGCAGGGTCAACCTAACTTACAATGGTCTAATCACACAATGCAGGGGCATGTTAAGGTAGTTAAATTGTAAATAATCCATGTCATTTGAAAAGATCAAAATGCCTTTGTGACAACATTTTGTACACTACATTCGTGATAAATCGTGAAGTCAGTTTTTATCTTCGAATAACCTTGGCTTACAGAGAAGATGAGAGAATGTGGTCTCGTTAATATTTGTCATAGCATGAAAATGAATTTTTTTAGACATATTGGGAACATTTTATGCTTTTAAATATTAATGTATTTCATTTACGCAAAGGAGATAAAAATAGTAAAGTTGTTAACCTTTGCATCTGCAATTTATGGGCCAGTTTTTGAATAGGAATTAATCATGTTTCAACGGATAGGATAACCTCGTTGTCACATCCATTAAAATATTTTAAAAAATGGTGCAAACACGACATTAGATACTTATGTCGCATTGACCATAGGGTCTATTCACGATTTATCCATCACGATATACTCATGATATTGGTATTGAGTTGAGTTGAGTTAGTTACATACAAATTTGGAGCCCATATACCCGTATATTTTAAGAGAACAATACAGGAAAACAGACGTATTTTGAGGGAACTTAACAAGACCAAGTCCGAAATCAATAAACTTACTGACAAGTCCA
The DNA here is from genome assembly GCA_949319315.1 of Zelleria hepariella. Taxonomy (NCBI): domain Eukaryota; kingdom Metazoa; phylum Arthropoda; class Insecta; order Lepidoptera; family Yponomeutidae; genus Zelleria; species Zelleria hepariella. The sequence continues at coordinate 501,207 of OX439388.1, forward strand.
TCTTAATTCTCGAAGATCGTGACCAAATACTCAAAGTGGTTGACGAGTTTTACGCGGAGTTTTATGCGTCAAAAGCTGCTGCGCCAGGCTCAACAAAATCTAGGTACCACATCTATACCAGGGTCTCAAATATCTGATGGCTGTATCCATCAAGTTTATACAAAAAAGGCTGTTTTAATTGCACACAAGTAGTCCCTCTATGCCCTCTTGACCAATAAAATTAACACTGCATTTCTCTCGATCAATGAAAATGCCTCTATTTACAAGGACAACAGCTTTTTACAACTGTGATCCTCTCTAAAAACGATTGCCTCGTAGACCTGAGCTCCCTGTGCGTTTTGAAACTAGTCCACAGTGTCGCAAGGCACACATTGTGGCTCGACAGAGACGCATGGGTCCAGGACCTACGATTAACATACCCGCAGTTAGGGCATTGTTTCGCTCACTCGGCTTATCTTAATCCTAGCATCTTCGGCGTATGTGCGGTTTTGTAAGGCTGACCTTTGGATAAGCTCTGAAAGCTGGTTTACACGAGGGAAGTGTTTTGTGTGCAAGTAATAGGACCTGAATTGACCTGACCAACCGTAAGTCGCTCTAAAAGTTTTCCCACCTTTTCTTATCGGGGAACATTCATCAAGGATCTATATGGCTTATTATCAGACTAAATGAGATCAAATAAAATGAGACACAGCATAAGAAAGCCGGATAGGTACCAAAATCATACTACAGAAAAAATAACAAACTATTATCTCAAGCAACTCATATGGTAATAATATGATACTTAGGATCTAAGCAATGACATGATTTTACACAGCAACCATTGGCACCTTCACACACACTACAAGGTGTTACAAAAGTACCTAACTCTTTTTACAGGGTGTAACCTACTGGTCAACAAGATGTCAAATCTCTAAAAAAAAGTTGAAAAAAAAACAATTTTTATTTTATAACCTCAAAATTGAAACTTTTTTGTTTTTGTTATTAGCTCAAATTTAAAAATATGTTTGTGCGTGTAGGTGCATTTACATAGCTTTGAGTTGTTAAAACATTGTGAAAGTCAATTAAAACAATATTAAAAAAATACTTTTCTCCCGCCACATCGTTCACATTTCATTAATTTAAAAATTAACTGAACGTCATAGAGCAAAGAAAATATTAAGGTTGTGATCTTTATCACCGGGTGCTATTACCCTGTGAAAAGAGTTAGGTACTTTTGTAACACCTTGTATATGGGTGATTTGACCACTCGGACGCTACACTGCCTGGGGCATTGTTCAGATGCAGAAGGCTTGCCATCACCTATAACATTGCCTCAGCTGATATTTCTTCTTCGAAGAAAACTTCGTGTCGAAATCTTCTTACCCACCACTGCAATTTATAGTGCTAGGTGACAATTGCAACAGCAAAGAAATTAAATAAATTATGCGCAATACCTTATCATACTTAAATGTTAAGCGAACGAGAACCGGACCTAAAAACTGTGCTCTGATAACTTTGTAACAGAGTTAAAGTATAATTTTATAGACTCGTTTTCAGTCTGGGCGTAAACACCGGTTGGCTCCGATCACGTAACAGAGAGCTAGAGCATGCTTAATAACACACCCGTGTTGAATTTAAAGTGAAATATTTAATAGCCGTTTAAATAACTAGATTTTCTTGATTTTTATGTCATTTGGACTCTTCCCGTGACCTATAAAGATTGGGCGGATAGTTCGATATAGGTGTCTAGGCGAAAAAAATGTATCATGTGACTAAATGGAAGTAAAAATAAACCAACCAACACCCATTTTATCGATTTCACCACTATCTGAAAAGCTTGAAACAGAAATTGATTATGATGTAATTAATCTAATCTCAGCCTTCACGAAATGTCAAATAATCCGCATTTGGTATAGCTTCAGGGCAATAAAGTTTAATATAATTGTAATTTATTAATATGTTAGTGCTAAATCAAATTTCAGACGTTACGTGTCATTTATTGTATGGACTTCGTTAAATGTTTCGGTGTTATAATAATTATCACCTTCTTTATTTATAACTTTATTTGCTGGTTCTATACTTTTCGCAGTCTCTGATCTTTCATGGTTAGATAAACAATCAATTAAATATAACAAGTTGTGTATTCCACGTAATCCATGTCTATTATCAAGAAAGTAAGTAGCAACATTCAATCAAGAAAACATCTAGCGTGCCTTATAGCTGGAGAGCTGGTAACCATTTAATTTATTTTATCGTACAAGGCTGGGAGTTGGTAGACTTGAGTCTGGGAAAATATAATTTTTTGGCCGGTTGCGGTTGAAAGTTTGTTTTTTTTTACTTTGTAAGTGTAAATGTATGGGTTGAGTCTTTTGTCGTACAAGGCCGTGAGTTTCTAGGCTGCTTAATTAAACTCCGCTGATCACGAAATCGAAGTCGAAGTCTACTCTATCAGCCTGCGAAGTCTGCTCTATCAGCCTACCAACTCCCAGCCTTGTACGATAAAATAAGTCGAATGGTCACGCTCTCCAGCTATAAGAAACCATCTTTGTTGATCCCTATCAGAGGCTCTAAAGGTGCCATCACATCACACTTTTACTCTTCATAGTTGCGTCATATAATGCGCACCCGGCAGTCAACATTCTGATTACAGTGTGAGATGCAAGTATTAGCGACACAACTACGCACTGTCATTATTGGTAGTGAAATGGTAATCGAAGCACAGATCAAGAAGTGACTACCATAAATTATACAGGGTGTTAAAAGACCGCCAACAAAGCGGGAAACCACGTATTCGACATAATGAAAATTTTTGCCCAAGGAACTATGCCTGGGAAATCAACGGTTTCCGAGATAATGAGGTTCAAAGTCAGACTTTTCAAAACTTTTTTTTTGCAGAAATGTATTCAGTATCTAGTTCTTAACATATCCTCTCAAGAAGCCATATCAAAATTATGAATATTTCTTACAAAAAAACGACGTTAAAATTGCAACCCGCAATGTATTATGAACAACGGCACTTCAAGCTTAAGTAACTTAAACTTATCCCTACGCTTGCGCAATATGACTTCTGTGCGTTACACGTCCATTGCGTGATAAAATATTTTTCAAAATTATAACCTAATAAACAAAAATCATTTCCCAGCAATAATTTACCAAAAAAGTACTTTATTTTGGTGTCTAATATGCATGGCTTTCGGGTCTGTTGGCGGTCTTTTAACACCCTGTAGATTGACATAATTTATATTGCTAGTGGTTGAACTTCAAGATTTTTGGCCGTCAGCGGCGAACTAATTTGCTAACTTACAAATATACCTAGATTATTTTTAAGCTTACTATCGAAAATCTATGACCTTCTGATATATTTGAAACACCTTAGTCATTGATCATCTGACCTTATTATTTCAAAGGCTGTCGTTAGTTTTAAATAAATGTATATGGATATGTATGTATATGGAAGAAAATATAATGAAGAATACCATCAACTTTTGATTTCTACCTTACCATACACTCTATTAAAAATGGAAACGTTGGGTGAAAAAATTTTTTCGATACGTCTTATAGTTCCCGAGATATTTAATTTTAAACTAGCTGTGCGACGAGCGCGCGGTCGTCAGCTGCTGTGACGTCACTAAACAGCTGGCACCCGACACATACACCGTAATACTCATTCAAAGGGCTGTATCTTTGGAACCGTACTAGGTAGCCAGTTGAAATTTTCAGAGATTATGTTTTATTATGGTGGATTACCCAAGAAATATTAAAAATAAAAAAATATTAAAAAATAAGAGGGGTCCCCATACAAAAAACGTTGTTTTATACTTTTTGCTCTATAGAAAAAACGGTAAGGCATACAAGCATCAAACTTGGTATGATTATAGGGCTTACTCCATAGTATAACAAAAAAATATAAAAAACGGTCAAGCTCGACTCGGACTCACGCGCCGCGGGTCCGTATAACCAGTTTTTTTTTTGTATGGCGGTACGGAACTCTCAGAGCGCGAGCTCTACTCGCACTTGGCCAGTTTTTTTGTGTGTTTAGTCAGTGTTACAGTAGTGTTTTAATATAATATAACTTATTTATAACGTTCAAAATTCGCTAGGGACAGGTTTTAAAGCCGCAAGCTATTCCCTAGCACGGGTGAGTTAGTGCTTTAAAAATAACAAAATATATATTATTACTTAGCTATGGATGTGGATGACGGCTTTGAAAAATGACAATCCGATAACTTACCTAAAACAGACGAGTTAATGGTTGCCCACTATTTTTTTATGAGTAAAAATTTACCTATGCCTCGGTTATACTACAGGGTGCACTCTTAGTCGATAGCGGAACTTTAAGTAGGCTGTCTACTGATCACTATAAACAACCTGTACTAGGTGACGAAAAAAATGGAGCGAAAAAAATATCAGCTGTTCCATACAAAAGGTCGACTCAGTACTGCGCCAAATGTATGAAACAGCTGATATTTTTTTCGCTCCATTTTTTTCGCCACCTAGTACAAGCTGTTTGTAGTGATCAGTAGACAGCCTACTTAAAGTTCCGCTATCGACTTAGAGTGCACCCTGTAGTTTTATTACTTATTAATATTAATTTACTTATATCATAAAGCTATATCGGATTGTCATTTTTCAAAGCCGTCATCCACATCTATAGCTAAGTAATAATATACGTTTTTATTTTATTTTTATAGCACTTACTAACCCGTGCTAGGGAACAGCTTGCGGCTTTAAAACCTGTCCCTAGCGAATTTTTAACGTTATAAATAAGTAATATTATATTAAAACACTACTGTAACACTGACTAAACACACAAAAAACTGGCCAAGAGCGAGTAGAGCTCGCGCACTGAGAGTTCCGTACAATAAAAAAACTGGTTATACGGGCCCGCGGCGCGTGAGTCTGAGTCGCGCTTGACCATTTTTTATATTTTTTTGTTATACTATGGAGTAAGCCCTATAATCATACCAAGTTTGATGCTTGTATGCCTTACCGTTTTTTCTATAGAGCAAAAAGAATAAAACAACGTTTTTTGTATGGGGACCCCTCTTATTTTTTAATATTTTCTTATTTTTATTATTTCTTAGGTAATCCATTATAATAAAACATAATCTCTGAAAATTTCAACTGGCTACCTAATACGGTTCCAAAGATACAGCCCTTTGAATGAGTGTTACGGTTTATGTGTCGGGTGCCAGCTGTTTAGTGACGTCACGCGAGAATGCCGCGCTCGCGCGAAAAACTCCAAAAGGACGGAAACTAAAACCGTCGTAACTTTAAAACTACTGGCTCGATTTGAATGAAACAAAAACGGGCGTATTTCTAAACTTGTAGGCTACACGGTCATAAAGTTTCAAGTGATTTAACCGACCCACGGACATTCTTCATTGCGCTTTCCCTAAAGTCGAAGAGCAAAAAGTTGTTGGAAATGACAGTTATTTTAGAAGCTGACGTTGTTTCTGGAATAAAGCTATTTAAACATTAATATTTTTGTCATTGTTGTGATGAAGCATTAATTTTTGTCGCCTTTCGCTAGAGCTAACCCTTTAACCACTACATAGTGCACTGGCGGCGGGAAATGGGAAATGCATTAACCGTTCAGGCGCTGGCGTTCGCGGCCGCACGGCTCTTGAGCGCTGGTACATTTGTGCAAAATCGCAACTGCAAAAACGCAGCGCGTGGTTTTCAGAAAAACTATCATATCTCTCTCATTAGACTTTATTGATTTAATGCGATGATTAATTCCAATACACAGATAGCGTAGGTACCTATTACTATTAAGATTGTATCAATTTATGTAGTTAAACAAATTGCAGGAGGTCATGAAAATGCATTATTGAAAATTTCTGTGCAGTTGCATATTTTTCTCATTATTTTCTAATCTAATGATATAAGGGTATACGTTTGTAGGAATAAATTCAAGCTAGGAAACATATAAACACATTGTAATACAAATAATAGTTACACTTAGTAATAAATACATGAAATACATACCATTGAAAAGTCTGGTTACATTTTGATTTTACGCGTAGTTGTAGCGCCGCGCCGCTGAGATTTAACTATTTTTTTCACTGGTTAGGAGATATAATGCGCTCAAAATATTTACACTGATAAAAAGGTACACAAATCACGTTTTCTAGTAAATTATATCAACAACCATTGTTATAAAAACACTTCACAAAAACGATTTTTATAGGCCGATACCCAAACACAAGTACGGAAATCTCGGTGTTCTCTTAACACTAAGAGTATACTTAGTACGTTACATGAAACCAAGCGATGTTTTATTTACAAGAGAGCTTATTAAATTATCTTTGCAACACCGTAACACATGATAACTAGTAACTGATAAAAGGTAATGAAATAAGTTCCCAAAAACACGATAATATGATGCTACACCTGTTACAATAAGCGCATAAGGATCAATGGAGAACTAAGGGCCCCGTTCAGACGCAGAATTTCATACGTTGTAAAACAATATAGCTGAGACAATTACTTACCTACGTCGAATGTTTAATGGTTTCACATGCTTCTTCGTATGTGTGGTATTAAATTTCAATAATAAATGCTAGATAGATAGATAGAGAACACTTTATTGTACACCAGAAAAAAATATTTACAACATTAAAGAAATACGAATTAAGAATATTTATTAGGTATATTCTTCAGGAAACAATAGTAACATCTGTTGCTAACTTAGGCGTAGGTAAACCTGTATTTCAGCTAACAGCGCCCCCGTCCGGAAAATTTATACAAGTAGATCTACATAGCTACAAAAAATGTGTTCCGTATAAAACATATTTTTAGATAAATATGCGTAACTTACAATGAGCAATTTTACAATATACCTACGTTCAGTGTATTAAATTTATAAATCTATGAAACAAAATAGAAAAATGTGTAGTAGTACACGTTTAGGGTCCTCTCAGTGTGTAGAAATGTAAATGTGTGAGTGTGGGTGGGTGTGTGTATTTGTGTGTGAGAATTAATAAATGTGTGTTAGGATAATAGCAATGGATACATAGATAATACCCTGGAATATCATATAGGATAAGTTGTATTCGAATCCCTCACGAATGGAGTCGCGGGCATGGCTAGGGTTTTCTATTTTCTCGTACAGTAAGCAACAGATTGAATCATTGCGAAGTCAAACTTCAAACGTCAAATGAATAGAGTTGTAGGCGGGGTAGGTTGATCTGTTGGTTACTGTAACTATTGTGTGGGGAAAGATAAATTAAACGATACAAGTGAAGTAAAAAATATATTTAATAATTTTATTTACTTACGAAATAAAATAAAAACTTAAAAATTCATGTTGCTGAACAAGCAAGTAAAATTTTTGCAACAGGTGTGCTCAGCTAAAATTATTACTTAGGTGTGCTTAAAAAAAGTAGTTTTTATTAACATTAGTCCATAAATAACATTTGTTACATGTCACATGAAACAAAGTTGTTTTTGGGCATTTTCGCTTAAACTTGTACCCGGTTTCAAGAAGTTGGAATTGGAGCCATAAATTACTGAAAAATTGTATTTACATGTTTAATTTTACGATTATTGCAATTATTGGTACGGAATACTTACCTACAGAAATTGTAAAAAACAATGAAGGACAAAAATATTGAAATCTAACGATATAATGGTCACATACCTAAATCTAGTTAGGTGACAGGCTAAATTTGACGATTGGTGGCGTGGAAAATTTACATATTTTAATATGTTTTATTTTCTTTACAATGTAATGTGCAGCTAATTTATAAAAAAAATACAAAATCACGTGGTAAAAATTTAAACTAAAATGCTCTTTTATTATAAAAATATTGCCTGTGTGAACTTAACATAGATAATATAAAAAAAAGTATCCACTTCAAAATAATTATTTGTCAAAATTACATATTACCTACATGCAAAAAAATATAGTTTTTGCATTTTTAACAAGCAGTTATGATCTTCAGTCTTGTGTTTTAAAAACTGACGGCTTCTCTGTTTTCCGCTTCGCTCTCGATCTTGACAATTGGAACTTCTGAAATAGACATAATAATGTTAGTTATTTTTCTGACAATGGTGGTGAAATAATAACATGGATATTATTAAAGGGTGTGCGGACATCGCGGTTATTTTAGAATAAAATACTGAACAAGGTAATTTGAAAATCAAAGAATATTTAGAAAAAAAATATTTTTTAAGGTTTCATAACATAACTCATAAATAAAATTGTGCGTTTCTCGGTACCAAGTTACGAAATCTTTTTTGCGCTTCAAAACCAACTAAATCCTATCCCATCAAAAAAAAAGTTCAAGGATGTTGAAAATTTAATATTTTTTTTACAAAAACTTTTTCTGGTAAATATTTTATTTGTGGAAATTTTAAGGATAGGCCTTTCTTATTGCCCCCATGCATATGCCCAAACGTTAACTCCCCACCCCCAACTTGACCCACGAATAAAAAAGTAGGCTTAAGGAAAGTATTTTTTTTGTAAAATAATTAAACAATATTATTATGTTTACACTTCACCCGATCACCCAATCATATCAGTTCAAAACTTAAGGCATAATAGTATTGTTATTTTATTATGTTAACAAAACTCAATACAAAATTAGTGCCATGGTAAGCCCGTGCGCAAAGACCCTTAATTTCCAGTAATGGCGTCGAAATGTTACTCTTGTTACCTACAGCACTTTAGCGAAATTCCTACAAATCTCACCATGTTCGGTATTTTTCACGAATACTGCATAAAATAAACATTACACCTGGTTTAAATTTGATACACATTAGACCTATTAAATAACCTAATGTAATTTATCACTTCAAGGTCAATATCATACGAAATGATTAGTAGAACAACCAACAAGGCAAAGCTTTCGCAACCTCAACGGGTGGGGTGAAATTACAAATCAAGTTAAATCAAACTTTTATACTAAAGTTTCTTTATGTAAGCTATGAGTATTGTTTGCCGTAGTATACACTAGTATAATTAAGCAAATAAAATCACTTACGGCATGGATTTCACTGCAAAAATGTAGTTGTAAATCTCTCGAGCCAAGACCACAGATGGCATAAACATCTGTTGATAAAACAGAGTAGTTTTTCTCTAGCCAACCCTTTTTTTCTTCTTGGTTAGCTAGTATTGCTATTACTAAAAATAAAACCTAAGTCGAAACGGCTCAATGTCACACGATCAATCAAATATTTGGATTACCAACCTGTGGGTCAGGGACAGTGACTTTTTGTAACACAAGTTGCAAGCAGCCCTTAGAATCCGTGTCGTCATGTAACCGTTGTTACAGAAACCGCCTGAGCGGTTAAGAGACACGGAAACTGCAGGGAATGATAATTCGAACGCGAACGCAACTAAGTGTACGATGTAGGTAATTGCCTTGTGGGATTGCTGGTTCCAATGTGATACATAACTTGTAATAGTGGAAGTGAGCTGTTATACTTATTGACATGTTTGCACATTGCCGTGGTGGTTAACAATCTTTAGCGTTAAATCTGTGACGGAAAATATAGTTCTACTCTTTCATAGAAACAACTTTAACTATACATGAGTAATTAGTAAATATAGTCGGATCGTCACGAAATGGTAGGCGGGTAAGAATTTTAAAGTTCGAATGAGCTAAATTGGTCGAGGGGTTGTCAAGATTATTATGGGGTTGTAAATATGCTGAATATATTTATAAATGTGAAATCGGTGACGGAAAATATACAAGGTGTTACAAAAGTGCCTAACTCTTTTTACAGGGCGTAACCTACTGGTCAACAGAATGTCAAATCTGTAAAAAAAATAAAAAAAAAACAATTTTTATTTCATAACCTTAAAATTGAAAAATTTTCATAACTTTCTTGTTTTTGTTATTAGTGCAAATTTAAAAATATGTTAGTGCCTGTAGGTGCATTTAGATAGCTTTGAGTTGTTAAAACATTGTGAAAGTCAATGAAAACCATATTTAAAAAATACTTTTCTCCCGCCACATCGTTCACATTTTATTAATTTGAAAATAAACGGAACGTCATAGAGCAAAATAAAAATTTTGGTTGTGATCCCTATCACCGGGTGCTATTACCCTGTAAAAAGAGTTAGGTACTTTTGTAACACCTTGTAGTTCTACTCTTTCATATAAACAACTTTTACCATAGGGCTAACAATTAAAATAATAATTTCATCATTAACACATTCTCCAGTATCCCTATAGAGGTATAAAGATGTAATCCCTACATTACGAAACAGTGGAATTTTGTAATCGATTCTGAAGTTGTAACAAAATGTGCAACCCAGACATTTCGTAAAGTCATTCATAGTAGAAATACTAAGATATTCATTGAACCGCTATTAGAGGTACAGTGCTAATTAAACCACCATTCACAGGTCAGAAACACTGCGACGCACCGGCAAATGTGAAAGAAAAATGCCCAATACCCATACTTGCTACACATAGAATGAGAAGACAACGGAACGAAGATACGGTTTATTTGTAGTAGAGACGAATATGTTTTTCTCTTCATCATATTTTCTTTTCATATTAAGGCGCCGTGCATAGTGAATCGCCCGCGCGCAAAAAAAATGCACAAAATCGATTCCTGTATCAAATACACTAAACAAATCGAAAATTTTCACATATCAAACCCTAGAAATAGGTGAGACCTATCTAACACAGCCAGTTTTGTGTTAAGATTCAATAACGTTTTGAAGATATCTTGCTTGAAAAAAATAGGCGGCGCACTTTTTTTCAAGCAAAATATCTTGCAATCTGTTATGAATATCAACATGAAACTGGCTCGGTTAGATAGGTCTCACCTAATTCTAGGGTTTTAGTTTTTTTTGTGTATTTGATACAGGAATCGTGCATTTTTCTTTGCGCGCGGGCTAATTCACTATGCCCAGCGCCTTAAGTGTAACCAAAAGTAAGTGCGGACGAAGTCGTGGGCAAAAATTAGTTGTAATAGAGTAATAGCCAGTCAGTATTATATTAAAGAGGAAAATAAAATACCTTTTCTTGTCGCAGTTTGGTGATGTCTCAGTTCCGTTTGTCCAGCGAGCGGATGCGTTCGTCCAAATTGCGTTCAGTCTCAGTTCCGTGGTTAGCAGTTTCGTGCATCGCAGTCAAGCTGTAGACTCGAAATAATCTTAATTAAAAACAAGGATATATTATTAGAGATATTTATTAATTGTTTAAAGCCATTAAAATCTATATTTTCTAGCTGAAACCATAATCAGGTCGTTTATAACCGTGTGTCAATTGTGTCATTTACACGCACAATTTTTATCGACTAGTTTTAACGCTAAGTGGACCTTTTGCGTCTACCTACATGATGTTACTGCATATTGGACAGATTTGGTGCGTACTAAAACAACCAGTTGCAATAGTTCGAAACGTTGCGAAAACGTTGGACTGATGCGAATTTAACAATCAAACAAATGTCATCCATCAGTGCACACGTTGTTGGCCAATATTGATGGACAAGACCTTATTTATTGTCCCGCTTGTTTGAAGAAAATTACTACCTTCGTTTGTTTACTTGAAGATCAGTCGACCGAAGCAAAAATTGAGACTAGTAGGTAACGCCATCTGTGTTCACATAAAGGAACTTCAGATTGTTAGACGGAGGAGACAGTTTCATATCAACGAAAGCTCTACTAGCTTCTTTGGCGTGTAACTAGTTTGCCTTTTAGCAAGCAGATGGCACTGAAATGAAAATGAAATACTGTAACATCTTTCGTGTGTAAATAGTTCATCTTGTAAAAATAAAAGCGCAGAAATGAAAAAAAAAAATGAAATAAATCCCTCTTGAATATTCTTTGTTCGAAGCGAAGCGGCGCGGCGTAGCGATTTTTGTGTAGAGCAGGTAGAGTGATATTTGGGAATATGAACAAGCACAATTTTCGAAACACAAAAAAATATCACCAAGTTAGCGCTTTATTTTTGGAGTTGTTAGCCAATCTAACAATGATTTATAAATTTCATTCTCAAGAGTTGTCAGTCTCTTTAGTAGAAGTAGTACCTATACAGGGTGGATTTTTGAGACGGGGCAGTAAGGGCAGGTACCCACGACAGCACGTCGGACTGTACACTTTTGTTGTAAATTCGCCCGTAACGTAACCGAGTAGAGCGCTAGCGTGTAAGGGTCGACGTGCTGTCGTGTGTACCTTAACCGTTAGAGTTAAAGGAAAAAGTTCTTCGGAGACCTTCCATAACTTTTTGAGATATTATGAACTGCATTCACAGATTTTGGAAAAAAATTACGGTCAACGAAAACATTTTTAAATTAACCAAAAATATTTTTTTATGCAAATCGATTCGCTTTCCATCGATTGTTGAGATCTAAAGACTCAAGGAGCCAAGTGAGGTTTGAGTACTAGAAATGTCAGAAATTTACAAAAACTTTCTCCTTACATTTTGTATGCAAAAAGAAGTGTAAAATTTCTTTTTCCACACTTTCAGAAAGAACCTCAGCCTTCAGCCCGTCGACAAGGACGAGGACGTCCATCTCTTCACCTACAGGGACGTAAACCGCACCCACGTCTCCGTGGTACTGGCACAGAGCTTGGAGGAGCTGGTCGACAGTGACAACCCTCAGAACGTCGTCAAGTTCAGGCTGGGCTGCGACTTCGATACCGGGGATGACTTGGTGAGTCTTAAGGGATCTCTTTCCTAAAGGGGTTTGAATCGTACCTAAGTGTCTGTACTGGCACAGAGTTTGGAGAAGCTGGTCGACAGTGACAACCCTCAGATCGTCGTCAAGTTCCGTCTGGGCTGTGACTTCGATACCGGGGATGATCTGGTGAGTCTGAAAGGATCTCTTCCCCACAGGGGTATGAATCGTACCTATGTGTCTGTGCTGTTACAGAGTTTGAAAGAGCTGGTCGACAGTGACAACTCTTAGAACGTCGTCAAGCTCAGGCTGGGCTGCGACTTCGATACCGGGGATGATCTGGTGAGTCTGAAAGGATCTCTTCCCCACAGGGGTATGAATCATACATATGTGTCTGTACTGGCACACAGTTTGGAGAAGCTGGTCGACAGTTACAACCCTCAAAACGTCGTCAAGTTCAGGCTGGGCTGCGACTTCGATACCGGGGATGATCTGGTGAGTCTGAAAGGATCTCTTCCCTACAGGGATTTGAATCGTACCGATGTGTATGTGCTGTTACAGAGTTTGAAAGACCTGGTCGACAGTGACAACCCTCAGACCGTTGATAAGTTCCGGCTGGGCTGCGACTTCGATACCGGGGATGATCTGGTGAGTCTGAAAGGATCTCTTCCCTATAGGGATTTGAATCGTACCTATGCGTCTGTGCTGGCATAGAGTTTGGAGGAGCTGGTCGACAGTGACAACCTTCAGAACGTCGTCAAGTTCAGGCTGGGCTGCGACTTCGATACCGGGGATGATTTGGTATTTTGTGAAAAGTTGCTCAATCTCTGAATGTTGCAAGATTTATTTATTTCTCATCCAAACAAAGATTTTAAGCGGCTTAATTGGCTCCGCAAGTATTGACTCTTGTCTTTCCTGTGGGCTCGGTCGACTAAGCTGTCTGCATGGTATAGGTTCTGGGCGAGTCTACTCCATTTAAAAACAATGTCTCAGGCACTGCAGCGCCGAGTGATCTCTACACCCATCTTAAGTGTGAGTGAAGGTGCCACTGGACGCTGTATAAATCATCTCATTACGGAGATGCAAAGGTTTAGTTTTAAGTCTCTAGAATATTTTTTTCATGTCTATTTATTTTCACCATTTGAAATAAATAAACGTAAAAAGCTTTGTGAAAAGTAAGAAATAGCAAACTGTCTTGTAAGAAGCCACAGACAAATAGTATCATATTGAGATGGGTAATTAAATAATAGTGTCGTAAAAGTATTTCATGCACTGCTTCTATTGTCTAGCTCTTCATAAAATACTCAAGTGACAGTAAATTTCTGATCGTAACCCAGGGAGACAATCAAATAAAAGAATACACCGCAAGTTATTACAATCTAACCAACCATGAACCCAATGATACCAGTATCGACATTCTATACAATACCTAATTCGGTTTATTTTCTTGTGTTTTCATTGTACAATATAGACTATTATTATTTATTAGATTTTTATAAGGTTAAAAAATTCGCTCGGGACATGATTTGAACCTCTTGCATTCCGTGCAAGTTTCAATGAGGTTGGAAAAAATTCGCAAAGATAGTACTTGACTCGGTAGCTCAATTGGTAGAGCGCCTGCATGGAATGCACGAGGTTGCGGGTTCAAATCCTGTCCCGAGCGAATTTTATAACCTTATAAAAATCTTTATAAAATTCCCTAGCGCGGGATAGTGCTTTAGAAAATACAAAAAGTATTATTATTTACTTTCCTCTGTCCTTAGTTTTAGACACTTAGACCTGCAAAATATGGTTTGGAAGCAGAGATGGGCGATGGATTTTTGCCCTTTCTGCCCAAACGATTTTAATCGGGCAGAAAGGGTTTTAATCGGGCAGAAATGGATTTTTGCCCATTTCGGCGGGCATAAATAGAAATTCACTACAAATTACTTTTTTGTTTACAAAACCTTATTCGGAAAATATTAAATGACGATAATAGGAAAGAAAATTAGTTGCGGTGTAGTGTTTGGGGCGCTATCGGCCGAAAACTTAGTTTTTTTTTACAAATAGGTAAAATGATTTTTTTTTTGACCGGTTACTGATTGGTTAGCTTCTGGAGAGCAAAAAAAGTCCTGTAACTTGATGCCGAGAAACGCACCGTTTTTGAGTTATGTATTTTTTTTTTATTAAAGCCATTACCCAAAAACGGTACGTTTCCCGGCACCAAGTCACCCCCCAACACGACCCAGTTACTAGTTTCCCGACGCCCGACAGAATAATTTAGAATTTTTTTTCAAGACCTCATATTTCAAACGATGCGTATTCCAGCACTAAGTGTTCCTAGTGCCTACCCAAGCAATTCCCGTAAAAAAAAGTTTGACATCACTAAAACAGTAATTTAAAATTTTAAGTACATTTTAGTCTATATCACTAAATAGCTGACCCTAGACCTCAAGCACAAGATGGACACTGTAAACTATTTCGATATTTTTTTATGCAGTGCAGTGTATAGCTTCTTCTTCTTCTTCAGCATTTATGTGTCCACTGCTGGACGTATGCGTCTTCATCCTTCTTCCATTTCAGCCGGTCTGCAGCTATTGTGGTCCAGGTTGAGCCTGCTGCGGCCTTGATGTCGTCGGACCATCGTGCAGCTGGTCTACCCACACTTTGCGTTCCTGTACGCGGCCTCCATGACAGGACTTTTCGGCTCCACCTGCCATCCTCTCGGCGACATACGTGTCCTGCCCACTGCCATTTAAGGCGCGCTATCCGTTTGCCGATGTCGGCGACTTTGGTGCGTTGGCGTATTACTGTATTTCGTATTCTGTCGCGGAGGGATATTCTGAGCATCGACCTTTCCATGGCTCTTTGTGTAACCTTGAGCCTGTTCATGGTTTCGTCAGTTAGCGTCCATGTTTCGCAAGCGTAGGTCATGACTGGCAGAACACACTGGTTGTAGACCCTAGTCTTAAGTGTTTGAGGGATCTTTGAGTGAAGCAAAGATCCCTTAGCTTTCAGTTAGTGTATAGCTTAGTGTGATTGTTTTTCTATTCTGTGAACCATCAACTTACGTAACAGTCCGTCCGCTACAGGATAAGACGTGCGTGTCAGAGTATGATACTTTTATTTAATACCTAGGTGTTCGTTATTGGATATCTCTTTCTCTCACTTAGAAGGCGTTATCATGCAGAGCTCACATCAACATCGTCTAGATTTTTTTCCTTGACTTCGTTTGCAATTTTTGTTACTTCTGGCAAACAGAAAAGTAACTTGGAAATTGGAATGCATGTTTTGTAAAGTAAAAAAATCCTTAGCTTGCCTCTGAAATGGGTTCCAGAAACAGGTGGCATTGTTTCAACATTTTACAAAAATCTTCGTCTAGTAATGCTGATTTATCTTCGGTTGGTAAGTGTGTACCTAGCCTTTTCGTGGACAACCAAGGTTTGAAGGGCAACTTTAGTGTTTTGCATACTTTGAAAGCATACCTAAGCAATGAGTTCCCCAACGGCAATGACAATGACTTTTCAGCAATGTCAACGGGTATCACAGGAGATTCCTATCGTATCATCGAATGTCTTTTCACCGAATGTAGTTTCATCGACAACGAATAACCGAATGATCGGATCATCGATGGTACACTTCATCGAATAGGTCGTTTTATCAAATGCCCCATACCAATATTTAGAGCTAAAGCAGTGGTACTGGGCGTACCTACTATAACTGTCGTTTCACAAGCTGCCACCCGGCAGTACCTATTCAAATGTCTCACCACGCGCGTGCCCACAGTGGATTGGCATTTTTCACGTTAAGTATATGCCCGACGGTCAGGTTTCCTCACGATTTTCCCTTCATTAGCAAGTATTGTCACTACAAATGTGGGACAGATAGACAAACAGCGAAGGCAGAGTTTGTAAGTCCCGATTGGCACGCTTCGGGTAAGGAAACCAAAACAGGTGTAAAGTCACTATTATATACTGCCACTGGAAATCAAACCTGTAAAGAAACTGAAAGAAAAAAAAAACCCGCCACGCTACTTTTGGTGAACTAATGTTAAATTTTAGCTTGTAAACCTCACACAACGCATAATATTGCTTGAAACTCACTTACTCATCCATCATATCATATAATTTTCAATAAGTTATTTTTAAATAATAAAGTAGAACGTTCAATAAAATGAACCTTTCGATGATCCGACCATTCGGTGATTCGTTGTCGATGAAACTATATTCGGTGAAAAGACATTCGATGATACGATAGGAAACCGTCACTCACAGGGTAATTTCAAACTTTCGCCAACATTTTTCTTTTACAATTTGGTCCAGTCCCTATTTTTTTTTCTCTTTTCTCATTTAATAATCTTCACATGAGGTTTCATGTACAAACATTTAAATTAAGTTCGTATTTCACCTTTCTGTGGCTTCTTTTGTTACCGATTATGCACCGAATGTAAGGACAAAATTAATTTCATTTCCGCCCGGCGTTTATTATAAATGCCCGGCGTTTATTGGGCAGAAATGGATTTTAATCCAGCGGTGGATTTTAACCCGGGCATTTACCCATCTCTGTTTGGAAGTGAAACTTGTAGAATCGCTTTTTATTTTTTTGTAAAGGTATTAAATCCTAATTACCTAAGTAACAAGTTTCCAATGTTGTAATTTAAAATTAAATTAATTATAAAAAAATAATTGCTACGTAACCCGGGATGGGAATGGATCTTGCCGGTTTATTTTTGCTACAATAAAGTTGCCTCTTCATTGTGAGGTTCCCCACAACTTCCGTGTCCATTGCAGTGGGGGTAATAAACCGTACCCTAAGTGGAGTGTAAAAGGAACCCTTAAAGTGTAAACCACTCAAAACGCGCGAAGCAAGGTCATGAACGTTAAAATGGCTTTTTTCTTTGGTCCTTCGAAAACATCACTTATCGGGACTTACAGGAAGTCCGGTCAAGGGAGAAAATACTTTGTGGTGAGGGATCTTGTGGTTCTTGGAGCTCCAATTTAGTGGAAGATCACTTTCCAAGACTATGATCAGCCGTCGAGCGTCAACACACTCGAAAATAGCCCTTATTGAAATGAATATATATTTTTTATATATTTAAGAACGGGCATTTTTAAGGCGGCTATTTAAGAGAATACAGGGGCTGGGCGTGATAGGCATAAGGCAGTGGCTCGACCAATATTATTATCATATTTGTATCTACCTTTGAGACTGCCGAAAATATGCAGCTACTCTACATAATATTGCAATGCTGAATACCTAGCTACTTCAGTTTAGAATGATCATATTCCCCGGTTCTTCATTTTTATAGCCCCCAGTTAAGTAAGTAGAATGTTTTTTTGTTCCTACTTGCGTATCTTCTTGGTTCTAGATCTTGACATTAATAAAACACCAAAAACATTATTTGTAAATGTCACAAAGGCTTTCGCCACAAACCCCAGTATCTTGTTCCTTGCAGCTTTGACCCTTGTTTTAATTCGCAGATTATTTCCTGTTAAATTCAAAATCTCTGCCTACTAAGATCAATCAACTCCCAAAAGCAACGTAAACAACCAAGGTCAGCCACCTAAAAACAGCCCATATTCACCTGTAACCATCACATACCACATTACCCTTATCTTCGAACGATTTTGCACAGATCGCGAACACTTTCCTTCCTGAAGTAGAGGTGCGCGAAACGCTTCAGTGAAAAGAAAAAAATGATATAGTTCATTTCCTTCACTGAACTAGTTCACTCTTTTAGTTCACAGTTCATTCATAGTTCACAGCTCATTCATAGTTCATTCACAGTTCATTCATAGTTCACAGTTCATTCATAGTTCACAGCTCATTCATAGTTTATAGCTCAGTAGTTCGTTCACGTATCTTTTGACTCACGGTAGTCCGCGAATGACAAAGGTGACAAAGGCGAGACACATCAGTTACAGAATTTTGGTCCTTAGTGTGGTAGATTTAAGAATGTTTCTTGAAGAATGAACTACGTGGACTAGAATAAATGTGATATATAAAGATTTACAGAATTTTGGTTCTTAGTGTGGTAGATTTAAGAATGTTTCTTGAAGAATGAACTACGTGGACTAGAGTGAATGTGATATGTAAAGATTGGTAGTGAATGAATGAATGAATGGTTTCATATAACGAATGCATTCAATCGAAGCATTCATTCGCGAACTACACACCTCTATCCTGAAGGGTTCGCCACCGTCGAAGGGTCCCTAAAACGATTTCACGTTAGCTTTTACAACTTATTTAGTCGTAAAACATAAAGGACATCTTCTGGGTGAAGGCAATGAACTGTTCCGAGGTTGGCAACGTCTTACACCCGGACGGCAGGAGCGCCGGATTTACATTAATTATCTCTGCACACTATTTGCTGGAATTCTATTTTGTTAGATGAAAAAAACTAGATTTAATAAAGGTCTATTAGAAGTATAATATATTCAAATTTACTCTTTAACTGGGGCTGTATAAATCATCCCTACGTATAAAACAAGTAAGTTTAACCGTTTACGAAATATAAAACATCCTCACGGAGATGCAAAGGCCTTATTAACTTTTTACAAATCGTTGTAGGTGTAGATAACAGTATCTGTCCGGCCACGTCCTTTAGGGTGCATAACGAAAAAATGGCTGCAAATTTGACGAGTTTGAAGAGGTTCTACAAGTCACCTAAGAATATTACGCAGTAAATTAGAACACTACATACAAATTAAAAACACGTTTATTAAAGAAACCTATGTTATTAAGAAGTAAAATGTACATTTAGACTTGGGCAAGTTGTAGTAGATAAACAGGTAGGACACACATTTCAAAAAGTCTGAAATACATTACATTTTATGCATCTCCTATAGTTCAGTCATTTTATGTTTTTCACCTAAACTAATTAATAAAGTTTTCAAACTTGTGTTACATTATACCTTTGGGTGTAGTGATGAAAACCCACAACTCTCCCCCCCTCTCCACCTGACGCTTCACCCCCTCTCACCATGAAATAGGTCCCATTTTTTTGTTTTTTTAATTTTGTGGGAAAACTATAGAAGATACGGCAAAAGTGTCAAAGGCAAACATAATCCTTATAAAATTTTATACAAAAATGATTATATACATTTTTTTGATAGGCTTGATGGTATTCGAGCTATAGCTAGTTCTATTATCCAAAAACTTGGCTATGAGCAAAAAAATATCGTAACCAGCCTTTTTGTTTCAAAATATTAAAAGTTAGGTACGGAATTGTGTCAGGAAGTCTATGTTAATTAATTGTTAGTACTTTAGCCTACAAAATGAGCTTTCATTCATTTCATTACGCATAATACTTATGGAGTTATAACTATCAGAGGTCTGGCGGTCACCAGTTACGCACGGCTCCCCGTTAATGGTTTTTTCCTTTTTTTGGGAAAACCATAAGAGATACGAAAAAGGTGTTAAAGGCAAACATTATCCTTATTAAATTTCACATAAAACAGTACAGCATATTTTTTGATAAACTTAACGGTATTCAAGCTATAGCCAGATACACCGAAAAATATGTCATAAAATTACATAAGTCGAATTTCTTTTAAAATCTTAATAATTACGTACAAAGTAGTGCTCAGGGAGACTACGCCAATAATTGTAAGTAATTTAGACTATCGAACAAGCTTTCATCCATATCATTACGTACATTAGTTCTGGAGTTATACGTTCTGGAATTATTAGACAGTTAAAAATATTGCTTATTAATTATTTATCGAAATACCTTATATACGAATCTATCGCCAAAAGGACGTCAAAGGGAGTTAGTTTATTGAAACGGTATTAATAATGAGCCATAACATCAGTTACAACTTTTTAATAACAGGAAATATGAAATAAAAACTCTAGTCACAAAGACTCTACATCTCCCTCAATATTATGATTTTTGTTAAAACTGCTTTTGCCTCGGCAACCGCTGCATTGCATCATTTTCCGCAGATGATGAATGAGGATAACATTTGCGTCATCATTAGCAAGTACTTATTAGAGTTATTCCTTCGTCTTTCAGTCTGTTGGCCAGTGGAGCAGTGAGTCTTTTCTTATCGCTCAAATTACTCAACAGAATGTTTCGGTTAGGAAAGTTGTGTTCTTTCATTGAATTGAATCTCAGGACATTTTCTGTTGATAATGCGTCTCAGTCTTCTTCCAGCTAGGCTGCGGAAAAATGCATTACAGCGGTTGCCGAGGCAAAAGCTGTTTAAACAAAAATCATCATATTGAGGAAGTCTTTGTGATTAGTGCTTTTATTTTATTTTTCCTGTTATTAAATGGTTGTAACTGATGTTATGGCTCACTATTAATAACGTTTCAATAAATTACCTTCCTTTGACGTCCTTCTGGCGATAGATTCGTACATTACTCGTTACCTTTAATAATTAATAAACATTTTTTTTTTAACTGTCCTATAGTTCCAGAACTAATAACTCGAGAACTATTGTACATAATTATATAGATGAAAGCTTGTTCGGTAGTCTAAATTACTAACAATTTATAAACGTAGTCACCTTGAGCACTATTTCGTACGTAATTTCGTACATACTTATGTAATTTTTTGGCATATTTTTTCCCCTATATCTGGCTATAGCTTGAATACCGTCATGTTTATCAAAAAAAGATGTAGAACTGTTTTATGTGAAATTTAATAAGGATAATGTTTGCCTGTGACATCTTTTTCTTATCTCTTATAGTTTTCCCAACAAAAATAAAAAACTATTAACGGGGAACCGTAAGCTACTTGTGCCCGCCAGACCTCTGATAGGTATAACTCCAAAAGTATTATGCGTAATGAAATAAATGAAAGCTCATTTAGTAGGCTAAAGTACTGACAACTAATTAACATTGGCTTCCTGAGCAAAATTCCGTACCTAACTTATAATATTTTGAAACAAATATGCTGGTTACGATATTTTTTTGCTCATACTCACATTTTTGCATAATGGAACTAGCTATAGCTCGAATACCATCAAGCCTATCAAAAAAAGGTATAGAATCGTTTTTGTGTGAAATTTAATAAGGATTATGTCTGCCTTTGACACTTTTGCCGTATCTTCTTTAGTTTTCCCACAAAATTGAAAAAACTAAAAAATGGGACCTATTTTATGGTGAGGGGGGGTGAAGCGTCAGGTGGAGAGGGGGGGAGAGTTGTGGGTTTTCATCACTACACCCAAAGGTATCATGTCACACAAGTTTGAAAACTTTATTAATTTGTTTAACCGCCCCATACATTGAAAACATAGAATGACTGGGCTACTACTTTATTGCACTGTCACATCGATCTCAGCATTTTAGTACTGCGTTGGGTGCCAGACCAATCGAGATTCCTTCCATCAGTTCAGTTTGCTGTTTTCGTCTGTTCACCGAATGGATCCGCATAATTACTCGCTGCTCGACAAATATGTACCAGGTACCTCCAATGCACATGTGGCATGTAGGATACATGCACATTTGTAGGATGTAAACGGTTATCAAGATTTAGAAGAAGCACTACATACAATGTGTAACAAAAGGTCCTAACTTTTTTTCAAGGTGTAAGTAACCTACAGTTACTGGCATGTAATGTTTACGGCGCATACTGGGAATTTACTGGCCACGAACCATATCTAATGTAAGATTAAGGGAGCTGACTGGCCAAAAGCCATTACACAAATAAATTCTCGAAGGGAAATGGCGATGAATCGGACACGCGTTGCGGAGACAAGTCACCTGTCCAAACGCCGTCGCAGCTGCGTCCCAGTTCAGCCTTCGCAATGGACAAACGTACAAACATGTCCGTAACGACGACGCAACGCAGCGCAACGCACCAATGGGGTCTCGACCAACTTTTACGCGTTTCAGCCATCTTTTCTGTCCTGCATCTGTTGCCTATACCTATGTCGACGCAAAGTTTCATGATTTCAAGCACCCTATGCTTCAATTCCTATGATTCGATTCAAGTTCCCATGTTTGTTTTTAGACGGTCAGTACTTCTGTGATTTGTTTTTCATGCTATATTGCTGCATGTATGTCTTCAGGATTTGTCGTTAGATCGCGATGTTTATTTAGATGTGTGCAGAAGAGAATTAGATGGGCTGAACAAACAAGGGTGATTGGGGGTGGAATTGGGAAAGCGTCGCTTAAAATACTGTTTAGGTATGTGATAGGTATTTGCGTGACAGCTTATTATAATGTGTTTATCAAAGAAGATTTAATTTTAAATAAGAGTTATTGACACAAATGAATAGCGATTAGACCAGTTTCGAACGTTTAATAAAATAATTTGCTGAGGTAATTTTGTAGCTTCGAAAGCCAAATGACTAATTATTCATTGTTGAGTCGAAGTTAATGGCTGAAAGTCAGTTATTGTTTAGAAAATATCACAATTTCCATGATACATTTTCATGCGAAAAAAAAGTGTGAGTATCTACCTATTCCGGATGCAAATCCATTTTATTATTGGTTAATAAAAAATAGGCAAGGATCCCAACAAAACTAGAGAATCAAATTACTCTTCAAAATATATCCGCTCTACCGACAATTTGAGTTTTATCGAGACTTTATTACAAAAAACAATCAAAGCATCAAAACGTTTCCACTAGAGTCAGGTGTTTGAACGATATCTGGGTCTAGGGTTCACCCGATAGCGGCCTATAATCCCTACGATAACAGAACACTCGGATAAATCTAGAATTATTCATTAGTACCCTATCTGAAATAGGCACTAGAGCTAGATCCTGAGGTCTATGACCTCGGTTAGAACCCACGGAAGAGGGGACGCCCTAAAACTACCTGGTGCACGTTTCATATAACTGTCATAAATATTTTATTATGACAATTCGATATACAGGGTGTTAAAAGACCGCCAACAAAGCGGGAAACCACGTATTGTCCTCATTATAATGAACATTTTTGCCCAAGGAACTATGCCTGGGAAATCAACGGTTTCAGAGATAATGGGGTTCAAAGTCGGACTTTTAATAACTTTTTTTTGCATAAATGTATTCAGTATTTAGTTCTTAACATACCTTCTCAAGAAGCCATATCAAAATTATGAATATTTCAAAAAAAATCGATGTTAAAATTGCAACCCGCAATGTATTCTAAACATCGCGTCGGCACTTCAAGCTTAAGTAACATAAACTTATACCTACGCTTGCGCAATATGAATTCTGTGCGTCACACATCCATTGCGTGATAAAATATTTTTCAAAATTATAACCTAAAAAACCAAAATAATTTCCCAGCAATAATTTATCGAAACAGTACTTTGTTTTGGTGTCTAGTATGCGTGGCTTTCAGGTCTGTTGGCGGTCTTTTAACACCCTGTAGATTGCGTAGTCGATTTGACATGAGGTTACAAAAAAGGTTTGTTTACAAACCGACCTATCAATAAAATATTTATGTCAGTTTAATGAAACGCGAGCCTTGCGTCGATCAGTGCAACAGGAAGCAAACAGTCTCGGGATGAGCATATCCGAGCTTGAGATGAAGGCACAAAATCGGCCATAATGGAAAACTGTTTTAAGAGCCCTATGTCCCTGATTAGGGATAACAGGAATTGACGATGATGATGATGATGATGACCTCGGTTAGAGCTTGCCGTCACCTATTCCAAAAAGCGGCAGAGAACATGAGATAGTTACTTGCGTAGGAGCGAATTGACAAAAAGTAAAAACCGACTTCACTGGTGAAAAGGTACACTATTGCACTGATTCCGAATGATCCGGTGCTGTCCGTTGAGGAGTTCCGTTCTCCATCTCCAAAGTTCTTCATTAGATTTTAACAATTGTTTTATGGGACCACGCGGGAAGTAAACCCTATCAACCAAAAAAATAATCATCAAATTAGTTCACGTAGAAAAAAGTTCTGAGGTAACTCACAAAAAAATACGGATCGAATATTGAGTCTTCCTTTTTTGAAGTCCGTTAAAAATACCTGTTCAATGCATTAGCCAAATAGCATTAATGTTAATATCCACTAAATATGATAAAGAGGGGGACAAACGCTCCAAGTGAACAAATCCACAAAGTAAACCCGTTTTGCATTAAGAAATTCATTATAATTATTTTACAAGATATCTCAACCAATTTGGGTTCAGCCTTGCCGCTGCAACCCAAATTGAACTTTAACTCCTTCAATTTATGAGTTTTAAGATTGTATGTTTAAATTGGCTCTAAGATGAGGTAAAGTTTCACTAGGAGCGTTTTCAGAACAGACAATTATTTGAGATAACCAATGACCTTAACCCATTTTACTTTTGCTTCGCGGAGTTGATTTTAATTTCATTCTGGAGAGTCTTTTGAGTTTTTCTTTCACTTCGCTTTGTCTTGAATAGCCCCAAGACTTAGGGGCTTTAATAGTAGCATTGTGATGAGACCTTGCAAACTCAATTATCAGCTGATCTGCTCTGTAGGTATAACTGCTAAATAAACAATTTAAAATACCCCCGACATTTTAACTTCAATTAAGCATATCTCGTAAAGGTTTGAACCGATTTTGATAAAACACAATTATCTAAGAACACTCGCTAGAAAACCTGCTACCAATTTAAAAGATTTTGACAGACACATACAAACACACCCTCAGATGGAGATACAGACACACATAGTGGTCAAACCTATATAACACCCCTGTTTTTTGGTCCGGGGTAAAAAATATACTTCGGCCTTTGCATCTTCTAAATGAGACTGATGATTTCTACAGCGTCCAGTGGCACTTCACTCAAACAATTTGACAATTCAGATGCTGCAGTGCCTTGGATATGACAAGCCATGGCACCCCGTGGGTAGATCGTTAGAGACATAAGCGTGATAACCCGATAACACTACAAGTAAAGAGTAACTAGAGTATTATGCAAACGTCCTAACCACCCATATCAAATCAAATGTAGTATTTATTCAGAAAAATAAGTTTACAGATGGGTATATGTACTTGTACGTATACCCAATCTACCCATTTGTGTATACACCGGGTACATTGGGTATATACCCGGTAAATATGAATAATTCTAGATTTATCTATTAGGTAGGTACATTTAAAATCAGGCCTTTAAAACGAACCGTCCCATTGGCACCCTTTATCTTTATACGGATCCCTACAAACTCTAGACCGTCTTAAAACAAGGCTTTAGTTTATAATATTCTTAACAGCTGATCCAGCAATTTATAACCTTTGAAAAACGTAGCCCTCGCGATTAGTTACTGACCTTTGCAGCTGCTACAGAACTAATCAGCTAAAGTTTGTCCACTTCATTTTGAGATTTAACTCAGGAGCACTACAAATTGACAAGAATAATATTTTGTTTTACGTGTTTAAAAATCACTGCGTATTTTCGGGGTTCCATCGCTTTTGTATTCAATAGAGACGTCTCACAAGCTATTAGATGAACTTTGCATAATTTATTACAATAGATTTTCAATATCGGCTTCTACATTTTTAGTGGATGATTGATACCTAAATCCGAAGCTAGGTGTAATACCCTCTTCAACACAAAATGTGCAAATTGAATCAATTGTAATATAACGCTACGCTACGAATCGCGTTCAATAAAATGTGAAGCCGTGTTTAAATCACACTGACACACGTTGGTGTCAAGTTTAACGATTACACAGAGAAGGCACTGAAATTAAATATGTTATTTTAAATTTGAATTTGTATTGAAGATGTTCCACCGCAATAATTTTAAGACGATTGTACAATGTACATTTCTAATGAGAACTTAACTTATAATGAAATATCGATTGCGGTAAATAAATGGTGTTCCAAAAAGTAAGCCAAGACATGATATAGTGGACCCACTTTGCTATCAAAATCATGTATGTTGTGCGATTCTTTTAATAGCCCTTTTGAAATGATGTCTTCATAATCCGCTGCTTTTTTAAGATCCTTTTATTAATTATCTCGTCCTTGTCCACAGATATCGGCCTACTTGTCGGTGACAGTGTATGTGGAGGATGTGAACGACCACTCGCCAGAGTTCCAGAACACTCCTTACAGGGTCACTGTGGATGAACTCACGCCGACTGGTATGATTCTCATTATTTTAACAATCACATCGTCGCTGCCTACCCCTCTGGGATAGAGGCGTGAGTTATGTTCATCATCATCATCATCAGCCCACCTCTGCCCACTGTTGGGTATAAGGCCTTTTTCCCCTCGCGCCACCTCTCACGGTCCCTCGCCATCCGCATCCATGGACCCTCCACCGACACAACGATGTCATCCCACCATCGTGCTGCTGGTCTTCCCACCGACCGCCGTCCTACTCTGGGCCTCCATTCTGTCACTGCCCTTGTCCATCGGCCATCAGTTACATCTAACGACAAAAAGTTAGCTACTGGCTTAGCATAAACGCAAAGCTTAGCGTGGACACTGTACCGCTCGATATGGACGTCATGCTAGTCGTGCAGGTGTCCGAAATACTGTTATTTTATCTTAATCCATTTACGGAATGGATCCACTTTTGGATAGGCTTACGTTTTATATTATGTCCACTCGTTGATTGGCAACAAGGCCCAAAAGTTTTAGTACTTCGAACATCATTAAATTGATGCAGATGTCCATTGCATATTTTGTGACGTCATGATGATTGATTGAACCAGTGACATTTTATTAAAAACCCTGCATTTTTCCTAATTGCAGGTCTTACAATATTCAAGTCCATCCACGCGTTCGACCGGGACAAGCCTAACACTCCTAACTCCGACGTCCAGTACAGCATCAGCGGAGGAAACCCTGGAGGACACTTCGCGCTGGAGAGCTCACACCGACCAGCCCTTGTTTTGAAGAAACCGCTGGACTATGACAGTGGGGACAAGGAGTTCATGGTCGTTGTTACTGCCTCTGTGAGTATTATGATGATATCCTCTGGCACCTAGATCAACAGTGACCATCATTGCTTCTTGGCATTTGGTTGGACAGGCTGAACTTCGTTTTGAAGATCCGGTTACATTCTCCGCAGTAGAGCCGTCTTCAAAGTGCGTGGGTATACCAACTGACAAACGAGTGAGGTGGTGGCGCACACAAACCTTTTACCCCAAGTAGCAGAGGTTTTTGTCCTGGGTACCAAGTTTTTAAATGACTCCCAATAAATGCGCCATATAAACCACATGAGGCGGTGCAAATTTACAGTTATGAGAGAAAATGTCACAAAGGTTCATCATCATCAACAGCATGTTAAGACCCACTGGTGAGTAAAGGACTCTTCTTGCTCACGCCACCTTTTACAATCCTGTGTCAGACGCAACCACTGTTTTCCAGCTACTTGGGCTATGTCTTCGGACCGTCTGGCTGAATCGCCACAAAGGGTAAATAGCCAGTAATTTAAGTAAGATTAAAAGGTTCTTGATGAAGTACACAATCCCATCATGATTCACACTTCCGTATCGCATCAGTACCTAGTTGTGAAAATGCGGGTATCTCCCTCCAACACTATTTTAGATTTATTATAGTGGGCCCTTTAATCGACGGCTTCAGTCATAAAAAGGGCACACTTAATACAGAAAACGATCGAAACCGTGTGCCAGGACTCATATGCGGTAGGTCTTGCCGCTTCGGCTTGCGTTTCGGCACTCTGCGAGTGGCTCCTGGAAAATGCGAGCAGCCACATCACCAAACATTTTTAAAACTAAATCGGGCATGTTGTTCTCTTTCCAGGATCGAGGCTCTCCCTCGCGCAGCAGCAACGAGACCGTCCACATAACAATCCTCGACAACGATGACCTGCCGCCCAAGTTCACGCTTGACGTCTACAAGACGCAGATTCCAGAATTCTATCCTTTACTGGTAAATACTGGTTTTATACCATTACACAAAACGACGTTGCCTACTACGTTTTGAAAACGCAATAGGCGACTACGTTTCTCTTGGATCAAATACCCATCCGAGGCGTTTCTATAGCTACAAAGTCGGTGGCACTAGGATTTTTTTCTTTGTCTATGGTTAAAAACTCATTAGTACAACATAGTGATGCTGGCTTAAAGCCAAAGAAAAACATAAATACTGAAACGCCTTTCATTTTAAATTAAAAAGAAAAAGATTTTATTTTAATTTAAAACCGATCAAAATAGTTTTGCAGGCCAGCATCTTGGCATTTTAGTAATCTGCTTGTTTTTATATTTTAACTCATTAACACAGATTATTAGAAAATCTAAAGCTGGCTGAAATTCGAGGAAAACATTACCGAAATTATTTCGTTAAAAATAAACATCTATAAATACTCGACAAGGCATTAAAACCTGTGGGTATACATGACAGCACATCGACCCTTACACGCTAGCACTCTGCTCGGTTGCGTTACGGGCAACTTTACAACAAAAGCGTACAGTCTTACGTGTTGTCGTGTGTACACGCATTACGATATGGGCGAATTTGTAATAATGTGAACAAAACGCAAAGTTAGGAGTACCTAGTACCTATTTTTTTTTCCAAGTTCCCTCATTTGTATGAGTAAATACCGGAATTTGAACTTGGGACCTCTCAAGATTCAAGATTCAAGATTCAAGATATTTATTTGCTTTGAACGTTGTAGGTACATTTCAGATGTTAAAATAGTTGATATTTAAAATCTCAGCACATTCAACCTATTTAACGCATGCAAATCTTATGAGTACATAATGCAAAACAATAATATAATTAATAATAATGTCAATAATAATGAGGGCGCCCTAAAACTACCTGGCGTCGATCAGTGCAACAGGAGGCTAACAGTCTTGGAATGAGCATATCCGAGCTTGAGACGAAGGCGCAAAATCGGCCAGATTGGAAAACTGTTTTAAGAGCCCTATGTCCCTGAATAGGGATAAAAGGAACAGATGATGATGAATATTTTTTAAAGATGTCAATAAATTTTAAGTCAACAGGAATATTAGATTCAATGCTCAACGCCACCACTTTTTCCCAAAACTATTTATTATCTTTTTGAATTCCATTTCCCAGGGCAAGCGAATTCATAAAGAGCTAGCATTTGCGGAGCCCATCAGGGCCTTCGACCAGGACCGCGGCGTCGGCGCACCAGTGCGCTACGAGCTCGTGGCTGGCAATGAACGGAGGCTGTTTGCGTTGAACACTGTCAACGGCACACTGTTCCTTGAGAAGGAGATTGATTTGGACGGTGAAGTCGGACTGCCTGGTAAGTCTGAAAGTATTTTTTTGGCAAAGGATTTTTTTCATCAAGACAAAGGTGTCGTTTCAAAGACGATGCTCTTGGAATACTCCAAGCCCTTGTTATGGCCCTTGGATTTAGGTGAGACATGAAATAAAACATGAAGGAAGATGATGCAATTCGTTAGGGCCTTCATAATAAATTAAACCTCTTCAGGGATCTTCAGAGAAGAAAGTTAGGGTTGCCAACATTGGAATTGCGCATATTTTATTCCTTTTTAGGTTGTTGAGCCACTAAGAATGAATGGATAATGCTAACAACTGATTTGATAAGTAGGTATAATTATGAAAACATGACTTAGGAGATTTGCACGGCAAAGAAGAGACGTATGCCCATTACCCAACAGTCGGTGACATTCATGGACTGGATAGATAGATAGATAAATACAAGACTTACTGTGGTACATCATGTGTACTTAACTGTCCTATGCAACTTCTGTAATATTATGTAGCCAATGTTTTTACATCGATTTCAGGAAACACATTTTCGCTACAAATCCAGGCAGCCCAAGTAGACAATCCGCTGAAAACTGCCCAAGCGAGAGTGGAAATTGAAGTTCTTGACCTCAATGACAATCTGCCCGAGTTTGAGGTAGATTTTTATAACATAAGCATAGTGGAAAACCTGCCAAATGGTAAGTTTTATGTAGACTTTAGACGACACATGAGAGCCAGCAGCGTATGACCAGAAACTAATCTGTACACAATGTTGTTAGGTTTCAGTGTCCTGCAAGTCATGGCAACGGATAAAGACCAAGGCGATAATGGTGAATTTACGTACCAACTTAACGATCCTAGAGGAGCATTTTCTATTGATCCAAGGACTGGATGGCTTACGGTTAAAAACCAGGTATTTACAAAAAATATAAATTTTATATTGTTTATTAGAAGAATACTAACGATTATCATATTATTTTCAGACGGTCTTAGATAGAGAACAACACACATCACTCAAGATGAAAGTCTACGCACAAGAGAAGAACCCTAGCGTTGTTGGCACATTTTTAGACCGACAAAGACTATCGAAGTGGCGTCGAACCCCCACTACTCCTAGAGGCCAAACGTTCAAAGACAAAACCACATACGTCTTCCCTGACAGAATAGGGACCAAGAGCGAGAACATCGAATACTTTGAAGATATACACCAGCTAATGTCATTTGTTACCGTTGAAGTGACTCTTCTTGATGCCAATGACAACAACCCAGTCTTCATGCCAAGTAACTTGTATGAGTTCTCAATTAAATCCAATGCTAATATCGGATCGTTTATTGGTAAAGTAAAGGCATCTGACCCTGACTTAGGAAGGAACGGAATTGTATTCTACGACCTGCAAAGAACTAGTAATTTGACAGTAACATCGCCGTTCCAAGTGGATGCTAAAACTGGAGTGATAACGTTAGCTGAATCATCATTGTTGGAAGGAAGACACGCGCTGTTTATAGAAGCCTCTGACCAGCCAGCTAACCCTAGTGAAAGGAGATATTCTTTGGCTGTAGTCACTATTGATGTTCTGAAAGCCACCACAGGTACGATTTTTAATGTTAGCTTTTTTAAACTTACAACGATCACGACTTATTACGATTGACTAAAAGTATAAATGCATACTTACAGTACTGTGATATTATATTTCTTTAAACAGGGGCCAAGCCGGAAAAGCCAGATTTTATGGGAGCGCCGTATGAATTCTGGGTTGGATCTAATGTTGGTATTGGTACCAGTGTTGGTCAAATAAGAGTTAATGATGCTATGGGCAAAAGTGATGTGGTTTATGACCTGTTACATGGATACGAAGAAGGAGGTAATGTTTTGCCAAGAAGTGCAGTAAACAGCAGCGTTATATACAATTAAACTCATATTTGGATATCCATTTCAGTGCCATTTGCGGTAGAAGAAAGGTCAGGTACAATAACAGTCATAGATGAGTTGGCCAAATACAATCGACCGATGTATGATTTCGAAGCGGTTGCGAGTCAAGACAATGTCACTATAGTTACCAACGCCGCGGTCCATGTGGTGGATGTCAATGACGAGAGAGGTGTTCTCCTGAAGTAAGGTTCCAATTCTTTCCGTGTTTTACTGATTGACTAGTTTGAAATAGTAAACCAGCAGTGGATGCACTAAGCATTTTTTTAATGATCTAATGATTATTGAATTTTCAGGGGTGCCCATTCACCATTAGAATTCCACGTGAAGGAAAACGTTGGAGGAGCTACTATTGGGCAAATCTTCTACGTAAATATCAGCAGTTTGCCTGCAAACATGACTGGAAACATTCACTTCCTCATTGCTAACCAGCAAGATGTTACTGACGATATTGCTATAGGTAAGTAAAGTTGATGAAAATTTCTAACTTTGAAAAAGTTTGATAAAAACCCAAACATTTTTGATATTGTTTACAGGACAAGATGGCACAATCTATGCACAAAGGCCACTAGATAGAGAAAAGCGTGAAATTTATAGAATGACTGTCATAGCCGAATACAGCAAAGGCTTGATCTCTGGAGCTGGCATCTTCCAAGTCACCATCCATGTTGACGACGATAATGACAATCCACCTATATTTGACCAGCCTTCTTACGAGGGATTCATCACGGAGAATTCTATGAAAGGAGCGGTGGTAAAAATGACTAACAAAGTAATAGCAAAAGATGCAGATTTGGGGCAAAATGCCCTGTTCATGTACACTCTTTTTGGTGAAGGTCACGACCTATTCAATGTAGATGAAGATACTGGTACAGTCACTTTCATTGGTGACAAACTTGATCGAGAAGAAAAAAATATGTACTTATTGAAGCTTGTGGTAAGAGATAGAGGTGGTCTTAGTTCTGAAACTAAACTTGCTATAACAGTAGTTGATGAAAATGACAACGCTCCAAAATATACACAAGTTACTATACCTATGGATGAAAACATTGAGCTTCTTGAAATCAACGACAAGGCACCAGTGAAAATATACCGTGAAGTCAAACATGAAAGAACTGGGATCATTTCGAAGGTAGAAGCAAAACCAAAGAATAAATTTGCCATTATGGCAGGAAGTTACGGACCTATGTTTTCTGTACCTGAAAATGTTGCTATTGGTTCCACTATCCTCAAACTGGATGCCATGGATTTAGACAGTGGTACAAACGGACAAGTGAGATATGAATTTATTTCTGAAGTATTCATGCCACCTTACGCTATGTCTCAGAACGCGTTGAATATCAAACGATACTTTGTAATTAACGAAAGACACGGCTACATTATTGTAGCTAGGACTTTACCTCCGGAATCAGAATTTAGGTTGAATGTATCCGCTCTAGATGGAGGTGGTCTGAGTGACACAATTTCCATACGATTCTTCATCAGAGATGTAAACGATCATTTTCCAATGTTCAAAAAGTCTTGGTACACATTCAATGTTGAAGAAGCGCAATACTCAAGAAAAGTTCTAGGCAAAGTTGATGCTAGCGACGTTGACTTCGGCCAGAATGCCAATATTACTTACTACCTTCAGCCAAATACCAAAGAGTTACCATTTGAAATATCACCGATTAGTGGAGTTTTTAGTGTAAATGGAGAATTAGATAGGGAACGAGAAGAAAAGTATATTCTGACTGTAGTAGCAAGAGACAATGGCAACGACAAGAAACTATCATCGTCAGTCAGTGTCGAGGTGCTAGTTCTTGACGTCAACGACAATGCTCCTAAATTCTTTGCATACGATGAACTTATACAATGGAAGCATCCCGAAGCTACCGGTATTCCAAATCACAACTTTGAATCAGTTATGATGATACCTATTTATCGCGCATCTATTGAAGAGAACAGTCCTGTAGGAACTACAGTAACACGAGTTTATGCTAATGATTCAGATTTTGTTGGAAATGGAAATGGCCTGATTTTATACAGTCTACCGCAAAGACGAAACCAAATAAGCCTTTTTGCCATAGATTCCAAAGATGGTACAATAACTACAGTGGGCAAGTTAGACTATGAAACTCAATCAACGTATAATATTACTATTGTAGCTTCAGACTTAGGATCACCTAGTCTTAGTTCCACTGCAGTTTTGATGCTGACGGTAACTGATGTGCCAGATGAGGTTGAAGTTTCTGGCAAACCGGTCTTTATTTCTCGGTATTACGAACTAGAAATAGAAGAAAATGTTCGCACACCTATTGAACTGGTAACATTGAATCTAACCGAGTATTACGAGAACTTTAAAATGAAATACTATGTTTTGAACGAAAATGATCCCGTTGTAAAGAAAACTTTCATCATAGACCCGAGAAATGGTACACTATACTTAGTCAAAAGCCCAGATCGTGAATTCAAAGATGTATACGAAATCATAGTAAGAGCAGAAAGACAGAAAGTAAGCCGAGAACTGCCACACATGATTTACCCAGTCTCCGATGATGTGCTTGAAGGAATGACAAAGTTTGATGTCAAAATCATTGTGAGAATTAAAGACGTCAATGATAATGCACCTAAATTTACATCCGGTGGCCGACCGATGGTCACAGCAATACCTACTACAGCTGCATTTGGATATCAAGTCATTCAACTACACGTAAGTTACCTTTAATTTCAACATTATTAACACCAAGCCCTCAAACTCAGTTCAGCTAGATCACTTTATTATTCACCAGCATATCGGTGTCTGTCTTTCTGTCCTCAACTCTGCCTAAGTTGTTTTTATCCTATTTCAGTATTGCATACACTGTGTGTAATATGCATGGCGCGCCATGTTGCAGTCCTGAGATCTACAGCGCTCGAGTTGATATCATAGATGACCAAATGAGAATTTTAAAACAATCTTTATGTTTATCATTCAGGCCACAGACGCGGACCTCGGCCCCAACGCTGACATCCGCTACCAGATCATCAACGACCAGTCGCAGCGGTTTGCCATCGACCCCATCACCGGGCAAGTGCGCGCTGTAGCGTCCTTTGCCAGAGACGCGGGTCGAGTGTTCGGGTTTGATGTCAAGGCTACTGACAAGAAAGGGGCTGACGATGGAAAGTCGGCTATTTCTAATGTTTTTGTGAGTAGCAAGGCAGATTTCTTCATTGAAAGATAAAATATTTTCAGCAGAGTTGTGACTTGAATCTTGACCTCCTGCCATGCATGAGCCTAACCCTATCTACGTTTACTCAGCACAAAAAAATGTTTTAGAATAAACTAAAAGAGTGAGCAAACCTCTTGATCTGACAATTCTGTAGTTACTTTTGCCCGGTTACTTTATAAAATTGATTACTTTGATATAAAGTCATCTAATTTGTAAATAAAGTTACTTATACGATACAATCATAGTTATGATACTTGTGACATAAGTTAATGAAATAATTATCTTGGTTTCCAGGTATACGTGCTTGATGACACCAATCAGCTGGTGTTGGTTTTGGGAGCCAAGCCAATGGATGTTGAGAAAGACATAAACAATATCACCCGATCCTTAGCTGACCTCACAGGTTTTGATATTAGAGTAAGAAAGCTGGAGTCCAATAACAAGGGAGCTATGGATGGACTTGCGTAAGTAGGAGCTGCAGTTTTGGATTCAGATGAAGATATTTTTACATTGATGAGTTTATTTAACTTTCCAGGACTGACATGTACATTTACGGAGTAGACCCGATGTCTAATGCTATTATTGACATGGAAGTATTGCAAAAGTAAGTTTTTTTTCCCAGAGGAAGAGCACGAATGTATCACATAAGCCTGTTTTTCTTTATCCAAGAGAAAGAGGCCAAAGTTGACCAAGATGGCTTCATATGCCATTCGTCGCTTGAAGTGCTGTCTTTTGCAGTTCTTTCTAACTGCCTCAATGGAATGTAAAACGTTGTCATATCACTTTCATCAGGACACTACTGAAGCGCGAGACTGATCTCCGAAACGAGCTCTCGGGCTTCAAGATTTTAGAGGTGGGCGACATCACAATGGCCCAGGCTCGAAGCGGGCGCATGTTGAGTACAATGGAGATCAGTGTTGTTGCACTTGGCTGCTTCGTCTTCATCGGTGCTTGCACCACCGCCATCTGCATACTTTGTGTCAGGAAGAATAGGAGGTAAGATAGGGATATTTTGAGCACTTTCATATGCATCGACCCTGTAATGTTATCAGATGTTTAAGGGTTGTTGCAATATTCATGGTGTAGTTTTTAAAATTTATCCTGCAATTACTTACCAGTGCTGTTTGTTTATTCACCTCATTATTTATCGTTTAGAAACTTCCTTTCTTACATCATTTATAACATTTAAAGATTCATAGTAAATTTTCACTTTAAAAAACTATTGTGTAACGAACTTTTAAATTAATAATTCTGTATTAAATCATTCTCGTGTGAACATTATAATCTATTACATTTCATTTTAGCAAAATCGAGAGGTAAGCGACATTTTATTTTCTTACATTGCATTTCAGACATGATCATCACAAACGAAAGCATGCAACTCACTATTACATTTAGGAAAATGGACTTTATGAGGGAGTGTTTAAAGTTGAACTTTAGTTTTTTTACAAACGCATGACGCATGTTCAAACTTTCATGTTGTGATAGCTTTAAAAGACAATATTTTGTCGATTGTTAATTTATTTAATTTTGTAACTATATTTAAATAAATAAAATCGTAGATGGAATTTGTTTACTTCAATTATTGAACATGGCACTTTCTCTTTCATTGCACTACCCTTGCACATTTCTATAAGTCCATCACTTACTGTATTTAGCTCAAAATACTGTACAAATGCTGTAGCTACTCCTACTTACATTGACTTCTTGACTATCTTTTGCCCTAACAGAAAACGCAACAAACCATATTCTAAGCATCGCCTTAACACTTTCTCCACTGAGCACCTAGCAAAGTACGGAGGATTGTTCCCATCTGGAGGCAACCAGTGCCAGGAACTCAACCAATCCTATAGTGAGGCAGACTCTTACATCGACGTTATCAACACCGTTGGGAACAAGAAAATATGCCCGCACGGGAACACAGTGGAAGAGTTCGGAAAAGCCCATCAGAAATGCGTAAAGACAAATAACAACTTTTCGACGGAAAGCAACGGATCTGAAGCGTTCAACAAGAAACATGAGAATCTATGCATCAAGTTTAACCAGCGGCCGTTGCATGGAAAGAGGTATGACTTACATTGTTCAACTGCGAACTTGTCACTATATTTCATGACAATAAATCTCTGGAGACAGAAAACAATAGCTTCTCAAATATTATTTATTTACATTTCAGACTTACAAAACTATAACTCAGTGTCAACAACTTTTCACGATTAGACTTGAAAGCACAACTTTGTCGCCTTCTCAAGAAACTTAATTCCTTTATTTTACAATTAGCAATGTACTTAACGAACCAATCAATCAACTTAAGTCACAATCTCTCGTATTAACTTTACTGTTACTAACCATAACAAGCACTAACCACCAGTACAAGACATACATGGTAACACACCTCACGCAGGAAACAAGACACATCGATAACGTCAGTGAATTCCAGCGGGCAGGACTCCGGGATCGCTGAGAACCGCTGTCCATGCGGCCAGTCCATGGTGCCCACGTCCGAGGAGAGTAGCGGGTATGAAAACCAAATCTTAAGACGCAATAAGACGCACAAAAATGAAAAAAAAAAACATATCTTTTTGGATGGGGTTTTGATAAAAACTTTTCGCGGTTTGGATTCCAGATCCTAGAACTAAAGAATGCAATTGGAAAACATAGGAACATGGCAGTGGTAAATATAGATTGAATGGCATAAACATATTTTTTCTAAAACAATAATTATTATCCAGGGAGGAAACAGGTCTCTCCTTTTGTATGGAGTTGAGGTTACCCGCGTTCCCTCTTAAGCCTCGCGTTGAACCTAATACTTCGTTATTAGCAAAAAAACGCGTCCAAAAAGAAGATATGATTTTTTTCCATGTATTACATTCCATTTGGCGCTAGTTGTGCCTATACAACGTGTTACAAAAGATACTAACTCTTTTTACAGGGTGTAACCTGCTGGTCAACATAATGACAAATCTGCAAAAAAAAGTTGAAAAACACAACTTTTTTTTTATAACCTCAAAATTGTAAAATTTTCAAAACTTTTTTGTTTTTGGATTTAGCTCCAATTAAAAAATATGGTTGTTTTCTTAGCTGTATTTTAATAGCTTCAGGCTGTTAAAACATAGTGAAAGTCTATGGAAACAGTATTTTAATAGTACATTACTGCCGCGATCTGTAATGAGTGCGTTTCTGGCGCGCTTTTGATGGCCGACAGAGCGCAGCGTAGCGCAGCTCAAGGCCCTCACAATGCGGTCAGCATTGCAGCCCTTGATGGACAAGCTGAAATGAAGGCCGAGACCGAAGGTCGAGGCCTTTATAGCGCGGCCAGCAAGGGCTGCAATGATGACCAAACTTGAGGGCCGAGAGCGTAGCTAAGCTAAGCTCGAGGCAATCATAGCGTGGCCAGAAGCGCACTCATTGCAGACCAAGGCTTGTATAGTGCTTTACTCAAACAATGCGAGTAATTAAAATATTAATTAGAATAGTAATTAACATAGTAATTTAATTAGCTTACCATTTGTCGTAGATTAAGTACTTTTTGTCGATTTTCCTTTCCGCAAACTTTTTGTTGGTAAGCTTGCTTGTATTTTTCTTTTGACTTCGGTGGCAATACATTTCCAATTACTAATTTCGCTTGATTTTGAATGTCCGGCGGTGTTAAACACATTAAATCCGAGGATTCGTCGCTTTGAGAGTTCACTTTTTCAACAAAAACACAGAAAAAAATCACTTCGAACAACGCGCGAAAAGTCGAAAACAATATGGCCGCTCTTTTTTTTTCTGTGCAATGTGTCGACTGCCAGTACCCATACAGCCTAATTCTAAATAAATACTTTTTGCACCTGATGTTTGAGTTCTATTTATGAAACAAAACTCGACATTAATGTTTTTCTGGCCGCAAAACACAAGACATTAATGAAATTCCATACAACTTTTCTGGCGCCTAATCCAAGTAGCCCGCAAGTCCGACTTTGCTCAAAGAAGGTTGTCGAATTAATGTCCACATTACGAGCTTTTTTGAGTAAAAATACTTTTCTCGCGTCACAGCGCTTACATTTTAATTATTTAAAAATCAACGGAACGTCATAGAGCTAAAAAAATATTTTGGTCGTGATCCCTATCATCAGGTGCCATGACCCTGTAAAAAGAGTTAGCATCTTTTGTAACACCTTGTATATTCACCTTTTTCAGCACAAATTGCCAAAGCATTTCATAGATGGCGCCTACAGGCGTGCCCATAGAAGAACCGGAATACGGCTGTCAAAATAAATATGTGCCAAGCGAAATTTGACAGCCGTATTCCGGATCCTCCTGTAAACGCCATCTATGGACTGCTTTGAATTTTTTCTTTGAAAACGGCTCATTATAATCTAGCCATTTTGTACGTAGTTGGGAGTAAATTGTACTTACAAGCGTTATAGACGGGCGGGTTTCTTTCGTAGAATGACAGTAAAGTTAACGGCATTTCGAGAAACTACTTGCCACCATGTTTTTTAAGACTAACTTTGACCCCGCTGAACACGATTATCCCCAAGTGTCAAGACCCCCCCCCCCCTTCCCCACCCCTCTTTACCCAAAACGTGTCCCGACTTGTAGCTCTGAAACTCTATGAGATAGGTAAAAGAAAACTGTCAATAAAATGAATAAATAATCTAAATTAAATTATCGAGGAAGAGGTCGAACAAAATTACAAATGTATAAAGATCTCTTCTTTGTTCATCTTCGCTTTGGTGGATTAAAGGCATTGGGCATATTATGGGCAAACAGAAATTATGCGCATGTTGTAATTTACTTGAGTTAGTTAGTGCACTTGGTACATAATACAGTAGTTTTGTTATTTGGACATCATAGGTTTGGGTGGGCTCATTTAATTATCATGTATATACAACTAGGTATATCAGTTCGCCATGTGCATGTGCCAGACTAATTATAATTTCATACAGGATGTTAAAAGACCGCCAACAGACCCGAATAGCATGGTTGGTATAAACTTATGCTAATTTTGCCCGAGGTGCTGATGTTAAAAATTCAACGCGGGTTACAAATTGTAACGTATTTTTTTGTAAAATAAAAATTAAAAAACATTGATATGGCTCCTTGAAAATAAATGTAAAGAACTAGATACTGAACACATACCTGCAAAAAATAAAACTAAAATTGAACCTCCATATCAGACACCATTGATTGATTTCCCAGGCATAGTTCCATGGGCAAAAAGTTTCGTTATGATAAGGACTATTACGTGGTTTTCCGCTTTGCTGGCGATCTTTTAACACCCTGTATATTGTTATGTTATTATTAATAAAATGTTTTTTCCCATAGCTGCAGCTACGAAGACTCGCTCAAGTCGAACCACAACCAAGTGGAAGTGCGCACAAAGCCCTACATCCAGACCATCGACCCTTCAGACCCTCGGTTCCACCGCCGAGCCTCGTTGAGTCACCAGCCCTTCGACCACCGCCGCTTCAACTTCCACAGACAATCCTTCTCTGAGAACATTCAGAAGCATTTCCCTCCCTTCGAGCGCATTGGCTCTGGTCCCAAGATGACCAGGCAGATATCCTCGCCAAATGTCTCCATGCTGCCTCCGCAGCCTTACTTCATGAACAACAAGAAGCCGTCGAGAAGGAAAGAAGTGCTCAATGAGCCGATGATTGATTACGACCACAGTGACGGCGATGATGTGTTTGACGTCAGAATGAACAGGTGAGATATTATACTTTCACAACAGACTATACAATACAATAGTGTACCTCCGGGTAACATACTGAGCCCTATGCTATTCCTTTTTCGAATCTTGTCATTTTAAAACTCAGATCTGATCATTTCAAATTCATTCATTTAAAGGGTCCAGTGACATCACCACTCACGCTAGACTGGTGAAATAAACACTAGGATGCTTCAATGCTTGGGAAAATTAAAAGTAGTTTTGAAATAAACGGTTTTGTTATACTTAAACTTAGTCTTGCCTCTCATCATTTTCAGCCCACATTTGCCCACTGCTGGGTATAGGCCTTTTTGCCTTCACGCCATCCACCTCGGTCTCTAGCTGCACGCATCCACGGACCCTCTGTCGCCTTAGAGATGTCGTCGGTCCACCGGGCCGCCGTCTTGCCTCTCAAATCAACTTAATTATATTTTTCAACGTTCCAGAAGGCCCAGTAAAAACCACAAGCGCGGCAAGCTCATGGAGCTAGGCGGACAGGCAGCAGTCTTCGTGGCCACACCTGCTGCAGCAGAGATCATGAGGCGGCAGGGCAGTGAAAGGATCATGTTTGCCAGGCCATTATAGTAGATAAGACATTCTGCATAAAGCCGTCAACGGCAATGTTATTTTGCTGATTATTTTAATTTTATTGTGAATGAAATGTGTTATATTAATGTGGCAACGCAGCATTCATTGCAGTACATGCAACCAAGTAATGTAAACTTTTGAAGCTAAGGAAAAGTGTCGTTGGATCAATGCTTTAATTTATTGAAGAATATTTATATTGTAACTTTGTATTTACTCTAAAATATGTATATAGGATTTGATGTAAGTTTTTTACCAATATTATGAAGTTAATTTTAAACCAGTGTGTGTACGACTGCGGCCTAGCCCAAAAGGAGGGTTATATTTTTAGTTAGAGCATTTTGCCAATTTATTGCAATTAAGAATGGAAAGAAGCAAAGAAAATGTGATAAACAAAATAATATTGTTTATAAAATGAGATTTAATTGTTGATAATTACGTGTAATTATTTGTAACCTTGTAAAGTTTGTTTTATTAAATTCAGTAACAATAGACATCGATGGAAAAGCCGTTACAGAAAAAGTATACTTTGTGCCATTTTGTTTAATGAATTTAATTTCAGAAAAAATACATCGAAATAACGTAATTTTTATGAAACCTATATTTAAATAATAGAAAACAATGTACATATAAACTCTAAGCTAAGACAAAAGAAGAATAAAACATCATCTGTAATAAAATAAAATCTTTGAAAAATAATGGTTTTCCGATATGTTTTCTGACAACCTACTCTATGGACATTCGTTAGCCAGCATTGACAATAACAATTATAATAAATACCTAGCACAATACAAAAGTTCTTAGTCCCGTCTTAGTGTTCATTGTCTGTGTGCTTACACTAAATGCCCTATCATAAATCAAAGGAGCAAAACAAACGACAAAACAAAAATATCTGGAGACCAACTGGAGACGATAAAATTGGGTAATATCTTTTTACCTCTAACTCATATCGCAAAGAGTTTACAAAACCTGTTAGTAGTCAAAGGGGTCTTAATAAGTCCTACATTTAATTTTATTCCTTAGATTCGATAAAAATACTAAACTTGTCAATTCACTTGCTGAAAAGACAAAATTTACCAAG
The DNA here is from genome assembly GCA_949319315.1 of Zelleria hepariella. Classification (NCBI taxonomy): domain Eukaryota; kingdom Metazoa; phylum Arthropoda; class Insecta; order Lepidoptera; family Yponomeutidae; genus Zelleria; species Zelleria hepariella. Next base: position 543,311 of record OX439388.1, read on the forward strand.
TCATATTTTATTTCTCAAAATCTCTAAACTCCCTAAATTGTACCTAACCTATTAAAAACCTCGAATCTACCCATTTTAAGATTTTTGCGGTAGTAACGTAACTCTTAAGATACTAACAAAATATTAATGCAAATCTGAAATAAATTGAATTGAATTGAATTGAATAATTAATCACCACAAATGATACAAGCAAGTTGTTTGCTATAATCCTCGCCGCTGGCCATTTCAGTCGCAGTCTTAATGTGCGGTCACCCTAAACGCTGGCCATTCATAATGCTTGATTGTTTGTGTCACCATCGTTCCAGCTGCTAGCGCTTTAATGACTTTGCTAGACATGAGTTAAGTAGGTTGTACACTTCTTTAGATTCACTTCTACGTCCAGCAAATGATCAAGGTCGAGTGCCAGGACCTATGTGCGGTAGGTCTTGCCGCCTTCTGCTTGCTTAATAATTTATAGTAGGTACAGCCGACTTGGCTGAGCCTGTAGCGCTGTTGTTGAGTCGTATAACGCTCCATGGAGCACAAGCGTTAAAGCTCTTTCAGGCCTCGCCGTGGTGTTGGACTGGTCGGACAAAATGTGGGCCCGTTATTTTGCAGTTCATTGAACTCTTATGTAGAATTACCTATGTGGAGAGGACACAGTGCTATCTATTACGTGATTTACGTGTCATTGTAACTTGTTGAGTAGATTTCCGACTAAGATCAATTAAAAAACTGTTGATTAAATGTAGACTACACTTAGCTTAGATAATTATTATTATTGTAAACATTCGCTCAGTTTACTTCTACTTACAGCCCAAACCTAGGCACAGCTAGCGCCGCAAATGGAAAAATAGACATATTTTCTATTTCGATGCGTTTTTCGCTAAAAACTCGTCATAAGGTTATCAACGCGAGGCTTAACTATTTTTTGGTCCTAAGGTTTAGATTCAAGATCCTAGAACCTACGAATGAAGTCCTTTATCGCCAAAAATTGCCACCTTAGTTTAAAGAGGTTTTAGCAAAAAACGCATCCAAAAAGAAGATAAGATTGTTTTTCATTGGCGGCGCTAGTTGCGCTAGTTTGGGCCTTAAGGCGCTGGGCATAGTAAATAGTCCGCGCGCAGAGAAAAATGCATAAAATCGATTCCTATATCAAATACACTAAACAAATTGAAAATGTTCACATATCAAACCCTAGAATTAGAAGAGACCTGTCTAAAACAGCCGGTTTCGTGTTGTCATTCATAAACGTTTTGAAGATATTTTGCTTGAAAAAAAATAGGCGGCGCACTTTTTTTCAAGCAAAATATCTTGCAATCTGTTATGGATATCAACATGAAACTGGATGTGTTAGATAGGTCTCAACTTATTCTAGGGTTTGATATGTGAACATTTTCAAAATATCTTGCAAAAGATTGCAAGATATTATGTCTGAAAAAAAGTGCGCCGCCTATTGTTTTTCATCCAAAATATATTCAAAACGTTTATGAATCTCAACACAAAACTGGCTGTGTTAGATAGGTCTCAACTAATTCTAGGGTTTGATATGTGAGCATTTTCGTTTTTTTTTGTGTATTTGATACAGGAATCGATTTTGCGCATTTTTCTTTGCGCGCGGGCTGATTCATTGTGCCCAGCGCCTTAAGTAAATTGTCGATGAGAATAATTGGGTATTGTGATAAGGGGTCACAAGGTAGGTACTCCTCTAGGGAAACCAGGCTAATCACGTGGTGAGACGATAGGTCACGTGCAGAAGCCAATAGGTTCAGGGCCCTTAGCCTGTAACGCATTGGCGGGTCAATTGCGTCCCGGCAGAAGGACAAAACCGGGCTCTCCTCGTTTTTCTCCTACAACCAGAGAACTAATCCTCTAGAATTAGAATCAAAATATTCTTTGCTGTTCTACAAAAACATTAAAAGGACAGACAGCGTTAGCAAATCGTAATTGAAGACGTCACCTGACTATTGATGTACGCTTGGAAACATTCCCACTCCCGGCAATGTTTCCACTGGCAATGTTCCCGGAAAGTTTCCGAAAGTTTCCCAATGATTCCATAAATTCCCAGTGATATTTTTTTTGTTAATTCATGCTAATTCTTAAATTATCGCGTTGGTTAGTCAAGTGACATACATATTTCCATAAGTGTCTTGTCCTTGCAGTGTTGCCACATGGAGACTGCATGAAAACGGTGTTTCATTAAAAAATCCATCTTAAATCCGTACTACCTATGAAATTCGTATGAATTATGTGTTTAGTAACTTATTATTTGGTGTATAAAGAATCCAAAACCATTTACAAGTCATTAAACAAATATTGAAATATCCAAAGTTAAGAGCAAAGTTCCCGTTGAATTCCCAGTTGGGGGAACATTGCCGGCAATGTTTCCGGCAATGTTTCCGGCAATGTTTCCAGCGATTGGCAATGTTTCCGGGAACGGAACATCAATACACCTGACAGCCCATTTTGGCACCATTGTGTTACAGGCTAAGGGCCCAGGACTCACGTTCGTAGTCACACCATGAAGGAAAGATTGACAACTTTTTTGCTCGTCTACATGAAACCAACAATTTTTATTACAAAAAAAATGAGGTTACTGGAACACTGTACTGATGACTGGTGCGGTGGTGGTCTAGTGGGTAGAACAGTGGACTCTGAAGCAAGAGGTACCCGGTTCGATTCCCAGTGCGAGCATGTATCTATGACTTTGTTTAATTTCAAAGTTACGTACATTTGTGAATTTGTAGTAGCAATACCACTCGCTAACTGTGAAGGAAAACATCGTGAGGAAACCCGCGGCTCAGTTGGCTCCACACGCATTGACCTGTCTTTCCTGTGGGCTAGGCCGACTAAGCTGTCAGGTGCTGGGCAAGCCTACTCCATCTATAACAATGTCCCAGGCACTGCAGCGCCGAGTGGTCTCTTCACCGATCTAGTGTGAGTAAGGTGCCACTGGACGCTGTATAAATCATCTCATTACGTAGATGCAAAGGCCTTAGTTTAGTTTAGTACTGATGACTGTAAAAAGTTTTGTTTTGACAGTTTGAAAATCCGCAAACAAAAAGTAATATTGACTTCTTATTAAAGGTACTGAGCAGCTACCACGAGTGCTTACTGTCACTGTCACTGAAAGTGATAAGTTGGATAAACAACCTTACTACTATAGTATTAGGACACACGACAGACGTCCGGCAGACGCCCGATACAGCTTTTTCGCACTCGTGCCAGCTACTCTGTGCTGCGGTTAATTCTCTTATTTTACTACGTTGACAGTCAGTAGTATAAAACAATTAATATTCTAGATAGAAAATTTATGTATCAAATATGGGGTAAGTAGATTTTTTATTATACCTATTTAATTAGTATCAGATATTTTTTCCAGTCAGGTTTACCTCAATAATACCCTATAGCAGAGAAGTAGATTGTTAATGCAATTCCGAAAGCGTCGAAGCAAAAGTCGGTCAAAACTTCAAACTAAACTCTTTGACCTCAGTTTTCCACATTGCGTATGTCAACAATTAGAATATTCATAACTACGACTACCCGTCTCTCATGTCTTTAGCAATTTCTCCGTCAGTAGTTGCCTGGAAGAGATAAGGATTTATCTATCATAAGGCAATAAGGTCGCCAATTTGTACCATTAATGTATTAAGGGTGGACGATAGCAGCGTAGCGGGAAATTCAAAATATTCACAGTTTTTTACATTTTGTAGCTAAACTGAGCTATTTTTGTTCAGCGATTTTTCGTTCGCGGCAATAACATAGTATTCTTTTCATTATTGTAAACAACACAACAACAATAATTCAGCCGATTATGTGTTCTGGACTTCTGGTCAACGACAAGTTTTTTGGGCAGTGCCACTTCTTCGTAGAGCAGAACACATAATCTGCTGAATTCAGCCTTAATACTGTACAATGTAAGTATTCTATTCTATGTTGCACAAGCCACGAGTTCACCGCGACCGATCGCCTCGACCGAGTCGATAGCCGGTTCGATCGGTTCGGATTGAATTATTTAATTGTCTGTCGGAACAGTTCGCTGGCAGTTTTACGAGCTCCCGGTTGTTCGTCTACTTGTCTCGGGGCGGAGGAATCGGCACTCATTTACGGTAGTTGGCGACGACGGTGCGGTATAGTCTGTCCATCGCGAAAAAGTTTATAAAGTCAAATAAAAATTGTATTTTTTGTATTTTCTAAACCCAGTATCTAGTAGTATATTTTTAATTATATGTATAAAACATAAAATAAATAAAAAATACATTAAATGTCAAATCTAAATTAATATTACTATCTACAGGGTGCACTCTAAGTCGATAGCGGAACTTTAAGTAGGCTGTCTACTGATCAATACAAACAACTTGTACTAGGTGGCGACAAAAATGGAGCGAAAAAAATATCAGCTGTTTCATACATTTGGCGCAGTACTGAGTCGACCTTTTGTATGGAACAGCTGATATTTTTTACTCCATTTTTTTCGCCACTTAGTACAAGTTTTTTGTATTGATTAGTAGATAGCCTACTGAAAGTTCCGCTATCGACTTAGAGTGCACCCTGTAGTAATTTTATTGTCTAGTCTTTCTGCCTTTCTGCAATTTAAATTTTTAAAAGCCTGCTTTATATTATTGTAGTGCAGATCCTAAAATAAAGGAAGGAAGCACAATGCTGGAGCTTATTCGATAGGTATTTGTAGGAAAACCTAATCTGATAGGCAGAAAAAAGTCCCTGCCTTACTGTGCTAATCAGTGCAATCTAAAGCAGAGTTTTAAAAGTAAGTTTCAACCGTTAAGAATCCCCTAAAGCTCTGCAACCCTCTCGCTCGCACTTTTCAACATTTTAATTTATTGTAAGAGAATTATTCAACTTTGGACGATAAAATATAGTTGCAGACATAGATAATAAAGCTATCGACATGTAACATACTTTAAATTTCACATTTATAGTTTAAAAAATAAATATTACCGAACTACTACTTTTAACCGAAGTTCAGTGATATTTTTTTTTATATTATAAATTTTACTAACACTTAGCATAAGGCTTGTATTTTACTAACTCTATGGACTTAATTTAATTATGTACATAATTATTAAGTCTGAAATAAATATTTTCAATTCAATTTCATTTAAATTTATTCGTAGGAATATGAAATCAAAAGTGTGTCCACATGTCGATAGTTTTATTATCTATGTCTGCAACTATATTTTATCGTCCAAAGTTTAATCATTCTCTCACAATCAATTAAAATGTTGAAAAGTGCGAGCGAGAGGGCCGCAGAGCTTCAGGGGATTCTTAAGGAAAATGCCCCAAATGCGGTTCTATGAAAATCTATAAAAATCGTAGCATTGATGGACTATACTGTTTAACTGGTGAAATTAACTGCATCTTAGGTATGTTTGATTGGTCTGGTTGCAACCAAAAACGCATAAAGCCAACACGAGTTAGACTTTTCAAAACTGAAGGGCAATGCTCTTTTACAAAACAAACCGGTAAAGAAACAAAAGGTAATAAAAACTCAGGCCTTCCATCTCTCTTGAAATAATAGTGTGTAAATATCGTGCGTGATTGTCCAAGTGATCGAAAACAGTATTTAGATATACAGGGTGTTATTGAAAGGTCATGTGACACTGAAAGGGGGCGCTTAACTCATCAATAAAATTAAACTTGGAACGAAAAAAAAAATCTCGAAAAAAAATTGGTGTTTCATACTAATATTCGATACCTACTGCAACAAATGATTGGAGCAGCTGATATTTTTTTCGAAATTTTGCTCTTGGCCCATAGTAAAAGTTGCTAGTATTGGTGAGTTAAGCGACCCTTTTCAGTTTCACAGGACCTTTCTGAAAAACCCTGTTGTATAACTTCTGATGGACAAGAGAAAACAAAATCCAAATATTATTGTGGGCTTTAATTTATCATCCCTCAGTTTGAAAATTAATGCGCCACGCAAAAGATTAAATAGAAATGAAATTAAAATGATTCGCAGTTTCGGAGCATTCTCGCGAAACAATTCCAACGCGCAAATTCAGTTAGGGGTCAGTACGATCAAAATGCATGAAATGCTAACTGAGCACGGCCTTCCGCTGACTAAAAGCCTTCGGAACTCCTGTATTGCCTCCACGTTACGCCAAAAAAGCCCTTACCGCGGGGAGAATAACGGTGAAATGGGCGGTAAAAGTATCGTAGTTTGGCGGGGTATGAAACGGAATTGCACATGCGTCGAGCCTACGCCGCTACGTCGCTACGACGCCGTAGCGTCACTCGGCGCGAGATCGCCGCGAGTGCTACGCGTGCCCTCTACGCCGCGCGCCCAAACCTCTACGAAAACTTTTCTTACTTTTTCTAACTCACTCACTTCCTTACTCCTGTGGACTTTTCCATCAAAAACCAATCGGACTTTCATTGTGAATTTTCAGAGAAAACTATTAGTGACTTTTAGTGAACTTTTCGTGTGAAAAACATGTGGTGAACAGTGTGTTCGTCGAACTGAATTATGGCGCCACTACGCATATCTCACGGGGACTTTTTCACGAATGACGTGTCTGACTTTTTCAACTTCTCGACTCAGCACCCGAGCCATGAGACGCGGCACCACGGCCGCCACAGGAACCACACTCACTGGCGGGAGAACCACTCGAAGAACCACAATTTGGTGGACCTACTGTCGAGTTCTATCATGGAGATGGTCAACACTAAATACGTGCCGGATAACAGCGTTCTGCCTGACCTGGAGCCCTTGAGTACGCACATGGATGGTTCGATGGATAGACACCACCATTTGAAGATGAATATTACTATGAATCGTTCGGACTTTGCCATCGAGCGTGAAGAGCTGTTATACAGGCACAGTGGGGCTATGACAGCCGTCTACTGCGCCGCTTATCTACTGGTATTTCTACTCGGGCTGGTCGGGAACTTCTTCGTGATTGCGGTGGTGTACCGGTCGCCGCGGATGCGGACCGTGACCAACTTTTTCATCGTCAACCTGGCGGTGGCTGATATCCTGGTCACCGTGTTCTGTTTGCCGGCGACGCTGATGTCCAACATCTATGTCCGTGAGTACTTTTTTTTTATAACTCTGTGATCAGTTTGCTATGGGTTTTAACATATTTGCTAACATACGCACGCGTTTTTTCTCATTTAATTTACGGCTATAGGTGGTGTGTCTACGTAGGTACGTGGATTAGTTTTGACGGTGACCAATCGGAATGCCAAAACGCGGCCCGTCGAATGTTTGCATCATGTTTCAAATTAAAGCAAATTGGTACTCTGTTCACTGAAAAGGTAAAAATTTTACTTTTTAATTGCTCTAATAAAAAGTAACATTTAGTCTGTACCATTATACCTGTCCCACTAGCTGGGCAACGGCCTTCTCTCAGAGAGAGAGAGTTCGAGCCGTGCCCACGGCGATTTTCGCGTTGAGGGTATTTTGCCCAGGTTCGATTCCCGGTGCAGACATGACTTTGTTTATTTTCAAAGTTACGTACACTTGTGAATTTGTAGTAGCAATACCACTCGCTAACTGTGAAGGAAAACATCGTGAGGAAACCTGAGCATTCGAGGAATAAACAGTGTTTTTTTTATATTTTAAATCGTCTGTTTTTTGTGACTTATATGCAGTCTATGTTTTTAAAGGTAAGTACTAATGTGTAGGACTATTTTATCATTCTAAGTGCTAGCGATTTATGTGTGCAACTTTCTTTTTATCACATTTAAAGCCTATCATGAATTATGTAGTTCACTTTGGTGAATTTGATAGCGACGTGGACGTGTTGATTGCATTTATGCAGCAGGTGCTGCATATAAATGGAGCTAAAAGAATGGCTCAAAATCGAACGCACAACGCACCACTTTTGGGCTGAAAACGATGAAGCGGGGAATTGAGATATGTTTTATAGATGCCGTAACGTTGTACTTACGTTGGTTATTTTATTGCATTTATTCAAATTAGGTTTAATTTTGATGGATTGCTAAGATTTTGTTCTTTACGTGTGTTCACTACAGAATTGGTGGAATTGGTAGTTTTTTGGACAAAGTGTCCAACAATCTACTACTTCTTCTTCTCTTCTTCTTCTACTTCATAAAGTGCCTCTCCTGGAGGTTGGCAGTCAGCTCCCTGCCCCGCTCTCTGTTCATGGCTGTCCTGAATAACTGATCCACGGTTTTGATGCCGGTCCATTCCTTGTGTGTAGCAGCTGGTATCGTTTTTGTCTTAAAACGTAGCCTAAGTAGGCAACCTTTCGCTGTTTGATGGTCTAGTTCTACTAGTTCTACTTAGAACACTATTTTAGTTCTACTTAGAGCAAAACTTAGAGAGGTCCAAACCTCTGCGGTGAGACATAATTATGTTGGACCTCACTTCTCTATCGCTAAGCCTTTGACAAAGACTGAAATAGACTATTCATCTGAGGAAGCTCTGCAAGTCTGCACACAGCCCGAAAGATTACTTTGTGTCTGCGACGGTCCATTATTAGGGTACTTACAAAATCTTCAGAACTATTTCAGATTTGATTCTGCCTGATATAGCGCAGGCAGCGCTAAAATGGTACAATTGCAAAGGATAAGAAATGTATCGTCCTTTGCCATAGAACGTCATAGAACAAAAGTTGTTCGAAATCACATTTTAAAGTTGACGAGTTTCAGCAATAAAGCTATTTAAAAAATTGCCCTGTATACTTAACGTTAGTGGAAAACGTAACCCTCTTACCTATTGAACAACGCCTAGTAGTATTCCATCAAGATCTTTGGTTCATTTAGGTAAGTCACTCTTAGTTGTACACACGGCAGCACGTCTACCCTTACACGCTAGCACTCTACTCGGTTACGTTACGGGTGACTTTACGACAAAAGTGTACACTCATTTTACATATTAGTTCTTAAGAATAAAAGTACAAATGGCGGTTTTGTACTTTTATCGAAAGCGACTTCTTCTAGACAACCTACAGTTTTAAAATGGCTGTCTCAACTGGTTTCATCAATATAAAAGTGCGTTCTAAATGCACCTTCAATGTATCAAGCTATAACGCATCTGACAGAAAGTACAAATGATAGCACGTCAGAGAGTACACTCGCTGTAAAGTTGCCCATAACGTATCCGAGTAGAGGGCTAGCGTGTAAGCATCGACGTGCTGTCTTGTGTACAAATGCAAGGTGCACTGGGTCACAATCACAAACCTTGCATGAGGTTAGAGCTTGAGCGTGTTGTGAGCATTCTCAAGTACATGTTGCGCTATGACAAACTCAGTTAATGTACCAAGTTACATCTGGGGCCTGAGTATGTAACGCAATAATGCCAAAATGGGCTCCCAGTTGACAGCTTCAATTAAGATTTATTGAACGAGCGAGCGAAGCGAGCGAAGTTCACCGAGTCTACTGGAACAATCCGGCGTTTGTATGTATGTATGTATGAATGTTCGTTCGACGATAACTTGAGTAAATTTAGTCGGATCGTCATGAAATTTGGTAGGCAGGTAAATGAGGCCAAGAGAATTTTTAAGTTCGAACATGAGCCAAATCGGTCTAGGGGTTACTGAGATATGGGGTCGCGAGTTCATAGTTCGGGGCGAACCACTAGTTAATGTTGTCGGTCCTTTGATTGTTTTTGTAGTACAGCAAATAATATACTGATTCTAATTCTAAAGGGTTAGTTGGCTGGTTTTAGGAGAAAAACGAGGAAACCCTTGTATTGTCCTTCTACTGGGACGCCATCGACACGCCATTGTGTTACGGACTTAAGCCCCAGGTCAATCAGAGCCTTAAGAACTTTACTAGTCTTGGATCTTGTTGGATCTAGTTCGGATTATCTTTAACCTAGGAAAGGGACTGGATAAAGTCTACCGAATCTTTTAAAATATGTACACTGTTCGATACATCTTTCATGGTAGGTAGTTTTTTCAAAATATTTTATGTACGATAGTTCAAATTTTTCATTTGTAGTCAGGTCTGCTGATCGCAGTTCGGTTCGGTCGAGGTTTCGAGCGATTTAGCATAAGTATTTTCGGGAATCGAATGAATTTTGAGTTAGTGATTATCCTAGGCATTAAACTTGTGTACTGTTTATTATGTATTGTGTTTGTGGTGAAAATCTATCACGGAAAAGAAAGTCGTGCAAAGCTTCAGCCTGCTCACCTTCGGTAAGACTTTACTTCAATATCTACGAGTATTTCATTTTATTATATCTATTTGAAATAAACACATCATAATGGAACTGCTCAAGCTATTCCATCGAGAATGATTTGTGATTTATTAAAGTTATCTATGTATCTATCTAACAAGGCAAAGCCATCACAAACAGACAATAATATCCTGCCGCTATCGAATCCACAAACTTCGTGCCAGTACCAGATCGCAAAGTTATATTGCTACAGTGCTATTAAGCTTTTAGAACCATGAAATTAGTATTCTTGACTCTCCTAAAAGAAGGAATATTTAAGTCTGAAATACGTCTTTCTTAATAAAGAAGTGGAAATTGCCATTTCACGCATAGTTACTCCCAATTTGTCTGTTGACAATGTGTTTATTATTGTCGTCAACTAGGTGCGCTGCGTCCGTGGGTTTATTGACGTGTCGATAATTTATATTCGCCTGTGTTCTCACGACGCGAATTTAATTTAAATTCATGAACTGACAGTTTTGATCTTCGATAGACGAATAGGTATTGAAAAGGTATCCGTAGTTTCACTATAGAAACATACAGAAGGTCTCTTTAGAAAAAGCTCGCGAATAGAAACATGTGAATATTGCGAAATTATTAGTGTAGGTAGAACTTTACCCACCAGTGTGATGTTTTATTCATGTACCAAAAACTTGTTTTCAAAAAGAGAAGCGCAGATATCCTCACGATGTTTTTCTTCACATGTATTGAGTCGTATTTGTAAATGTATCCTTCTGTTTTTTTACGTATCTATATGTACTGTAAAGTCATAAAAATTAAAAAAAAAGTGCTGAGCAAATCTTCTGCACCGACAGGCAAGAATCTGTCTGCTAGTTTGTCCAAATTATTACCTATAGTTCCATCTACAGGACTTTCGTTTAAAGTTTTAATGAATGCTTCGGTGGAGGTGCCAACTGTTTGTCTGAAGGCTGCAATTAGTCCGCCATTAAATTTCACAACTATTGTCTTCAAGACGACCAACTGCGACGACAATTGCGATGATGGAAGCAGAATAAATACGGCAATCTGATTGAAATATTTAACTTACATTAAATTTATTAATGTGCAACGTCAAATCAGAGTCTACGCTTTTGTTGTAAAATCGCCCGTAACGTAACCGAGTGAATGCTAGCGTGTATGCGTCGACGTGCTGTCTTGTGTACGACATCGAAATTTATTTTTTATCTCATAATTACTTCTTTACGACTTCAATTTATCGAATTGCAAGTAAATTTGCCGGCATGGTAAATTTTAATAACCTGCCTTGACTTACTCTGACACCAGGGTGACCAATACCTCAAACGATTACCTAACCCCACTTGACGAACTCTAATTGCTGGAACTGGGCCAACCTTTCTACGCTATGACCTTTGCATGATTTTTAAAAAAAAAAACGTTAGACCACTTGCTCCGAGCCCGAAAAACCTCTTTTAAAAAGAACACAGCTGCTGCCAACGGGCCCCAGTCTTGAATTATCAACTGAATGGATCCCATTAAGTCAATCGTAATGAAGTCTATCCCCTGTGCGACCGGTGTGATGAAAGAGCCAAGTGGCTACCTTAGTGATTGGAAATTAAAATGGAGGCTTTTGTACGAAGGTGGTATTCTTTGTCTCCGCTTGATTCAGTTTCAATGCGGCTTGGTCACTAAAGTTCTCTGTCGGTGAATGAATAGGCTTGGGAGACCTGTGTCTTTAGGTTTGTTAAAGGAAATATGGTTTCATCGCGCGCGGCATAAGGGCGCCAATCGAACAAAAAGGGGTATCTGAGACTGTGGCTGACCGTACAAACGGCCGTTTTTGCTATAGACTTGCTATAGAGCTCCTAAAAACTTGCTAACACAGGATACATTTTCACATTATTATAAAAAAACTAAAACTGCAGGAAATGCAGTACACTATTGAAATAAATTGGCTGTAACAGTTTCACGCACGGCTCATAAAAGTGCGTTAACTTGAACTCCATCTGCTTCTTGAAAATAGCCGAAATAGAATAGAATAGAACAATTTATTTTTTCGAACTACGTGACTTATAAACAGATGGTCGAAATAAGATGTGCTCTATGTTTTGCCAAAAGGCGTACATTGGTTATTTACATTACATGTAGATTACTTACTAACTATGCCGGTGGACAGTGGCAATGACAGTGGCGGCTGAAAGAACTAGATCAATGAGAAAACCAGCAGTCCAATGACATCGTCATTACGGCGGTATGTCCATGGATGCGGATGGCGAGGGATCGTGAGAAATGGCGCGATGGGAAAAATACCTATGTATACCCAAACGAAGGCAAAAGTTGGCTGATGATGCTGATGTTAATGAAAAATGACTTAAGCGACCCCTGTAGGGCAATCAGGAAACTGCTACATACTCGAGCTGTCAAACGCTGCTCACTACAATCCTGCATCGCGCCAGCAAAATTTTTATCATAGATGAGTATAAATATAGAACGTCCAACTATGTTCAGCTGCTGGACCCGGCCGGTCACCAAGCATAACATCTGTGGCGGGTTTCCCTTCATAGTGAGAAGCACGATCACCCGCTCCTCCTATTGTTCTAGCAAAGAGCAGCAATACTTTTCCGCCTCTCCGTCTCTACCGGCCCGATTACCCCCTTTTCGGCAAGCAATTAGCGCCCTCAAAGTCGTGGAGTTGTTGCTCAAACTTGCGCAAAGTTGCCCCGCGCACGGCTCGCCGGGGTTCCGATACAATGTTGCGCCCCGAGTAGAATCACATAGAAGGTGCAGTAGGTACATTTCAACTGTCTAACTATCACGGTTCATGAGATTCAGCCTGGTGACACACGGACAGACAGACAGTCGGAGGGACAGCGGAGTCTTAGTAATAGGGTCCCGTTTGGCACCCTTCGGGTACAGAGCCCTAAAAAAACATTATCTTTTCTAACACGATGCTGGTAGCTACTTTTAGGGACTAAAATGTGTAGAACTTATAGCCAAAAATCAGCTAGGTTGCAAAATGCTGTCTTCTAGGTTTTAGTTCTAGGTTAGCAAATGCTATTAATTAGCTAGAGCACTGGCTTCGGACGCCGTAGGTTGGGGGTCCAAATCCAGTCTCGAGCAGTATTTTTAATTTCTCGATACAGCTTTGTATATTTTCCTATTCTTCATTATCGTCATCATCATCAGCCTGTTGACACCCACTGCTGAGTAAAGGCCTCTTCATGCTCACGCTACCTCACGATCTTGTGCCAGACGCAAACACTGCTTTTCGGCTACTTGCCTTAAGTCCTGTCCTGGCTCTATGTCGTCGGACCATCTGGCTGGTGGTCTGCAAACTCCTCTTCCCTATTATTTGAATTGAACTTGGCATCTTTTCAAAGAGTGATACCTCTTCATCGAAGGACCATGAACACGGTTCACCCTGAGGCTTGAGGACTTCCTATAACTACTTGAAAATAATACTGCAATGGTTGCTATGAACTAAGAGAGCTTATTTTTGATGACTAAACCTTTTATACTTTACGTAAAACATTTTAATATCGCAATCTAGAGGACTGTACTTGTAGCGACATCTCTGGACATAATATGTAACTAACTAGTCTAAACAAAGAGTGATACCTCTGTGGGTTCCCAGTCTGTCGATGTTTCGCCAGTGTTGTCGCATCGACAAATCGATGCCACCCGTGTCTAAACTTGCCGGACTTGCCATTTTCGATCATAATATTTCAATCCTGAGGTGCGAATAGACGTCGACACATTGTTATTATGTATCGATTGATAATTTTTTCTAGCGGAATAATGTCTAAAACTAGTGTAAATAAATTGTCTATTTGATAGTCAGTCATAATTATATACCACCTCCATCCAGGTCCCACCTCATGGAAGGTTTTTTTTTTAAGTTTGTTAAAAAATATCTATGTAGGTAAGTAAACTTTGCTTTTCATGAAGAAAAAACAAACACTATACGCTGCGTTCTTGTTGTCAAGATGTTTTCAAACCAACAACAAGAAACAGTCGTATCATCTTTTTCGGGCGGTTAATTTAATTCCCACATTACGTCAACTGGATCCCCATATAAGATGGCCATCTTAGTAATTAAATGAAATCACGTCATAAACTATCACTCTACTCACTTATATCACTCTTGGTCAACGCAGAAGCCATGCTATCTTGGCCTTAATGTCACGTCGTAGTAACAACGTATCACAAAACGACAGTTTGATCTTATCTGGACCCGAGTCTTCAGAAGGCGAACGTAAAATGACAACGATACAGCCGAACAGGCTCTAGGAATGGAGGTTTTATATTCTTAGCTACCACCGGCTACTAAACCTCTACCTAGCATGAAGATGAGTCATATCGAGCTTTGAATGCTCACAATGTACCTTGGATAATATTTTCCCCATGTAGCGCGCCTTAAATGGCAGTGGGCAGGACACGTATGTCGCCGAGAGGATGGCAGGTGGATCCGAAAAGTCCTGTCATGGAGGCCGCGTACTGGAACGCGAAGTGTGGGTAGGCCAGCTGCACGATGGTCCGACGACATCAAGGCCGTAGCAGGCTCAACCTGGACCACAATAGCTGCAGACCGGCTGAAATGGAAGAAGAATGAAGAGGCATACGTCCAGCAGTGGACACATAAATGCTGAAGAAGAAGAAGAAGAATATTTTCCCCATTCATCAACACTAATATTACAAAGAGGGAAAGTTTGTACTTATTCGATTGACAGAATCAGAGCGAATACATTTTTTTTACGTAGCCTGTTGTATGTCCCACGTAACTGGGCAAAGGCCCTCTTTGAGACCAGGACCATATTACGTGGTATCAATTAAATTCAGTGAAACATTAAAAACTAAAAAACCTATATAACCGCGATCTAAAACCTAAACTAATCTAAGTAGCACGAATAAAAAAATCTCTAAAGCAAAACAGACTGACCCCATCGGAGTAATCCCAATGAAACCAACGGGTCTCTAACTAGAAATTGATTTCCTCTCAGAAAATGATTGCCAACGCTTCTCGCACGACGACGACGCTGTAAACGTAAAATAGGATGTTTGCATACAGAAGATTGACTTCAGGTTGTCAATAAACTACTTACGTACTCTTCTTTGCAGTATTTCATACAATTTGCCTTTAGTCATAATATCAACATGCCCTTTTTACTTCATCCGGCGTTTGTATATTAATTCATATGCATATTTGTATGTATGTTTGAATGAATGATATTTTCGTTAAACGAGAACATGAGTTGTCGGATCATCATAAAACTTGCCATGCGCGCGTAAATGAAATTAAAAGATTTTTTAAGTTTGAATTAGTCAAATTGGTCGAGGGGTTGCAGAGTTATGGGGTCGCGATTTCACGATTCGAGGCAAACCACTAGTTCGATAGGGAATCGAGCCGACCTTTTGAAATCATCATGTTACAGAAAAAGATGGAAGATGCCATAAAACAGAGATGGCCGTCATTCGTAAGGCGAAGCGAAGGATACATTGTTACTATCAATTATGTCTAGACTTACGTTCTTATTGCTGGGCTAAGCTGGGCTAAGGATCTTCTTCGGAACAATGGAGTGAAACCTCGCAACTGTAATTTTTCTCTCATGAAAAAAATCCACAGTTTTAATCCCCAAATGTGCAGACTTTGAGACTTATCGCAAGTGAGGCTTAAGAAATAGTGCCTTATAAAAAAGGCGATACATTTACATACAAAATATATCTTTATCTAGCTACTAAATATGTAGTTCCTATCGAATACGTATTATTAGTCGAAAAAAATATTAAGGCTGGAAGATAGCAGCTTGGCGGGAAATTCAAAATTTTCACAGTTTTTTTACATTTTGTAGCTAAACTGAGCTATTTTTGTCCAGCGATTTTTCGTTCGCGGAAATAACAAAGTATTCTTTTCATTATTGTAAACAATAGAACAACAATAATTCAGCCGATTATGTGTTCTGGTCTACGACGAAATTTCCGCGAAGGAAAAATCGCTGGACAAAAATAGCTCAGTTTAGCTACAAAATGTAAAAAAACTGTGAATTTTTTTAATTTCCTGCCACGTTGCTATCATCCCACCTTAATATTTTACAGCAAACGAACCGGTTTTGAGGATAGCAACTGTGTGGATTTTTTGACAGAATAAGCACGCAGGACTTAAGTTTTGGTGTCTAGGGATGTCTAAAACTAAATGGCAACTTATGTTTACGTGTTGCACGCAGCCCCCGTAGTACCTATGATCATTCTTAATGAGCATACGACCGCGATAAAGAACAGTCTGTCCCACTCTAGGGAGTAAAACAGAAAGTGACAGAGCCAATTTTATCCAGCCGCCTCGTGCCTCCTCGATGAGTTACAGAAATTAATAAAACAAAATAGCGCTTTTAAAACTTTTAATAATCACTCGCAATATTCATTCATACATATTTGCATACGAAACGATACAAATTCGCTTCGAATGCAAATAAGATGGCACCAATCTATAGAAAGACTAGGTTTTTCCCGCGACTTCGTCCGCGCTGACTTAGATAAAAAATCGCAGCTCTATTTTTCCCGCACTATCTATGTCGGTACGGTGAAAAGCTAGCAATTTTTAGCTTATACCTAAGCCCGTTTGGTGGCCAGTTTTACCCACTTAGGGATGGAATTATAAAATTCCTTTCTTAGTAGATATCTTCTCTTTATAAAGAAGACACCCTGAATTTTGCAAAAAGTCGGAATTGAGCTACTAAAAATAAAAAAGGGGTATCCTAGCGTGTGGCCGACTGCACAAGGGCGGACTTATTTCTGAAGAAATTTCTTCCAGCCAACCTTTATGCACTTTGCGACATTAAACCGCAGCAGACAACCGACGACCTCCTAAATAGGAACTCAAAATTGCACCTCGACGATTTACATGCAATTAAACAAATTCGCTTTTACAGCCAATAAAGGTGCGACTTTGAACCTTATGTCTTAGAGCTTACAACCCGGGTGAGTGGACAATCTTCAGGTATGCATTAATGCCTTCCTTTGAGCAAAGTTCCTGAGTAATTTTACAGTTAGACGAATTCAAAACGAAGACGTCTGTAAGGATTAGTACTTTTGTAAAGTGAAAGTGAAAGTGAAAACGATTTATTGCCAAGTTATACATATAACCTGCCTGTTTAACCTAGGGCTTAAGTCTGTTACGCAATGGCGTGTCGATGGCGTCTCAATAGAAGAACATTACCGGGGATTCCTTGCTTTTCTCCTACAACCAGCGAACTAATCCTCTGGAATAAGAATCGAAATATTCTTTGCTGTACTACAAAAATCTAAATCGTATTTGATGCCGTCAACTGGGAGCCCATTTTGGCACCATTGCGTTACAAATTATTTGGGCACGTCATGTTATTTGCAGTGTTTTATTGTTTTTATAAGTTGTTAAAAAAGTGTACATTTCTTAGAGTTTTAAGAACACACTATACTTATCCATTTACAAGCAGAGCTAGTGTTTGTTTTGCTTTTTAACATAAAAAATAATATTATTTTGTCCGCAACATGGTTAAACTTCAATAAAAAAAGGTAAAATCAACCGTAAGTCAAGTGGTATTATGATCGCTTCAGAATGAATGTCGAAGTTTGCACGAGGAATAAGCTTGAATACTTACACCACACAAATGGAACATTTTACATTTGGTCACGTCCAATGTGTTTATTGTACCGTCAGAAAAAGAATGCTCTAGGAAGTGGTGCATGCAGGAAATACCTTTGCTCTTTTTGTACCAGCAGTATTATTGTTTCCAACATGTAGACTCGATATAATCTGACCATTATTATTTTGTATTTTCTGAAAGGTGAAAAATGTATTCACTGTTCATTACTTTTTCAGACCGTGTTCCTTTTTTAAATAAACAATTTTTTACTTTTACTTTTTCTGTTGTTACAAGTTCTTTTAGTAACGAAACAGCCAAGCCACATATTTTGACTAAGGGCAAGGCCCCATTGGTGCGTTGCGCTGCGTTGCGTCGTCGCATCGGATCGACGCATTGTTTGCGACATCTGCGTTGCGACGACGTACGACGTCGCAACGCAAGAGGGTATACACGCCGTCGCATCTGCGTCTCAGTTCAGCCTTCGCAATGGACAGATACAAACGTGTCCGCAACGACGACGCAACGCAGCGCAACGCACCAATGGGTCCTCGCCCTAAGGTGTAGAGTTTGTGAAGTTAGGGCTTGTAGAGTTAAGTAGGGCGTCTAGAGTTAGAAGCTTGGCTCTACATGAGATCTAATAGCTTTTTGACAGTGTGAAGTGTGTGGTCATGTCTTGGCAACATTTTTACATGAAAATGTTTTTGGTGGGGTTGCTTTTACCCAATGAGGGCTACCGTGCTTAGATTTGCCGCTCAGGACGCTAGAGTGATGCGTAAGGTCAGAATTGTAACTGTCTGAATGGGCTTCTTCTTCTGGAAGTGCCTCTTCATCACTCGGGGTTAAAAAAAAAAGGAAAAACCCATTCCCGACGCCTCTGCGGACGCTACCTCGCCCCGCCTAGATTAATTCAGCACCACGCGCGCGATTCACTTAGCGCGCCACAGATTACCAGCGCGACTACTGCATTTACTTTCGCCACGTGAACGGCTTATTTGTGTTCGTCTGAACAACTTGTTCCTTTTGGCAGACCGGTTTGCTCACGGGGCGCCGTTGGTTCCCGAGTTGAAAGTGCCCAAGTTGAAGTGGCGTATCGATGGCGTCCCAGTAGAAGGACAAAACCGGGGTTTCCTCGTTTTTCTCTTACAACCAGCGAACTAAACCTCTGGAATTTTCAGATTATTTTTTGCCGTACTACAAAAAAATAAAAGTATTGACAACTTTTCTTCTTCTTGTAGTGCCGTCTCCTATCGGAGGTTGGCAATAATTTTGGCTCTTTCTTCCTTTGAGGCTGCCAAATTAAAAAATCTTAATTAAAGCCGTCAACTGGGAGTCCATTTTGGCACCATTACGTTACAGACTAAGGCGCCAGTTAAAAAAAAAGACAATTTTCTAAAAATTGCTTTTTTGGCACCCTGAATATATTTCAATATCTGTAAATGCCACTCGTAATATTTTTGCAATTCGATGACTTTCTTTTCGAGTTTTTCTGTAGCTATAACGGTTAATGGTGCTGCCCTTGTAACCTACCTCAAAACTGTACTTCTACTTCTCATCTAGTGTAGTGTAGTAGCAGTTGCCATTTGGTACTAATTTTTCTAATGGTACTTCGTTGGTTTTTTGACAAATTGTCAGTATGCGAATGGGTCTAGGCTGGATGCGAAATAGACTGTTTGCGAAGTAATCAAACACAGAAGTAGGTATGATGCGAAGTTGGCTATGTGAGAAGTAGACCCCTGCCGCCCGAAGCAATGTAGAAATCCCCCTTACAGCATTAGTGTTCTATGCCTGCTCTTTTGCTGTCAGTACACGAGGAACGTGATGTAAGGATGCCGCGGAATTTTATTTTCTAATCTGTCCCGCTGAGATGAGTTTTCCAAGTCAACGCCGTCAACTTGTAGCTCGGGAGCTGGTGGCCATTCGATTTATTTTATCGTTCAAGGCTGGGAGTAGGTAAGATTGTATTTTCGGGATCAGAGAAGTCTCAATAAGCAGCCTAGAAACTTTCAGCCTTGTACGACAACAAAAATAAACAATAACACGTACAAAGTAAAAAAATCAAACTTTTAAACCCGACCAGCCAAAAAAAAAAAACCCAGACCCAGCAAAATTTACTCTATCAGCCTACTAACTACTAGCCTTGTACGATAGAATAAGTCGAATGGTCACCAGCTCTCCAGCTATTGCTTCCTCTTCGTATTAACGGAAATTTTTCAATTCAATCATTCCAGTTTGTCAATTTTGTCTCCAGGTTACGTTCTTGAATGACTTTGGACTTTCCTTGTAAACTATCAGGTTTGAAAGGCCTTGCCTCTACGTAATGAGATGATTTTTACAGCGTTCAGTGGTACCTTTACTCACACTAAATGGGTGAAGAGACCACTTGGCGCTACAGTGCCTGGGACATTGTTTTAGACCCCCACACACACGTATTGACTCGTCTTTCCTGTGGGCTAGGCCGACTAAGTTGTCAGGATGGTAAAGTTGCTACTCAATATCGTAACTTTACCGTAGCACAAAACAACAGTTCAAGTAATCTTCTTCTTCTTAGGGTGCCTCTCCAATTCAGCGAAGGTTGGCAGTCAGCTCCGCATATTTCTCTTTGTTTTTCTCGCGAGGTGAAATAGCTGGGCAGCACTCGCAATTCCAGTCCACTCCCGTAGGTTATTTCGCGATCAAAGTGTTAAGGGTGGACGATAGCAACGTGGCGGGAAATTCAAAATTTTCACAGTTTTTTACAGTTTGTAGCTAAACTGAGCTATTTTTGTTCTGCGATTTTTCGTTCGCGTCAATAACATAGTTCGCGAACGAAAAATCGCTGAACGAAAATAGCTCAGTTTAGCTACAAAATGTAAAAAACTGAGAAAATTTTGAATTTCCCGTCACGTTGCTATCTTTCAGCCTTAATAGTCAGATGTCCAACCTAATGACCATCGCACCATTACATTTTTTTTTTCCCTAACCACTCATATGTATGACTTTTTTTTTCAATAGTTATAGCACTTGCTTGTGCTAGGGATTCGAGTAAGTCCTAAGCGGATGTCATTCGTATTTCAATACACCACACCACTTCTCGATTTTCAACCTTCAAGTGTATACCTACTTAGGAAATAAAGTTACCAACGTAAACTTATTTTCTGATAGAGTTCACTGAACTCCGGTTGGGGTGTTTTGAATGACAGTGCTATACTCGCGGGAGGATTCAGCTTGAAAATACGATGCGTAGCAAACAAGCTTAGGCTGAATTAAAAATTCATTGGATATTAGTGTTGTTCTCTATCTCTTGAGGCATTTTTCATGTAATATGCAAATAAAAAATGGCGCGTATTCGTTCGGCAACAATTGACGCGCAAAAGTTTGTTGAAAATTTTTACCCGACTACGCGAAGCAAAAAGGAAGGTTATGATTTTAGCAGCGTATGTATGTATGTATGTATGTATGTATGTATGTATGTATGTATGTATGTATGTATGTATGTATGTTTGTGTGTTCATCTGTTCCCTCGCAGAGCCTAAACTACTCGGCCGATTTCAACAAATGAGGTGTCGTTGGATTCGTCTTAATCACCCAGGTAACATAGGATAGTTTAATTTTGAAAAAAACCAAGATGGCGGCTGTGCTGCGCCCTAAAGTGGTGGACCTAAAAATAAAAATTATCGGATACCATCGTCATGGGTATCAAATGAAAGGGCTTTAAAATACCTTTTCAAAAATGTATAACACATGTAGCGTCAACATAACAAATAGAACAAAAAATTGCAAAATGTGTTTTTTTTTGCCCTTCTTGGTTCTATTCTGGGTGATCGTCCAAAATGACTTACTAAAAAGCTCAAAAAAAAAATAGAAGTTAAAAATTAAAACCCGACTACTAAAAGGCTTAAAACAAGACCTGTTTATCCTTAAAATAGACTCATAGATAATTAATCGTAGTCGGAGGACACCACATTCGCATTTGATAAACCGATGGCCTCCGACTACGATTAATTATCTATGAGTCTATTTTAAGGATAAACAGGTCTTGTTTTAAGCCTTTTAGTAGTCGGGTTTTAGTTTTTAACTTCTATTTTTTAGTCCCAAATGTTGAACGACAATCTTATCGCCTCATTTGAGTCACATGAGGAATACTAGTGGTTCGCCCCGAACTATGAACTCGCGACCCCATATAAAATTAACAACCCCATATCTCAGCAACCCCTCGACCGATTTGGCTCATGTTCGAACTTAAAAATTCTCTTGGCCTCATTTACCTGCCTACCAAATTTCATGACGATCCGACTAAATTTACTCAAGTTATCGTCGAACGAACATTCATACATACATACATACATACATACATACATACATACATACATACATACATACATACATACAAACGCCGGATTGTTCCAGTAGACTCGGAGAACTTCGCTCGCTTCGCTCGCTCGTTCAATAATTCTTGGTTAGATATTTATGAGCATAATTTTGCGCGTCATCCCGCAATAACACGCGTTGTTTTACAACGTTGCTAATAGGGGTTTTTTCAAGTGTCAAATTCGACAGCGATTCTAACTAAATCTGTGGTATCTAATGAAACCACAGATTAATAAACTGATTCTGACAGATATTCTAACTTAATATTGTTATACTTTCTTTGCATACATAAACAAATTAGAGGACAATACATAGGTAAGTATAAGAAAACACATGTACAAAGGAAAGCTTATCTCTGTAAGAGATTTCTTCCAGCAAACCTTGGGGGTTTGAAACTGTTATGAAAAACGGGCGTGCATGATGTGCACAAATATAGGTACTACATAAGCAGTGTATCTAACTATATTTGATGCTTAGCGTATATACCTACATAGCTATTGTCGCGCCTCCTATGTTGCTTAGTGAATAAACAACTTAATGAGTACAAAAATTTATTAAAGATATCAAACCAATTTGCACTCGAGTTAACTATCTTTATTGGTATTTATTATTTTAAAATGGATTTACAAATTGCTTTCAGTCTTCTATTCTTTACCCTAGAATACTTCGTAGGTTTATTACGAAGATTTCAATTTAAATTGCGAAACTTCCTCTCATTGGTTTCACCATAAAACAGTGGTCCCTACCAATGATTTTGTTTGGAATGTCATTGGTCCCTACCAGTATACATTTTCATACTACAATGTCACGTAAAACAGGCGCAGTTCGTGGCATGTCCTTCGACATTTAATAACATAACACAAAAAATAAAAATAAACAGAGACTTGCAACTTTAGATTGAAAAGAAAAGAAAGACATGAGATATTTCTCCAGCCAGTGACCTTTAATCCTAATATATTCTAGTAAGTAGTGTCAAGTTGTAGAGTTAAAAGTTACAGGAAAAAACCTAAGAACGTTTGAAAGGAAAAAAATACAAAAGGGCGTCTAAAAATACAGTGTCTAGAATAAAACGACAGGATAACTTTGGGTCTTAGGTTTCTGTGAATGAAAAAGTACTTAATGTAGCTCTTTTGCTGTTTTTCTATCGGGCACAAGATGTATCATTTAAAATTCTAAAAAGGTGTTATAAAAAGCGTGCATCCTAACTTCATACCTAAAGCTTTTAAGGAACTTCAACACTTGACGCTCGCTGCCCTCAAAGGTTTAAGAGATGAATACATAGAGATTAGAGGTTCAACTTTACCACTTGTAAGTAACTATGAATCAAGAAATATTTGAACGGTCAAAACTTTGTACCTGCACTTTTGCCTGAAAAAATACCGAGGAACGCTAACTTTAATCTTTTCCAAGTAATAGTTTTAGAGGGTCACCTTTATTTTTTTAGGATTTCACAAAGGAATCCTGTTAAGATTCTTCCTTTGTCGCCGTATTTTTTTAACAAAAAGAGGTTTTCCCTCCATTTTGAACAATTTCATCTTGTCCTGATAGGAAATTTAATAGTCACAATTAGGCTGTATTAATTGGTAACAAAAATATGTACTCATAAAATGACATTAACTGCCAAAGAAGTATTTATACATCAGGCTCTTTATGTGTGAAGTTAAACAGTAGGATACAAAGTGAATGTGTAGAAAAACATCGTGGTGAAACCTGACAAATTTATTCGGTTTGTCAGGTGGTTAGTAATAATAATAATAAGGGTGATGTTTATTATTTTTTTGCCAGTTTGATTCCTTGATGTGGGAAGCGTATTTAAAAAAATCTGGCAGTGCAGATTTTGTTTATTTTCAAAAATAAAGGGTAATATGTTTCTTTTGAGTGAAATCTGATATCTTATCTCCATTCTTTATAAATTCCTTCCAGGTGGTATCAAACAAATCCACTCTGTATATCCAGTTTTCGAACCGTCCATCTTCAACTAAACTCTGAAGTGAAATCGTGGACAATTTGGAGTCTGTTCGAGTGAGATAAGAACATGGCCAAAATATCCCAAAGTCTGCACAAGTAGCTTCCATACATCTTACAATGGCTCTTTACCAGCATTTTATCTGTACGGTACAGGCTAACTACAATAAAATTTTATTCTGTGCTGCATTTAGACTGTAGGACAAAGCGACTGCAAAGATGGAGCATCGTTCGCGCTCGCGTTCAAGGCGCCCTGGGGCCTTAGCCTGTAACGCAATGGCGTGTCGATGGCGTCACAGCAGAAGGACAAAACCGGAGATTCCTCGTTTTTCTCCTACAATCAGAGTACTAATCCTCTAGAATTAGAATCAGAATATTCTTTGCTGTACTACAAAAACAATAAAAGGACCGACAGCATTAATAAATCGTAATTGAAGCTGTCAACTGGGAGCCCATTTTGGCACCGTTGCGTTACAGGCTAAGGCCCCTGTTATCTTAAGGTGCCTTTAAGACCTACACGACCAGCAACAAAAAATATTAATGACAGTAAGATTATTTGGCAATGGGTCCCAAGCTCTTTATATTTTGTCGTCGGAAACATATTAAGTAAACTCTAATTTTTAATTCGAGTCCACGGAATGACAGTTGCTAGTATGCTACTGACAGATAAAACCTTTGTAACAACTGTCATTCCGTGGACTCGATTTAAAAATTAAGAGTTTAGGTACTTATTTTGTTTTTCGGCCGACGCTAATTTCAGCATGTCCCCAGCTGTCTCTCTTGTGTGTGTAGAGTCTATCATAAAAAATCAAATAATACAGCAAAAAACGCATTTGGAGCTTAAGATTTTTTTTGGAGCGAGCATTTGCTTATTCAGTCTAAATGTACCTGCCCTTAGTTGGAACCGGTCTTATAAGGACCATTTTTATTTCAGTCACGGACATGATTAGGAACTTATTGATGCCGTTTACAGACAGTTATCTTAATTGTTTTATAACAAAATCTACAGAGTTTAAGATGAAATCCATGGACCCTAGTAAGCGTAGCTTAACCTACATCCATGGCTGCTGAAAAATCGCAAAGTGTGCAGATCATCCACCGCTTTCCTAAGACTGAAATGAACATACTTAGGCCATTGCAATTAGAACAGAGGATGTATTCAGCATCCAGTAGCATAATGATGGGTAAAGTGGCCAATCGGACTGGAATAAAAATAGCAAAAAAAAAAGTAAGATGTGGCCTGTACGTGTACAAGTGCACATGTCCCACTAGTGGGCAAAGGCCTTCTCTCAGAAAGAGAGTTCGGGCCTGATCACTTTGTATTGCTTATCCCGCGTGAATGTAGAAATACCAAGAAAATTGTGCAAAGTGGTATAGCCGGAACAGCGTAACAGGATCGTGGGCACCCCCGACTCACGGAGATAGAGTCCTGGTCGTAAAGATAAAGTGAACGCCGGTCGTCGACCAGTTAAACTTCTGTTTTGCTGTCTCACTTTCTGCTAGTGGTCTGGTCGCTTCATAAGAGGAGCGATTAGCGGTTACCGTAACATACATAAAGAAAAAAAATGCGCTAATAATTGGTTAGGATACGTACGGCGGCGTGTTCTGGGGACTAATTCTCGTGAATCTCGCATTCGACACATCTCGAAGAAAAATCTCATGTAATTTCGATCACTGCTCCCGACCACTCGAGTCATGTCGAGTGAAGAATGCAAACATCTCGCAGAAATCGCGTGCCTTATGTCGAGGATGAATTCGTGAGAATAGATGTGACATTTGCCGCAAAATGAGATTTGTCTTTCGAGATGTGTCGCATGCGAGACTTCGCCCCCAGTGGCGGATTTGCAGTCTTGGCCGCCCTAGGCCGTGTAGTAGATACCAGCCGCTCCCTTTATTATCTTTCAATATTCGTGACCTTTTTCATTGTCTAAACATGAGCCAGCATTGTCTACTGGCATCTCAACAATGTCCCAGTGTGGGTGAAAGGGGCCACTGGACTCTGTATAAGGCCCGCCAAAATACTAACGGAATTTTTCCGTAACGAAAGAACGAATGCAGCAACTGCATACAAATCTATAACAATTCCGGACGGAAAAAACCGTATGTGTCGTATGTAGGTCCATAGATTTGTATGCAGTCACTGCGTTCGGAACAAATCATCTCATTATGTATATGCAAAGGCTTCCAACATCAAATCCGCTTATTCGTAAGCGTCCGCTGTTACCCGCTGCATCACAGAGGCAACTTAATTCTACACGGCTTTGTTTTGTCGAAGCACTTACGGACAATTCTTGACGGAAATTATTATTCGCCATTTGCATACAGATGTCTTCAGCTGCAGCTTTACCCCGGCGTGACCGTTTTTAGGGTTCTCCACAGTTTTTGAATACATTTTTTCTGGAATGTTCGATGTCTACTGATGGTGTATTTTAAGCGAAATCCTATGAATGCTGTATAACGACAAAGATTAATGTGTACCTGAAAAACAAAGGCAGCAACATCCATACCAATTGGTAGGGACGTAGCTGCCTTTGCTTTTATAGGTCTCAATTTAGAGTATGTATGTATAGACAGATTGGAGACTTTTGTAAGAAAACGGGATTCATAACATGATCTTAAAATGATAACGTGGTAAAAATCCAATTTTGTCTCCTAACGAACTTTTCAAAAAGTAGGCTAAAGCTTTTGCCTCAAGAAATTCAAAATTACTTCAAAGAACGGAACCGTCTGTAAGAGGCTTGAACTTGCACTTGGCTCCTTTTTTTTTTGTTAGTCTGCACAGCTTGGAAATTGTCTTGAAAATACGTGTGTATTTTCTCGAACGACCCTTGGTTTAAGAATGTGTTTCGTATTTCGGTAGTTTTGTCTAGAGCTAGAGCTAGAAGGGTCCCAAAAGGGGAACTAAGTAGGTACGTTATGCTGCTTGCACCAGGCTATTAAAATCAGAAACTATCTATTATGTGCAGGGCGCGAAAGTGACTTGCGCCGAGTTGCGCCTCCCAGAAAAGGGTTTTGGATGATATTCCCCTTATTCCTGTCTTAGGCAGGCAAGAATAAATTCTCCTAACTTTCGCCCTGCCAGCGTTTTCTCAGCTGACTTTTAGGAAATAGAAAAAGGCTGCATCCTGACGAATTTTTCATAAATCTAGTTAGGTAGTTATTTGCTCTTTTTCGGTCTCTGCGAAAGGTTCAGACGGC
Source organism: Zelleria hepariella (assembly GCA_949319315.1). NCBI lineage: Eukaryota > Metazoa > Arthropoda > Insecta > Lepidoptera > Yponomeutidae > Zelleria > Zelleria hepariella. Next base: position 570,521 of record OX439388.1, read on the forward strand.
GGCAGTTTTTTCTTTATCTACTCCAGATTGGCTTCCTTTGTTTCAGAAGATTTGATTTAGTAATGGACCATTAGGAAAAAACAGTTAAAGAATTCGACTTGCTTCGTGGCAGGTGTTTCAAATGTTGTATTTCATATACCTATATTCAAATGCTTAAAAACTGCCAACATAATACTTAGTAGTTTAGCGGATATTTTTTTTCTGAATAAAACTTTAGTTACTTACTTACTTCTTTAGTTCGCGATTTTTTGTTATTATAAATAATTTTAGCAACCGCTAAACCATATTTTACGTTAAATTTTAAGACTATGAAACGGGAAATATCTAGGTAGGTAAGTAATAGGTTTTCAAACCAATTCAATTCGTATGAAAATTATATTTTCTTTAGTCGGTTTCTCATCCCAGGAATTCTCTGGAGTGTAGATATTTGTGTGGGCGTTTACTGTATGTGCAGTTAGACGTTATGTACGGCGTTGGCGTTTACAATTAGCATACTGAGTGGGCGAAGCTACGTCTTAAAATACGGTGAGAGGCTTATGGACATTATAGCTGGAGAGCTGGTCACCATTCGACTTATTATATCGTACAAGGCTGGAAGTTGATAGGCTGATAAAGTAGACTGCTGAATCTGCGAAACATTTTTTTTGCCGGTCGCCGTTGAAAGTTAGATTTTTTTTACTTTGAATGTTTAATTTTTTTACAATTTCCAAGACTCAGCCCAATTCAAAGTTTAAAATATCGAACTTTTAACCACGACCGGCCAAAAAAATATTTTTCCCAGACTAGGCAATGTCTACTCTATCAGCCTACCAACTCCCATCCTTGTACGATAAAATAAGTCGAATGTTCACCAGCTCTCCAGATATTAGATATGTCGGTATGTAATACATACTTAGGTGAGAAGGTGAAGTATACTGGAAGAAAGAGCTCGGAATTAGACTCATGGTGCTCCGAGTTCTATAGATCTCCGGTTGCAAATTCAATTTTTTTTAATGTTTTTTGTTTGAAACTCTTGTGTTTTTTTTCGTTTAATAAGATATCATTGGTGCCACACAAAAAATATTTAGATGTCAATATAATTTTTATTTTCATTTCATAATAATATAAATAACCAAAATACACAAAAAATTTAAAGAATTTCTTAGTATCTAAATGGCTTAGGTATATGCTGGGTATGTTTAACCAATATCCTGCAAGGTTAAACATCAGATCCCTACAGACACACGTACAGATAGCCGAACCGTCTCTCTCACTATAGAAAAAGCCCCCATAACGACTCTACATTCTTCATTCCATTGTCAGTGGGTCACAAACGTACCCCGACGAAAACAGGTCACGGGTCACAAAAACTGATTGATCAATAGCGCTCAGGTGGGCCATGATTTACGCCCCCACCCAGATTGACCCTGATGACCACATTAGACCTTTTCAGACTGAATTGAAAGTAGCACTTAGTTATAACGATCAACTTGTCGTTTATTGACGAAATATATAGATTTTTTTAAATTCAGATTCAGATATTTTGGTAATTTTCATTACACGACAATCAATCAATCATCATTACACATTTTGTTACTTAATTAACTATACAGGGTGGCCCAAACATAGACGTCAAGCGATAAAATCTAGATAGCTGACACCGAGGGCTACCTGAATCACCCCCATGTATGTTCAGCCATTTTTTGTCGTTTAGAAGTTATGAGGCTTTTAAGGGTTTTTTGAAAAAAATTACCTACCATTGAATTTTATTTTGTAATTTTTTTTTCTTTTGACTTCTCAGAGAATTTTTTTATTCTTTTGGGTCTCCGATTTTTTATCTATTACCAAAAAAATAATGATAAGCTATGGACTTCTAGAAGCTACCGCAATTTTGATCCAAAGTCCAAGAATGTTGTTTTCGAGAAATCATCACTGAAATAGTTAGTATGGAGAAAAAATTAAGTAGACGTCTGAAGGACTTTTTTTTTTATTTCAAAAACTTCCCTAAATCCCTGAATAGTACAAAAAAACTTGTCACTTTATGGGGCTTTTATGCAAGTAATTAGGACTTTGGATCAAAATTGCGGTAACTTCTAGAAGTCCATAGCTGATCATTATTTTTGGTGATAGATAAATTATCTGAGACCCTAAAAAATAAAAAATATCTCTGAAAAGTCAAAAGAAAAAAAGTTACAAAATAAAATACAACGCTAGGTATTTTTTTTTTCAAAAAAACCAAAATATGGCTGAACATACATGGGGGCGATTCGGGTAGCCCTCGGTGTCAGCTATCTAGATATTCTCGCTTGACGACTATGTTTGGGCCACCCTGTATAAGTAACATAAAAATCGAAATAAACAACTTTTTTTTACGTAAAATGCGTAGGTAGTTATTATTTGTCGCAATTAAACCGGTTCTAGAAACTGTGCGGTTTTTTAACAGAATATTCAGAAAAACATGTTACTTTACTTGGTTAATTGTTTCAAAGTAAAAAAATAAGATAGACATTTCTATGTACCTAAATGAGTAAAAAAAACTTCCATGTTTTCGCCAACTAGTGTTCTTATTAGCCCCAGAAGCTTTATAGCACGCGTCGATTTATAGACGCAACGTAAATAATAAGGTGGACGACCCAAAAAGTGTCGTTGTAAGAAAAGCAATTCTTGTCCTGTGACTGCGAGCAAGTCTAGAGTCAATATAAAAGTCTAGGTTCGTCGAGGCCACACAGGGCGTTCACCCGCGGAAACTAGGTTATGGAGGTAATACCACGGGGCTGTTACCTCGGCATTATGTAACTTAGGTACTAAGAAGGTAGGTGCAGAAAGCTCGCCCTAGATCAACGGAAAGTGTACTGAAAAATTGCACTGGAGCGCCTGTGAAGTTGTTCAAGCTATCTGTTACGTTTTTGGTAACAATGCTATTTATAAGAATATCAGGCGTGGAGAGCTGCTCTACTAAAATTCTAATACCATTATTTAGAAATTATCTTTTGAGGCTTATCACACTAGTTTTCTGAGATCACCTACTTGAGCTCGACTTGAGCGATTCATAGTCGTCATCTCAAGCTCGAGCTCAAGTAGGTGATCTCAGAAAACAAAAATGCTAATGTCAAGCCTTGGCTAATGTCAAGCTTGAGTAGCTGTCAGCATAATAGTCTGCGTTTGAGATTTATTCAGAGCTACAGCATTATTAGGTAGTTTACAGAGAAGTAGGTACAAACTTTAGTGCAGAAGTTGCTAGATCTGAATGGAAATATTTTATAAAATAAATTTCATCCACGCTTGTCAATGATTATACGCTTTGTCCTAACTTTTTTTACTGGAAAACACCGAGTTCTTACACCCTAATCTTGAGCTAAATAGGAATCAGAAGTAAGCGAGCCTTCCATGTATTTCTACTTATTAGTGAGCTTGTGGTACCGTCACTGGGCCATTTGGTATTTGTGGTGTTTGCATAACACGCTATGCTTCGGCTGCCATTGTTGTTCAATTGTGCATTTTCAAGCTGAATTATTGACTTGATCGCTTCTGACACTTTCAACTGGGTCTCTGAAAACTGTTTGCCTTTTCTATGTACTCACATATTTATAACGGTTTTAAAGTTGAAAGCAAGTACTTTTATCTATGTCGAGGATAGTTAGATAGATATAATACTCTTTCTACAGGGTGCACTCTTAGTCGATAGCGAAACTTTAAGTAGGCTGTCTATTGATCAATACAAACAACTTGTACTAGGTGGCGAAAAAAATGGAGCGAAAAAAATATCAGCTGCTTCATACATTTGGCGCAGTACTGAGTCGACCTTTTGTATGGAACAGCTGATATTTTTTTCGCTTCATTTTTACCTGTATCAGAAGACCCTGCTATCACGTCCGTGACTGATTAATATAATTAATGGTAGCAACATTGCTAGTATTTATAAACATGAATTAAAATTAAGAGTAACATAAAGATAAAGGTACGAAATAAAGGGTTATTAGGAAGCCTTGCTTGTCACAACTTTACTGTTGATATAAAAGAAAAGTGTGATATTTACTTTCCTGGAAAAACAACACACATCCCAGACAACGGTTTTATGGCATCTAGCACAAATGCCAGGCTTCTCGGTTGTACAAGGAAAGCTAAATCTGTTCCGAACCTCTGCTCATTCGGCCCCGTAATAGGATATCGTAAAAACCCTAACTTGGCTCCAAACAACCTCAGCAAATGTTACACTACACTCGCGCGATTAGGCCTGAGATTCCAGAAAATATACCAACAAATTAATTTACTTTAGACCTTGAATAGCAAAAAAAAAAAATACTAAGGCCTTTGCATCTACGTAATGAGATGATTTATACAGCGTCCAGTGGCACCTTCACTCACACTAGATGGGTGAAGAGACCACTCGGCGCTGCAGTGCCTGGGACATTGTTTTAGATGGAGTAGGCTTGCCCAACACCTATACTATCCTGACAGCTTAGTCGACCTAGCCCACAGGAAATACAGGTCAATACGTGTGGAGCCAACTGAGGCGCGGGTTTCCTCACGATGTTTTCCTTCACAGTTAGCGAGTGGTATTGCTACTACAAATTCACAAATGTACGTAACTTTGAAATTAAACAAAGTCATAGATACATGCCCGCACCGGGAATCGAACCGGGTCCCTCTTGCTTCAGAGTCCACTGTTCTACCCACTAGACCACCACCGCTCAGTCAGTCAGTAATAGGATCTTTAAAAAATAGCTTTCAAGTTCTTATTTATTCAACTTCTCATGTCACTTGATTTGGTATATTTTTTCTGTAGGAGGGAATTTTATTTTGGATTTCAAATCCGTTATTCAAAGTTAGATTTTGTTGTTTTTCGTGATTTTCTTCATTCGATAATGGTGATAGTTTATTTGCCCGAAGGCTCAAATTGGAGGTTCGGATTATAAATTTGATTTCTAGGCCTGATAAAGATTATAATGAAACTTTTAATCACCTAAACCATCATGGGTATTTTCAGGTCACCTCAAAATTAATGTCTTTCACCCTTCTCCAAAAAATGGTCAGGTAAACATTTTATAGCCTAGCTGTTTATATCGAAGTATAAAGTAGTGTAGATAAAAACCGAAGAGACTGAAAATTATACCTATATAAAGCAGATGGTATACCTACAGGTGTGTGGTAGCTATACAAGGTGTTACAAAAGGTCCTTACTCTTTTTACAGGGTAATAGCACGCGGTGATAGGAATCACATTCTTTTTTTTTGCTCTATGACTCTCTGTTAATTTTTAAGGCAGGAAAGCATTTCTAAAATATGGTTTTCATTGATTTTCACAATATTTTATCAACAATGTCCGAGGCACTGCAGCGCCGAGTGGTCTCTTCATCCATCTAGTGTGAGTGAATGTGCCACTGGACGCTGTATAAATCATCTCATGCGTAGATGCAAAGACCTTAGTTTTTTTAACAACTTAAAACTATTCAAGTGTGTGTATTCAAATACACATATTGTGTTATAATAAGCTTAATCCGAAATTATAAAAAACGTTTCACATTTTCAACTTTTTTTTTACTTAAAATTAAATGGAAACCTGTGGACCAGTAAGTTACACCCTGCAAAAAGAGTAAGGTCCTTTTTTAACAAGCTGTACAAAAATTTTGTTGACGTTTTCATGTCTAGCGATTAAAAATTCTCGTAAATCTGTCGCAATTTCTTTTCTCGCTGTCAGCAAAATGTGGCAGCAGCAACTAAAATAAACATAAATGTTTCAGTATATTTTAGGTTAGATACTGCGTCACGCAAAAACCTCACGTTGCCGAAATATGGGATGATTTGCATTTTTTATTCATAGCGCAGACTTTTGGGCCGCCCTTCGATTCTCGGTCACCTACTTAGGAGCTTTTATCATTTTAGCATTCAAAACTGGGACAGCGAATGTTCTATTCTCTCTATCTGTGTGAAGAAATTCTTAGCAGAGTACCTAAGTAAGTATCACGAGGGATTTTAGGCTTATAAGCAAAGCAAGCAGGAGCAAACAAGAACGGGACCCAATTACCTACAGTTTCGGCCTTGCAAAGACTTTTTTGTGCTTTAAAAAGTAGGACATAAAGGTGTACCCGATGTTGTCAAACACAGCCTCTTTTTAAGATGTTAGAGCGACATTGAAGGGCTTGATAAATAGATAGATCGAATGGCTTAACTATGTACGAGGCAAGGCGACGATTGTCTGGCGTTATGCAACATAATGCAACATAGACGTCAATCTTTTCCCTATTCACTTCATCAAAGCCAATAGTTTTATTCACTTCGTTTCTTACCGACACCTTCTGACATCTCAAATAGAACAAAAAAAAACGCTTTGTTCCCTAACTAGGAACAGTAACAAGGAGGAGACAGGAAATATGAAAAGGCAATTTACCACCCAAATGTGGGTAGACAGTTGAAATGTCCAGCTCAAGTCATTGCACTCATACACAAACATAGAAGGACAGAAATACTACAACTTCCAACCTTTCTTGTACTGATAGAAGTCCAGCGCTGAAGTGGTCCGCTTCTCCAACACATTGCTGAGTCAGAGCTCCTTTGCATTTGCCACATCCACATTCCTTTCCTGTACTTCATATCGCTGGTCCCTATTAAGAAAGTCGGAACTACAAAATGACAACTTTACAGGAGAGCAGTTTAAAGTTAATTTTAAAGATAAAACCTAAGTAACAAGTTATTACTCTGAAATTTTTACTGCATGTTACTTGGATAGTTCTTCGTCAATTTGTACGTATTATTTTATGTTATAATATTTTGTAGTTTTTGAGAAAAGCTATTAGTGACAATATTACTCGGACAAAAATAGAACAAAATTGTCGGATGTGCTACATGCGACATTTTTGTTTGGGTTACTCACTACATTTTAAGTAGAATGTGGCATATACTACATTTTTAATTGAAATTGACAAAAAATTGCTAGGTCGCATCTGCATAGTGAATAGCCCGCGCGCAATGAAAAGTGTAAAAAATCGATTCCTGTATCAGATACACTAAACGAATCAAAAAAGTACACATATAAAACACAAGAATTAGGTGAGAGCTATCTAGCAGCTCTCTCTTCATCCGAAAAGATATCTAAAATAAAGTCAAATTGGAGTTTGGCTATCTTCTGGACAACTGCAATCTTAAATCTGAAATCGTAGAGCCCATCAGAATCCCTGAAGTTATCAGAGGCATAAAAGATGCAAAAAACAATAAATCACCGGGTATCGACAAGACCCTACCAGAATTTCTGAAGCACCTAGGGCCCCTAGCACAAAAGTGGTTAGCAGCCTTCTTCTCAGATATAACCGCTAAATGCAAACTCCCTTATACTTATTGTATTTGACTTAATTTGTCCTGATTCGTTTTTTGTGTATTGTTTTTGCGCATTTTTGTTGCTTGCCTTATAGTTTCTTGTCTTTTATTTGCTTTCTTTCGTGCTCTCTGTATACGTTTGTGTTCAAATTATTTTACCATCTATCTTCAGGGCCTCAGAGCAAATGGTATAGAGCTCATCTTCTAGATCTTTCACTACAGTAAAGTTAGATTTCGGCAGGCTTTCCGCACCGATTCCGTCCCATTTCGTTCGTCTCGATATCGAGACTTTTCTTCCTGTGACATGGGGAATTGGAGTAAGATGGGATTCTTGCCATCGGCTAGTTGGGCACCGGCTATGATTGCTTCGAGGCCATTGAGGCCATGACAATCATCATCGCAGGTCTTTAACCCGATTAAAGGAATAGGACTTAGACTTAGAACGCGAAAGCCAACTTTTGCTGTACGATGTATACTCGTATTGTGTATTATCGATAGTGTTTTATAAAGATTTTTAAAAGGTTCAGAATTCGCTCGAGCCAGGACTTGAACACGCAACCTCTTTCATACCGTGCAGGCGTTCTACCAAAAACCTTTTTAATCAAAATGTAATAGTGTTTTTGGTGTGTTTGGAATAAAACCAACCTCATTGTAACAGCCGCATTAAGTTTTTTAGTACTTAGTACTTTTAAATCAGCTCTATACTTCTAAATCCGTATATTATACGATGATCAAGACAATAAGAGAGTACTTACTTACTTACTTACTTACTTACTACGCATAAACAAACAAAAAAACACTATATGTTTCGTCAAATATTAAAAACAATAAAACACACACTAAAATAAAAAAAGTCAATAATTAATTAAAATCCACCCCGGGACACATCCGACGCAAAGGTACAGTCGGCCACAGTCTCAGTTACCCCTTTTTGTTCGATTGGCGCCCTTACGAAAAACAATAAAACACACACTAAAATAAAAAAAGTCAATAATTAATTAAAAACCACCCCGGGACACATCCGACGCAAAGGTACAGTCGGCCACAGTCTCAGTTACCCCTTTTTGTTCGATTGGCGCCCTTACGCCGCGCGCGATAAGAGCTGCCATGGGGTATCTGAGATTGTGGCCGACCGTACCCATAATACCGGCGGCGTTGCCACGCTGCACAGCTAGGGCAATCCTTTGCATCAGATATGCCCCCGAGCGTTTGTCGAAACCCTGAGATTTACTTGGCTAGGAAGTTCTATTAGTTTTTTTTAACATACGTAAGACGCAAGATAAATAGGAGCATCCGTGTCCCTAATACCTTTCTACCTGCACCTTTTTCTCCTCGACTTTGACCCCCAGAACAATACGGGAGGGCTCGTTACCATTCGTTGGTGACCTAGTGACCGGGTGCGAGCGGGACGCCGACCCCAGCTAGAGAGGGACGCACAATCCAGGTGCGGGCCACATAAAAAAATGCGGCCAGAAAAACTGCCGGCATTTGTCTTACTTTTTCAAACCTTATCGCCGTTTCATTCTCATGGCATTTTAAAGCAGAAAGATGGGCCCATGGGGCCAATTCTCGGGCATCTCGAATTCAACACAATCTCAAAGAAAAAATCTCGAATACGTATGCATACATACAAGCGCCGGATTGTTAAAGTAGAATTGGAGAACTTGGCTCGCTTCGCTCGCTCGCTCAACTATCTCCATGGATAATACGCTCTGAATATGTTTTAGCCCTGTTTGATAACCCTGAACACTGAACACAGCTCCTACTGGCTTAGCAGGAGATACGACAACTCTTTCCGAACTATGAGTATACAAAGCGGTACAGACATGGTACCAGAAACATATGTGAATTGAACTATATTATATACACCACTATATGGATGGATGCTTATGGTAAGGCATCAGTATAGAACTGAGTGATGTCAATTGATGATTCGGAAATTGTCTTAGGGTGGTATTCTAGAACGCTACTTAAACTCAGTTTAAACAGAGTTCAGACTGTCGATAAAGCAGTGCATGTTTTGATATGAAGGGAGGGATATTCAAATCAAAACATGCACTGTTTTATCGACAGTCGACACTACTAAACTCTACTTAAACTGAGTTTAAACAGAGTTCAAGGAGCTTTCCAGTTTGAACTGAGATTAAACAGAGTTTAAGTAGCGTTCTAGTTTGAACTGAGTTTAAGTAGCGTTCTAGAATACCACCCTTAGAGAGGGATATTATATGGGGTAGGATTACGAGCTTCAGCCATTAAAGATCGCAAATCCTGTACGTACTTCTGTTCAGTTAGCTAACTATATCCTCCAGGTGGGTTCCCAAATGAATTATTTATTACTGTCATGGAAATTACAGACTATGTTCTGAAAATTGTGTACTTTTTTGTTTTATTTAACTTCCGTTGTGTTCAGAAAAGTTGTCTTAGTAATTGCCTGGATGATATGATAATTTGTTTACTTCGCTCCTTCTGTTGTGTTAGGGGCTTGGGGTCGAATATAATTTAAGAAGTTTATTGTTTTCGTTACCTTTTCTCGGCTCAGTACTGGTACCACGAGTGCTTACTGTCAATGTCACTGAAAGTGACAAGTTGCATAAACAACCTTACTACTATAGTATTAGGATACATGACAGACGTCCGGCGGACGTCCGGCACAGCTATTTCGCACTCGTGGTAGCTATACTGTTGACCCCCAATAATTTATTGACCTTGTCTTTCCTGTGAACTTATGCCCGTTTTCGCCAACCACCCGTAATTTTAAAAGACCTTTTAACGAAAATTATCTGCGCCTCTGCAACTCTAGTGGTCATGGATGAAGGACCAAACGAACTCAACTCACAAGCGTTGTGAGTTGAGTCCGTATGGTTGGTCCAGAGGCGCAGATAATTTTTGAAGATTCCGTTTTCATAATAATTTAACAATGAACATATTGGACTATTTGTCTGTTTAATGTGTCTTCAGCAAATTATTAAGTCACTTTACTCACTCCCTTTCAATTAACCTTAAACTGTCTGACTTCAGGCAACACCCACCTATCTCGCACGGGCTATTAATTTTAACGACACTTGTGTTTAAACTTCCTTACACTACAATAGTTCCACAGTTCCACTACAGTCTGGCAAGGGTAAACATCGCACCCCATTGTCTTCTTGGGAACCTGCCGGGCTAACATGACAGGTGTACACACTCAGCTCTTGTCTATATTTCTGTCTAAATTTTCATATATTATCTCTACCAGTGTAGACAAGGGCAGATGAGACACTACATAATATGACCTGGCATCGATTGGCAAAGTTAAGCAACATTGGGCGCGGTTAGTCCATGGATGGGTTCTAGTGGCAATAATATCTTAGTGATTCCGTGCTTCGGAAGGCACGTTAAACAGTTGGTCCCGGTTGTTGTTGATACCAATCGTTAAGCCATGTCAGATGGGCGCCCTGAAAACTATGACACCAGGGGGCGGCCACTACTAGCCTCATACGATTACCTATTATTGTAGACTTGGCCTATTTAATTTTCGTGGCCGAAGGATATGGTTTTAGCTCCTTATATTTTTCGTATCCCAGTTTTTACACAATTTTTAAATGACATTCGCTGCATGCATAACGTGCTATACGCAAAATAAATGTATAAATTAGGAAAATAAATAAACACCGTTTCAGAGCCATTTTGGAGGCGAAGTTTTCGGGTTTTTCCAAGCCTGTAGTTCTTTTATAGGTACCACATACATACAATTCAGGGCTGGCTGGAAGAAATTTCTTTAGAAATAAGTCCGCCCTTGTACACGTTCTCTTACTATCATGTTAGTTAAGTTTTATTTTTTATTTTTGTGTGCAATAAAGTGTAACAAATAATTTAGTTATCTGTCGTACAAAAACTGAAATCACAAAATCCGGCAGTGCAGCGCATAGTTACTTCAGCATGCACCGGGGTCGTTGAACCCACCGGTCGATAGTGAAGCGAGCTCTAACTATACAAATACATGGGCGCAGTTTACGTTCAACAGTATATTATAGATGTATGTGTTTCCACTAACTAAAGAGTGTGTTAGTGAATTTGACTCGGATATCAGAAAAAATATTTCACATTTGTCAAGGCAAAGAACGACTCGCTCGTGCTACTTGTCAATTAGGTATATTATGTCAAAATTAAATACCGGTGCCTAAAGGCGCTGGGCATAGTGAATTAGCCTGCGCGCAAAGAAAAATGCACACGATCGATTCCTGTATCAAATACTCTATAAAAATCGAAAATGTTCACATATCAAACCCTAGAATTAGTTGAGACCTATCTTACCCAGCCAGTTTCATGTTGATATCCATAACAGAATGCAAGATATTTTGCTTGAAAAAAAGTGCGCCGCCTATTTTTTTTTCAAGCAAAATATCTTCAAAACGTTTATGAATGTCAACACGAAACTGGCTGTTTTAGATAGGTCTCACCTAATCTAGGGTTTGATACGTGAAAATTTTCAATTTGTTTAGTGCATTTGATACAGGAATCGATTTTGTGCATTTTACTTTGCGCGCGGGCGATTCACTATGCACGGCGCCTTAATAAATTTGAATAAACCAGTGGTTCAAGATTCAAGTCTTGATTCAACCTCAATAGCGCCGACTGTCTATATTTCTCTTCCTCATCTTCTGTTGATGTACAATCGGCCACACGCTAGGATACCCCTGTTTGTTCGATTGACGATTGATTGTTCCTTATGCCGCGTGTGGTAAGAGCTACCATGGGGTATCCATCCATGGTAGCTCTTACCACGCGTACGTACATGACTTCAGCTAAAAGACCTCAATTTAGTAAGAAACAAAAACGTTATAATATTATCTTCAAGAATTGTATACTTGTCTCGAAAGCAGAGTAAATAGTTCCGTATATCTCACACCACCGATGTGATTCGTCCTTTCAGCTTGGTCAGTGAAATCTATGATTGACCTCGCCATAATAATATTTCAACCTCATATAACCACATTTTTACTGCTAAACTACAATAGAAATGGTTCTACAGTTGACTCAGGGAATAAGTCTTGCTGGATATAATACATTTCTGTGATGCATAATTGACTTTTATTATGTTATAGTTGTGGCAAAACGAAATGACGCAAGCTAGGATTCAGCCTTAGTGAAGAAGGAAACGAACTGTGGTAGTACAGTCGGTCACAGTCTCAGATACCCCTTTTTGTTCAATTAGCGCCCTTATGCCGCGCGCGGTAAGAGCTGCCATGGGGTATCTGAGATTGTGGCCGACCGTACCTAAATTGCACATTTTTACAAAAAGTACCTTCATGACATTTTAATGCTTATTATGAAAAATAAGCTTGAAAAATAAACGGTTTCATTGAAAGCCATTTTTCTAATAAAAACTTTAAAAATGTCGATAAACTTGGAGTTCATTGTTAAAAGACAGTTTTTTTAAATATTATTGAACGAGCGAACGAAGCGGGCGAAGTTCTCCGAGTCTACTGGAACAATCCGTCGTTTGTATGTATGTATGTATGTATGTATGTATGTATGTATGTATGTATGTATGTATGTATGAATGTTCGTTCGACGATAACTTGAGTAAATTTAGTCGGATCATCATGAAATTTGGTAGGCAGGTAAATGAGGCCAAGAGAATTTTTAAGTTCGAACATGAGCCAAATCGGTCGAGGGGTTGCTGAGATATGGGGACGCGAGTTCATAGTTCGGGGCGAACCACTAGTTATTTTGTATCATAAAAAAAAGGCCTTTGCATCTACGTAATGAGATAATTTATACATCGTCCAGTGGTACCTTACTCACACTAGCAGGGTTAAAAGACCACTCGACGCTGCAGTGCCTGGGACATTGTTTTAGACGGAGTAGGCTTGCCCAGCACCGATACCATCCTGAGTCGTCCTAGCCCACAGGAAACCATAATTTTTATCATAAGTAGGTATCCATTAAAAGCGATTGTTTTTTTTTTTTCATTCCTCTTTGAATAAAAACGACCACTACGCTTTCAGCACGTTTTTCAGAGTTCCATTGAATGAATTTATACGTTTTCATCCTTGATCTTTCGTAGACACAAAAGGATTCTTCGGTAACTTAACACCTACGCTTCGTTCCTTGGAATTTGATCACTGTTTCCACCACAGACTTTATGTTTGCACTTATACCCCTAGTTAGGTACCTATGTTTTGAAAGCCAATTTAATTGGGCAGAAAATTAAAACATTTATAATAAGTTGAAAAAATTCACTCGGGACAGGACTTGAACCCGCAACTACAACTTATTATAAATGTTTAAATTATTCCCTAGCACGGGTTAGTGCTTTAGAAAAAACAAAAAGTGAAAATTAAAGTCAAAGTCGACATTGTTACTCAAATCACTCTTAGAATAAAGGTTCCTAGTCTGTTTGTTTCTCAATTTTAGAAACAAAAATGATTCGATCTGGATCTTCCGGATTAAATTTAGATTAAAACCACTGTGAACTGAAAAATTATGCTAAATAGACAAAGGAACAATTAACAAACATCTGCCTGACTTAAAAAAAAAACCTTTTGGGCCTCGACGCAGTCGGGTAAAACGTATCCCACCAAAAACATTCTGTAAAAACTAGCCAGGTCTCGATGGATCTGCTTGTTTATCTCTAAAAAAGTAATGAAATCTAGACAAAGTCGTGCCAAGTCTAAGGTTCCTTACTGCGATTTCTTTATTATTATAGTTAATGTTGTGAGACTTGGCCGTTGAAGGGTACACAAGCGGTTCTGGCGACAGATTGGTGCAATGGTGTCATGGAGCACCTGGTTTTGTACCCTTATGTACCCTTCAACAGCCAAGTCTCACAACATTAACTATAATAATAAAGAAATCGCAGTAAGGAACCTTAGACTTGGCACGACTTTGTCTAGATTTCATTACTTTTTTAGAGATAAACAAGCAGATCCATCGAGACCTGGCTAGTTTTTACAGAATGTTTTTGGTGGGATTTCACTTCTTTTTGTAGGAACGAGGGCATATTGATTAATTTTATTAGATTTTCTTATTTGACACAGTTTTTAAATTTGTGTAACGTTCGAGTAGAATAAAGTTAATCGTCCGACTATTTCTTGTTGAACGAGCGAGCGAAGCGAGCGAAGTCCTCCGAGTCTGCTGGAACAATCCGGCGTTTGTATGTATGTATGTTTGTATGTATGAATGTTTGTTCGACGATAACTTGAGTAAATTTGGTCGGATCGTTATGAAATTTGATAGGCGGGTAAACTAAATTAAAAGAATTTTTAAATTCGAAAATGAACCAAATCGGTCGATGGGTTGCCGAGATATGGGGTTGTATAGTTTAAATGCAAAGCGCGCGCGCGCCTGCGCGAATGGCGTAAGCAAAGTTATACATCTGTAACTGAGGTCGCGAGTTCATAGTTCGGAGCGAACCACTAGTGGGACGCTATAGGCTAGATTAAATGAAGATGTGTCCCACTACGCTGGATTTTTGCAATGACAGTCCATTTTTTAATGTACCAATAGTAGAAGGGGCATTACCATAATATCTCTAATAAAGCTGATACCAGCTGAGGGTTCTTCATCAGATACTTCAGACCTTAGATTTTTGACATCAAATGAAGCGGCCCACCAAGTTGAATATTTTTTGTAAGGGCGGTATATGTCGATCTATAATAGTTTGGTTGGGCTCTTGTGTTTTCTAATCAGGGTCACCAGGTACTCCAGATCTTCGATTATCCTAGTTTTTATAGTTTTCCCTTTATGTGGCCATTAAACCCTAACTTTGTACCAAATTTCAGCTCTCTAAGTTTATGGGAAGTACTAGTTCTATTAGGGCTCTTGTGTTTTCTAATCAGGGTCACCAGGTACTCCAGATCTTCGATTATCCTAGTTTTTATAGTTGTCCCTTTATGTGCCCATTAAACCCTAACTCTGTACCAAATTTCAGCTCTCTGAGTTTATGGGAAGTACTAGTTCTATTAGGGCTCTTGTGTTTTCTAATCAGGGTCACCAGGTACTCCAGATCTTCGATTATCCTAGTTTTTATAGTTGTCCCTTTATGTGCCCATTAAACCCTAACTCTGTACCAAATTTCAGCTCTCTGAGTTTATGGGAAGTACTAGTTCTATTAGGGCTCTTGTGTTTTCTAATCAGGGTCACCAGGTACTCCAGATCTTCGATTATCCTATTTTTTATAGTTTCCCCTTTATGTGCCCATTAAACCCTAACTCTGTACCAAATTTCAGCTCTCTGAGTTTATGGGAAGTACTAGTTCTATTAGGGCTCTTGTGTTTTCTAATCAGGGTCACCAGGTACTCCAGATCTTCGATTATCCTAGTTTTTATAGTTTTCCCTTTATGTGGCCATTCAACCCTAACTCTGTACCAAATTTCAGCTCTCTGAGTTTATGGGAAGTACTAGTTCTATTATGATGATCATGAGTGAGTGAGTGAGTGAGTGAGTGAGTGAGTGAGTGTGTGTCATAAATGCGAAACTTTGCTTTCGCTTAACTTCGGAACTAAATGACCTACAGACTTGAAATTTTGGATTTTAAGTATGTGATTATAGCTTACTAGATGACGAAAATTTCTGCGTTCTGGTCTTATCCAGAGGTTCTCAAATAGGGGCCTGAAAATGCGGCGAAATGGTTCCAGTAAAGGATGGTACGGCAGTGTTTGCTTCGCGCTCGACCTGGCGGGGGCACTGCCGTGCCCCCAGATAATATTATCTTAAAATATTATCTCAAAATGATTCCTTGTTGAAAACCATTTTTTTTCTTTCAATGTTCTCTGCTTCCGAGTCCGTTGTTTTAGTCACTGGGCTTCCACAGCATTTCACTCGTCCAGTGTAAGTGAAGGTGCCACTGGACGCTGCATAAAAATCATCTAATTACGTAGAAGCAAAGGCCTAGACGTTTCTTTTGTTCTCTGCTATAAGCCCCAGGGGCTGTGTTTAGATAAAGTCACGGGCAAAATTAGGAGCTTTTTCACAGATTGAAATAATGACGAGGGACACAGTTAATTAATAACAAAACCCACTTACAACAAGAAAGGTATTATTTTCCCAATTTAATTAATATAATCCTTGAGAGCGTTGGACAGCTTTTTGATTATTATAAGTTACAACCATCTTGTTATAACTTGGAGTTATTGTGGTGAATAGTAGTTAACACGACTTTTTTCTAGTCATTGAATTGAAGGAGACTCAATATTATTTTCTTACAGACGAATATAAAGGTAAAATGTGGGGATTATGAAAATAAATGCCTTAATTACAAATGAAAATGCGCTAATGAAACCTTAGAATAATCGTATACGCAAAAGCCGTTTTCTCATTTTTTGTGCCTAGAAATAAAGACCAAGTACCAAATAGGTTTAATTTTCATTTAAAACTGGCTCGACTTAATTTTTTCAATGGTGGCGTAAGCTAACCGTAGGGAGACCCTCCAAAATCTATTGCGAGTGCTTTTTCTGCATTTTCAGCACGAGAACTCCGGGCAAACTAACAAATTACTCGCATTTGACAACGTCTTCTTACTTAGCACAAAACTGTTACAAAACAAAAGGAGAACCTATACAAGGTGTTACAAAAGATGTTAACTCTTTTTACAGGGTAATAGCACCTGGTGATAGGGATCACAACCAAAATTTTTTTTTTGCTCTATGACGTTCCGTTGATTTTTTTATTAATAAAATGTGAACGCTGTGGCGGAAGAAAAGTATTTTTTAAATATTGTTTTCATTGACTTTCAAAATGTTTTAACAACTTAAAGCCATGCAAATGCAACTACAAACACAAACGTATTTTTAAATTTGAGCTTTTACCAAAAACAAAAAAATTATGAAAAATTTTCAATTTTGAGGTTATAAAATATAAATTGATTTTTTTAACTTTTTTTTACAGAATTGACATCTTGTTGATGAATAGGTTACACCCTGTAAAAAGAGTTACGATGTTTTGTAACACGTTGTATTGAACGAGCGAACGAAACGAGAGAAGTTCTCCGAGTCTACTGGAACAATCCGGCGTTTGTATGTTTGTATGTATGCATGAATTTTCGCTCGACGATAACTTGAATAAGGTCGGATCGTTATGAAATTTGGTAGGCAGGTAAATTAAATTAAAAGATTTTTTAAGTTCGAACATGAATTCAAGCAGAAGCTGAATAAAAAATTTCAAAATGAGGCACATTTTTTTTTAACTTCACTGCATTGCAACCTTTTCAGTGGACACTTCATGCATCTTAATAAACTAGTGATTCGCCCCGAACTATGAACTCGCGACCCCATATCTCAGCAACCCCTCGACCGATTTGGCTCATGTTCGATTTTAAAAATTCCCTTTGCCTCATTTACCTACCTACCAAATTTCATGACAATCCGACTAAATTTACTCAAGTTATCGTCGAATGAACATTGATACAACAAACATACATACGAGTACAAACATCATACATACATACAAACTTACAAGCGCCGGATAGTTCCAGTAGACTCGGAGAACATTGCTAGCTTCGCTCGCTCGTTCAATCAAAGTATCGGTTGCCAGTTGCAATAATGTTTTTTGCGCTCTTACTTGAGCAGGCCTTCTGCATACACCCATTTTGCAACAACACTCACTTGGCCTTTGTCTAAAGGGATTAGGCATGCTTTTCCCTTGTCTCACCAGTTTATTCTTTAAGTTATTGAAAATGTCTGCCGGTCGGATTGCGGGTGATTTATCATCAACTAACGTGTCTAGTTTTTGACTTCATAAGAGGAGGTTGTCTTGGACAATTTGCCTGAAAATATGTGCTTCAGCTGTAGACACTTTTTTGCTGAAAATACTGGGAAAATGATTTAATATCTCAAGGCGTGTCTCAATACTCAGCATGTGTAATTTTTTACTTTATTTCCACATTATTAAAAGACTACAAAAATCCCTCACACTCAAAAATAAAACAACTTTTACTATCACAAGGAAGACAAAGTTAATAAGTAAGTATTAAGTGAATACTTAGGCACAAGTTTTCTCACGATATTTTCCTTCGCCTTAACAAATTGCTACAACAAATTCACAGATACTTTGGCGGCAACTTGCCGCCGACAAGTCCATCGAGATTCTCGTTTGAAAAGCAACCGTTGTTTCTACGAAGAATTAACGTTCTTCAAAATTGTAAAAAAGTCGACCTGCTTTTTGAAACAACGTGATGGATGGATGGACTTTAATAGTTTTTAGGGTGGGGGTAGGTAATCGTTGTCTTTACGTGTTCAATGTAAATGATGATGATGATGACCCTTTTATCCCTTATCAGGGTCATAGGGCTCGAAGAAGGGATCTCCATTTTTCGCGGTCTTGCGCGGCAGCCTCCAGTTCCTTCCAGGCCGGGAACTGGGAGCCCATTTTGGCACCATTGTGTTACAGGCTAAGGCCCCAGATAGTACGGGAGCGGGCGGCCCGGCCAATGTAAATAATTCGGCAAAACTATTAAAGCGCAGTTACGAGTATTCTAGCTAGTTCATAAATCTTTGATAGCCTGGCTTGCTGAATTTTCACATAAATATAAGTGTGTCTTTATGAAAAATACCCCAATGAGCGTTGAGTTTGTTTACGTGTATTGAATTGTATATTAAATACTTTAATTTATTAAATGCCTTAAAGGATTGAATATTATGTGTAAAAAGTAGAAAACAAAACTTAAATTTTCATCAAAAATATAGTAGAGAATTAAAAACCAACCTAAAACCGTTCTAAATGGCCATAAATGAGAATATCGTCTTCTTTTTCAAGGTTACATCCTTTCTTTGCATGAGTGAAGCCGCGGTAGCAGCTAAGTGATTGTAAGGTTGTAAAAATTTCATGGGGCCCCGAAAACTTGTCAACTATCTCCCTGCAAAGAACAATAGTTCAAGTAAAGTACTGATCATAAATGAGACAGAATCCGAGGTCTTGAATTTGAATTCTCGCATAAATCATTATCGAGTGGAACTGAAGAAACCCGAGGTAGAGGTTTAATGTTACAATGTAGGTTGAACGAAAGCCCAGCTTGAAAGAAAATTGCAGTTTAAAACAAAATTTTCTAAACTGTAAATAATTCGCATTGTTCCCGATCATAGAATTTAAATAACAAAAAGTTATTTCACTTTCAATGATTCGCAATATTCTAGACCATATAACCTACGAATAAAAAGTGTTACCGCCAAAAGTGGCCGTTTTTTACTATTAGGTTCTTCTGACGAGCCGTCAAATGAGAAATACCTAGGCTTAACTATGTTTAGGATCTAAGCCCTAGATTCCAGATCCTAGAACCTACGAATAAATCTCGCACAAGTCAAAAGAGGCAGTTTTTTTCTAGTGCGGAATTTATTCGTAGGTTCTAGGATTTTGAATCTAGGCCTTGGGTCCTTAAAATAGTTAAGCCTCGGCATTCTCATATGACTGCTCATTTTTAGTCAAAAAAATGCACGAAAAGAAGATATATATATTTTTTCACTGGCGGCGCTAGTATGCCTTGGCCATCACCTTAATTAATTCGCAAACTTTGATGCTGCCCATTGGCCTAGAGTCCAAATAGTCAGCTTCATACTTACATTTACGCAAGCAATTTTAAAACTAAACCAAAGAGAGCATTCTGTGTCTGAACTGATTTCGTGAAATGCATAAAAACATCCATACAAAGGCACTGGCGGCTTATTGCCTTACTTCGGAGTTCCAGAGTGCTATAAGCTATGCCATCACTGGTGCAGAATACACTGTACGCTAGACTGCACGCCTCTTTCCACCATTTCGATCTAGGACAGCTCTTTATTGTCTGAGACATAGAGTTGAATTCGAATCTTAAGTGCGGTGGTTGATGTGCCGTTGTCAGAACGCTGAAGCAGAAAATCGCGTAGACACGTCTACGTTTGAAAAGGAACCATAGAGCTAGAGCTTGGTTAGAAGTGAACAATTTATCACTCACTCGACCAAAGTACTGTGCCCGATATTCCCATTTGCCAATTTGTATGTAAAATATAGGAAAAACTAGTATTTTGTCACAAAAATCGAATGCCCTAACTTTAAAGTTTACATTTGAGAGTTAAATTTTCTGATTTGACATAGAGTCAGCTTAAATATGTCATTGTTTTTACCAGCCCCCCAAAAAAAATACTGGAAATAGAATTGTTTTTTTTTCTATATTCGTGTCATACCTACGCTTTTTTATATGTACCCAAAACATTGTCACCATCGAAGATCAAATGACGCGCATTTATCAAAACTGCTGCTGGGGGCGTATCTACGCGATGCATAATAACATGTTGCACGCATGTTGTATTGTGTAGTCTAAGCTAAGCATAAATAATATAAGCCCGTAATTGGCCTGTGATTCGCCTAGAAATATCTTTCATATGTATATCAAATTGTCCTGTGGGTTTTGTAAAATAAATAAACATAAACATAAACATCGAATTGCAACTTGTATTTAGTTGTTGTGTTATACAACGCGGCCCTGATTGTGGTAACAGCACACATTACTTACATTAATCACAGCAAATTAAAATCTCTTCTATACGTTCCTAGCTCTACCGCATTTCATTTTTCATACGTCTGCAGGCGCGCGCCTACCGTCGAGCCTCCGTCTATAGGCTTATACGTCGCACCTTTGAGTTGGGCCTACGCTTTGACACGTCGCTTTTCATGCGAGCTGACGAGGCCAAGGTCGCTGCAAATGCTGGGGTAATTGAAAAACGGGATTTAGCTGCTTATGAGTAAACTTTTACTTTATTTTCGGAAGTGCAATAATCATCAGCCAGTTAAAATACCCACTGCTGAGTAAAGGCCTCTTCATGCTCACGCCGCTTCTTACGATCCTGTGCCAGGCGCAACCACTGTTTTCCGGCTACTTGGGCTATGTCGTCGGACCATCTGGCTGGTGCTCTGCCAACCGATCTTTCACCATTCCGCAATGGATTTTATCCATCTGCAATCGGTTTGTCTAGCCAGGTGTCCTGCCTATTTCCACTTCATATAATTAAGGTGAAATACGTCTCACAACTCTGGCCGCCAATGGAAAAAAAATCATATCTTTTTTTTTTATGCGTTTTTAGCAAAAAACGCTCCTGCGATTCCTCAACGCGAGGCTTAACTATTTTTAGGACCTAAGGTTTGGATTCCAGATCCTAGAACTTAAGAATGCAATCGATTCTCGCCAAAAGTGGCCACTTTTGGCGAGAATCGATTGCATTCGTAGGAAATATAGGTCCTAAAAATAGTTAAGCCTCGCGTTGAGGAATCGCAGAAGCGTTTTTTGCTAAAAACGCATCCAAAAAAAAGATATGATTTTTTTTCCATTGGCGGCGCTAGTTGTGAGACGTATGGCGTCTTCCGACAGTAATAACAATTTAACAAATAAAAACGATTTCACTGGTGAAAGTACCTAACGTTTTTTAGGTTATTTTTCATTATTATAATTTTTTTTTTTTGCTTCAGTATTGTGTATTCACCTATTTGGTCTGTGTGCTACTGGGTGTGATTAGTGTACAAAAAAAACAAACAATCTAGGAATCTGAGGTTTCCAAAGCCAGTTATTACTGCTCTCATCCTTAGCGATATTTTGGCAAATTGCGCTTCAAAATGCCTTTGTATTTTCATCTCAGCGTCGGATCTTCCGTTCTTCAAATCTTGTTCCGGGCTGATGTAGGTTCAAGGTGAAGGTCTCAGGATGGCAGCAGTTGATTGATGAACGGGATTTGGTCTACATAGTTGATCTTGGGGTGATCTCTGAGACGTGAATCGTCAAACCGAGCGATGTGTGAAGCCGGGCCAGAAAGCTTGCTCGAGGCTGGAATCATATTTAATACGTACCTTGTACGGTCGGCCACAGTCACAGATGCCCCATTGTAGCTCTTACGGCGCGCGGCATAAGGGCGCCAATCGAACAAAAAGGGGTATCCTAGCGTGTGGCCGACTGTACCAATAAAACACATCGAGCAAGCTCCGTGTTGTTCGACCACTCTTTCTGGTAAAAAGACGATAACTGTGTCTCTTTGTTATTAGTGCATTTATTCGGGGACGCGATGTTTCGGTATGGCGTGCATTTGTTGTGTCATGATTTCAATCACAAAATTTCGTTATAACCTTTTTTATTACTGTAAACTTCAGTTGTCACGTTATTCCTTTTTCGAATTTCGGCACCAAGTAGCGGACACCCAAGCGATCGCTGTGTTAAGGACCACACCCTTGTTAAGGATCAAAGTGAAAATATTTTTATGATATTCCCCTAAAAACCACCGCGATTCGACCGGTTTCGAATACAATATAGGCCAAAGTGAGTTTTAAAACTAAAAAAATACACTCATTCACTCTTTGTTAGTAAATAACTCTATATTTTCGGCCCCATCTCATTCAAATTATCCAGCTTACTCAAGCCAACTTAAATCTCTAGCCACTGCTTTTTGTGAAACAAACAAGTTTCAAAAAGTTTGTCAGCGTCGCTTCCTTTCACATGTATGTTTGCCTGCAAGCGAGCGGCAGCGGCGACCCCTTTGCTTTACACGTGTTTCAGCTATCAACTTCAAAATGTATTGGATACAGTTAGCGAGAAAGTGGTTGGTTTGCGAGCACTTGACTCGCGCACTTTGAGTTCAGTTGGGGTTTACTGGAATAGGCGCAGTGATGGCAGGACGAAGTCTATTGCGGAATGGCGACCTCGAAAGCGGAAGAGATCGGCTGGCAGACCACCGGACAGATGGTCCAATAACATAGGCCAAGTAGCTGGAAAGTAGTGTTTGCATCTGGCACAGGATCATGAGAGTTGGCGAGAGCATACAGATGCCTTTACTCAGCAGTCAAGTGGGTGTCAACATGCTGATAATGATAACTGGAATGCGTACCCTCATAAAATCCTTTGCGGGATACCGGAAGCTTTTAAGGGTAGACGATAGCAAGGTGGCGGGAAATTAAAAATTTTCACAGACTTTTACATTTTGTAGCTAAACTGAACTATTTTTGTTCAGCGATTTTTTGTTCGCGAGAATAAAACCGTATTCTTTTCATTATTGTAAACAACAGAACAACAATAATTCAGCCGATTATGTGTTCTGGTCTACGAAGCAGTGGTACTGCCCAAAAAACTTGTCGTAGACCAGAACACATAATCGGCTGAATTATTGTTGTTCTGTTGTTTACAATAATGAAAAGAATACGGTTTTATTCTCGCGAACGAAAAATCGCTGAACAAAAATAGCTCAGTTTAGCTACAAAATGTAAAAAACTGTGAAAATTTTGAATTTCCCGCCACACTACTATCTTCCAGCCTTAATATGGGTAATTCAATCAAATTTTTATACTCATAACTACTTGAAGTGTATAGCTGAGTCACGTGTAGGATAAGGGGTTAAGAAGTATTTGTATCTATCTCAACAGATATAAGTTTATAAGCATGCTGGTTTATTCCAGATGTGTGTAAATGTGTTTCTTTCTTCAAAACTTTGCGTCAAGTGCCTACCTAGAGTTGAATGCAAATTCGATTCAGCAGCGAACATCATTCTCGAGTTCTCGACCCCTCTAAACTAGACAATACTTAAATACAATTAAATAACTGCAGAAGTAAGCTTAAAAACCCCAACAACTTACACCACCAAAAATCTAAATGCCTTTTCACACATGACTATTTCCATTACTCCTAGAAATCAAGTGGAGGTTAAAAAACGCATAGTGAAGAGGTGAGGTGGATATTCTGCCGATGAAGATGAAATGTGTTATTGTTGGAGCGTGCGAGTGCCTTTAGGTATAGGAAGATACCTTCGATCCAATCACAATTAGTAGGACTTTTTAGGGTACCGCCGATCACAGAATTCACAACACAAGAGCTCCGTACGATATACAGAAACATCACAATGCAATGAAAGCTATTAAAATTACATAACTAGTGGTTCGCCCCGAACTATGAACTCGCGACCCCATATCTCAGTAACCCCTCGACCGATTTGGCTCATGTTCGAACTTAAAAATTCTCTTGGCCTCATTTACCTGCCTACCAAATTTCATCACGATCCGACTAAATTTACTCAAGTTATCGTCGAACGAACATTCATACATACATACATACATACATACATACATACATACATACATACATACAAACGCCGGATTGTTCCAGTAGACTCGGAGAACTTCGCTCGCTTCGCTCGCTCGTTCAATTAAAAGCAGTGGAAGCGTCTGGTGCCCATGACAGTACGTCAGAGTGTACACTAGGGGTCACTAATTCGGAACCCAAAGTTTTTTGTTCGAAAGTCCATTATTGGCTTAATCTTATCTTTAGACAATATTGAGAAACTAATTTAAATATTTTTTTTATTTTGGTCCATTAGTTTTGTTTTTATGCGCTAAAATGTTTTGTTCCTATGACCGCCAACACAGTATGCAGACCCTCGCGTGACGTATCTTTGAAACGTTGTAAAATCCAAACTACTGAACCAAAATAAAAAAAATATTGAAATTAGTTTCTTATAATAGCCAAAAGTTTTGAATAAGCCAATAACGGACTTTCGAACAAAAAACCGGTTTCCGAATTGTAAAAGATAATTAATAATTGTAATTGTAAATAATTTAAATAATTGTAAAAGACAGTCAATGGAACGATTCTAACCCACATAATTTTTGCATCTTTATTCAAAGTTACAACCATTTAAAGATGTTTCAAAACTTTCGACTCCAGGTTTTTCACTCAATGAAAGCATTTTCCAGTGTTATTCAGACTGAATAAGGGATTTTCTGACAGCTAAAAAAAATAAAAAAATTGTTCTAAAAGCTGTGACAGATGGCGTTGATACGACATGTTTTCTATCACAAAGTAAATTAATGCTTACTACAGCGAAAATAATTCTTCACTTCATTGTTCTGTGACTTCATCTTTCATCATCGTAGCCGTCATTCCATTTTACAGTAAATGAAAAAGTACACGACTTTGTTAATGTTCTTGTATAAGTGAATGGTAAGTCCGGAAACACTTCATTTTGCTCCACAACTAATACCTAAATGTGTTTGGACGTATGTACGAAAGCTAAAGAGCGCGAACTGGCATAAAAAAATAACATGTCTCGTCAGCGACATCTAGTTACAAATTTGGAACTACAACTTGTGAGCTGTCAGAAAATCCCTCATTGATTGATCTCGTTATATTTTTAACAACCTAGCTTTTTAATGTAGGTAGTTACAAGATATAACACAAAATATCCGTTAAGATTATCCTTTGCCGAAGGCCGTCTAACACTGTTTATCCTGTATTTAGAGTATTGTTTGCCCTCTGTATTAAAAAGTCAACTTGCAGTACACAATTCGAGAGTGCATTTTGTTTAAATCCCTAGATTTCCCCGGGGTTATTATCGGTTATTGTACGGAACCTCACTAGGTACTTCCAAGCGAATCCTATCCAAGTGGTCTACGGTTCATAAGGTCACGTACTTTTGCTTTGTTCCTACTGTGTCTAGCCTCGCATAATGGTCACCTGCCCTTTCACAATATTACTACGAAACTGAAGGTCCCCAGATAGGTAGTATAGTGGCTGTAGGTAGAAATCCTATGACAGAGCTAACAGTGTGTAAACTAGCTTGCCTAAACTAACTGAGGGGTTGTAGATTCGATTTGCTCTAATGTTTCTTTAGTGTTTGAATGGTTATGCTAAAATGTAAGTAAACTGAAGAGGCACTACGAGTGGGGTTCTACTAATGGAACTTAACGGATTTCTTTATTATTGTTGAACGAGCGAGCGAAGCGAGCAAAGTTCTCCGAATCTACTGGAACAATCCGGCGTTTGTATGTATGTATGTATGTATGTATCTATGAATGTTCGTTCGACGATAACTTGAGTAAAGTTAGTCGGATCGTGATGAAATTTGGTAGGCAGGTAAATGAGGCCAAGATAATTTTTAAGTTCGAACATGAGCCAAATCGGTCGATGGGTTACTGAGATATGAGGTCGAGAGTTCATAGTTCGGGGCGAACCACTAGTTATTCTTATCGTGGTAGCGATGCGTCTTTTGTGAACTAAGTTTAAAGCATAAAGCATACAACCCATACCCTCTAACCCATTTGAGTGGTTTGAAGAATCTGTAGTGTGATAGATACCTTCCCAATGTCTATTTGTATTTTTTTTCTAAAGCTTCGTAAAGTTGCTCATAAAGATCTAAAGACTCACCGCATTATTCTCAATTATCATACAAAAAAAGTGTTATCAAAGACCAAATAAAGAATGCAGTTATTAAAAAAAATATAACTAGTTGAACGAGCGAGCGAAGCGAGCGAAGTTCTCCGAGTCTACTGGAACAATCCGGCGTTTGTATGTATGTATGTATGTATGTATGTATGTATGTATGTATGTATGTTTGTATGTTTGTATGTTTGTATGTATGAATGTTCGTTCGACGATAACTTGAGTAATTTTTGTCGGATCGTCATGAAATTTGGTAGGCAGGTAAATGAAATTAAAAGAATTTTTAAGTTCGAACATGAGCCAAATCGGTCGAGGGGTTGCCGAGATATGGGGTTGTTAAGTTTATATGGGATGAGAGAGGGCGCCACTGCTGCCTCTCAGTAACATTAAAATAGTGCTAAAAAGTGATTTTAAAAGTGATAAAAACGTAAATCTAATCAGTAAACAGTGAAAGCAGTGATAAAAACTAACAAAAGTTAACTATAAATACAAATTCTGTTTGGAAACAATATTGTGGATATCGGACGTAAAACTCAGTGGAAACAATAAAAATAAACTTTTACGGGTCGCAAAATAATCCGTAACAAGAACTCTATTTTAATCCAATAAATCCAAAAATAACCAAAAATCCAAAGTACACCAGATTAGAAAATTCAAAACAGCGCCATCTATTAAAAAAAATATATATCATATTGTTATTCTATTTCCTAACAGAGGGCGTGACAAAAAAAATTATCAGAGCCATCTAGTGTTCAAAATTATAAACCAAAAAGTCTTTATGCTCAACAATAGAGGTCGCTTTACTTCAAAACTACAAGAGAGTCCAATACAAAACTTAAAATGGAAGAAATACTAGATAAACTACAAAAAATCCATAAGAAAAAGCGGCGAACAAGTTACAGAAAACATTCAAAGAATGTTTGGCGAAAAACTAAAAATGCTAGAAGAAAAATCTGAAAATCTTGAAAAACGAGTGAAAAATCAAGAGCAAAGACTGTACTATCTAGAAAAAAATGCTAGACAGAAAAATTTGGTTTTCTTTGGCGTCGAGAAACGTGAAAAATCGTAGTTTGAGTTGGAAATGATAATTGCAAACTTTGTAAAGGATTTTATGAATATTGAACTGGACCAGAAGGATATAGAAGCACTATAAGAAAGATAGGAAAGAAATCAACTCGCGTCTTATGCATCTTTCACTTCCATCCATGCGAGCATATAGCTCTTGCGCTCCACTCTGGACGGCCGGTAAAGGCAAGCCAGAGGTGACGGTCCCGGTCCTCTTGGATTCCAATCCACTCTTGTACAAAGACTTGGATGCGAGGACCAGTTTTCGATCTTCGGAAGACTCGGATCCGTGGTACCGCCACATACCAACAGCTCCCCACAAGCTGCCCTGCGGTGGAGGAACCATAATGGTCCCTCCATTCCCTTAGTCGCCTTTTACGACACCCACGGGAAGAAATGGGTTGGTCCAATTCTGTACCTTCCGGGAACCACACGGGGGTTATTATTATTACTAGTGGTTCGCCCCGAACTATGAACTCGCGACCCCATATAAACCTAATAATAATAATAACCCCCGTGTGGTTCCTGGGAGGTACAGAATTGGACCAACCCACAGTGGTCGATTTGTACGATTTAGGCGGCCAAAAGTCCATTTCTCAAAGTTAACTTATAACAAAACTAATTGATTCCCGGAAAAATAGACACCCCGACTGCCCAAACCCCACCCCTCCCCAGTTCCTAGAACTGCGTGCGCGCCCCCACAGGTAGTCGGAACTTGATCGTCGCGCAAGCTGTACGCGTTCGTTCTCGACACTCTTAGCGCAACCGA
Source organism: Zelleria hepariella (assembly GCA_949319315.1). Taxonomy (NCBI): domain Eukaryota; kingdom Metazoa; phylum Arthropoda; class Insecta; order Lepidoptera; family Yponomeutidae; genus Zelleria; species Zelleria hepariella. The sequence goes on from OX439388.1 coordinate 598,782, forward strand.
TATTCTAAAGTGAATATTTCATTGGATATTATTCAGTTACAAGTGAAAGTGATGGAAGTCGAAAATTCAGGTAAGCTCCTTCAAATATAATTTAAATTAAGATAAGGAATATCAATATTTAGTGCAGTTACAACGTATCAAAGATCGCCCTTTTTCATAGAAAATATTATCATTTTTTTATTTTCAATAGTAAAAATGTTGTACTTCCGAGACCGTCCGAGTTAAATTCCTTATGGTTTCTAATAGTATAGCTCTTTGAGCAGATAACCACAAAAAAAATAGCCACCACCTTTGACCACTTCGCGAGAAAAATAATAATTCATTAACTTAGGCAGAAAGTGAGAAAAATTCCTTTTTTGTTTCTTTTGCGTTAAAATTCCTTTTCGTTGTTCTAGGTTCATCAAGTTACTCGGGCATGGAGGTAGTAACTCGCAGATATCTTTTTGATAAGATGATTGAGGAAAACTCTCCATCAATAAACGACAAATTGGAATACTTACAAAATTATTTGTTAGTGTCTTACGGGGACTCCGACGAAGACAAAAAGTATATAAATCATAAATTTTCATATTTTAAAACATAAATAAAAAAGAGATGGTCCAAAGCACGCAACACGCTAGAAAAATTTCTTATAAGCAATGATGCATGGTTAGCAGGAACGTTCGAGATGCCCATAAAAACGCATAATAAGTCAGGACGACCTAGCAAAACATTCAGTGAATGTAGTGAAAGAACTAAAAGGAGGAAAACAGAAGAAGTTCGCTCCTCTGTAGGCAAAGAAGTGATAGTTCACGCAGCGCAAGTAATTTTACAAAAAGAAGGAAAAAGAAACGCCTCGCAAGTCCTAAAAGATATTACAAATTCGCCTGCAGCCGCAAACGAATGTAAAAAAAGACATTCCAAATCAAAGGCACAAGATCCCCTTACGCCTCGGGAGGCACTGCGAATGTGCGTGGACGCTGATTTGACACGAAGTCAATATGAAATTGTGCGAGCAACCAACAGAAGCTTTTACCCGTGCTACGAATTAGTGTTGAAGGCTAAACAGGAATGTTACCCACCCAAAGAGACGCTACGAGTGACCGCTTCCTGTGCTGAAAGTGATCTACAATCTTTGTTAGATCACACCGTCACGCGATTATCAATTTTCCTCGAAGAAGTACTAATGACTCTTACAGAAACTGAGAGAAATTCCTTGCAGATTATCTGCAAATGGGGTTGTGATGGTTCACAACAAGCTCAATACAAACAAAAGTTAATGAATGACGCCGACTCGGATGCAAATATATTTTTGAGCTCATTACAAAAGATGAAATAAATTACGTTCGGGACAGTGTGAAGTCCCTAAAAGCCACGGAATTGGAACTGAATGGGCAAAAATTCTCGGTTAGCCACAGTCTTAAAATGACCATGGTGGACGGCAAAGTTTGCAATGCGGCGACTGACACCAAATCAACGAGTAGATGCTACATATGCGGAGCCACTTCAAAAAACTTTAATGACTTAAGTAAAAAAAAACGAAATTCACCCAGAATCGCTTGAATTTGGCCTATCAACTTTACATGCCAGAATTCGATTATTCGAGAGTATTTTACATTTAGCTTATAAATTGCCCGTTGGGAAATACCGTGAAAAAAGAACCAAAGCAGAAAAGATGCTAGAACAACAAAAAAAAAAAAAGAAATTCAGCAAAGATTCAGAGAAGAAGTAGGTATCTTGGTAGATATGCCAAAATGTAATTTTGGTAACACAAATGACGGCAATACTAGTAGAAGATTTTTTGAAAACCCACATCTGGCTGCTGAAATAACGGGAATAGACTTTAATTATAAAATTAACTATAACTATAAATAAAATTAAAGTTATTTTGGAAGCCATATCAAGCGGTCACAAAATAGATGTCCCGAAATTTGATGAATACGCCATGGAGACAGCAAAACTGTATGTAGAGTTATATGGTTGGCATTCTATGACTCCTACCATGCATAAAATTTTGGTACATGGTGGAAAAGTTATAGAAAATTCTCTAGTGCCTATTGGTCAACTTTCGGAGGAAGCTGCAGAAGCTCGTAATAAGCACTTTCGCTCATACCGTCTAAACTTTGCTCGAAAGTTTTCACGCGAAGACTGTAACCTTGTTATTTATCACAGGTTACTCTTGACATCAGATCCACTCATCAATGAGAAAAAAAAAGAAGATCCGATCAAAACCATTTTTGCAGGAAACTTTGGAGCTTTTGCTTCCTGCAGAGCCAAATACAAAAGGCACTTGTGATAAATGCATGGAAAGTGACGGTGAGGAAGAATTGTCTTTTAAAGAGTAACATAACAATTTGTATGTTAAACTTTCATAAAATATTGTCTTATTGTTTATGATTCGGTACCTAACATTGTAAGTAACATTTAGTATAATAATGTGGTAATAACTGTTGACCATTTAATTTTAGTGTATACTGTATTTTTTTGTCATCCATATTTTATTTTCAATTTAAATAGGCATGCAGACTGTAGAGAATAAACATTTTTTTTTTTATGTACGGCCGTCTTTTACTTAACAAATTGTGATAATTCTTAACCAAATATCAAAAACTACTAAGCCGATTTCGATAATTCAAATGAACTCAAAATATATATTTTACACCAAAGGGAGATTTAAAGAAAATTTAAAAACATTGGCGCTATTTACCAAAATATTTTCACAGAAATGTTTTTTTGTATAGAAAAATACGCTTTCAATGAAACGAATAGGGATAAACATATATATTCACTCTAAAATACCAGATTAGCATTTGTTGTCGTATTTATTACTGAAATAAAGCATAAAATAGTTTTGGCCGCCTAAATCGTACAAATCGACCACTGTGCAACCCCTACAGTCTTTGCTCTTGATTTTCCACTCGTTTTTCAAGATTTTCAGATTTTTCTTCTAGCATTTTTAGTTTTTCGCCAAACATTCTTTGAATGTTTTCTGTAACTTGTTCGCCGCTTTTTCTTATTTCAAGTTTTTGTGCCTCTAGATCATTTTAAATTTTTTGTAGTTTATCTAGTATTTCTTCCATTTTAAGTTTTGTATAGGACTCTCTTGTAGTTTTGAAGTAAAGCGACCTCTATTGTAGCATAGAAGGACTTTTTGGTTTATAATTTTGAACACTAGATGGCTCTGATAAAAATGTTTTGTCACGCCCTCTGTTAGGAAGTAGAATAACATTTTTTTTTTAAATAGATGGCGCTGTTTCGTATTTTCTAATCTGGTGTACTTTGGACCTTAGCAATTAGCAAAATTTTTGGATTTATTGGATTAAAATAGAGTTCTTGTTACGGATTATTTCGCGACCCGTAAAAGTTTATTTTTATTGTTTCCACTGAGTTTTACGTCCGATATCCACAATATTGTTTCCAAACAGAATTTGTATTTATAGTTCACTTTTGTTAGTTTTTATCACTGCTTTCACTGTTTACTGATTAGATTTACGTTTTTATCACTTTTAAAATCACTGTTTAGCACTATTTTATTGTTACTGAGAGGCAGCAGTGGCGCCCTCTCTCATCCCATATAAACTTAACAACCCCATATCTCGGCAACCCCTAGACCGATTTGGCTCATGTTCGAACTTAAAAATTCTTTTAATTTCATTTACCTGCCTACCAAATTTCATGACGATCCGACAAAAAATACTCAAGTTATCGTCGAACGAACATTCATACATACAAACATACAAACATACAAACATACAAACATACAAACATACATACATACATACATACATACATACAAACGCCGGATTGTTCCAGTAGACTCGGAGAACTTCGCTCGCTTCGCTCGCTCGTTCAATAATCCCACCAAAAACCTTTTCTTGTAAAATGTTGCCAAGACGAGACCTATACACCTCGCACTGTCAAAACGCTATCAGATCTCATGTAGAGACAATCTTCTAACTCCACAAGCCCTAACTTCACAAACTCTACACCTTAGTTAAAATATGTAACTTGGCCGTTTTTCGTCGCTTGGGAAGTCAAAAGACAAGTTTTCAATAAGGAAATCCTTTTTTGATTTGCTAAAGTGTGTTGCTAGGGAACATTATCAAGATGTTTTAACCTTATGAAAACCTTTATAAGGAAATCCTTTCCAGATTGATTATGTCACGGGGAAAAAATAAAAAGCAATCATCTTCCACCGGCATCCGAGACAAAGCTGCTGATTTAAAAAGAAAGCGATCTTTTTTTAATCCACCCTTCAGAGAGTATCATGTTCTTTGCTTCGAAGTATCTAGTATCTGAGGCATTATGTACGAGTAATATAAACCAACAAACCGATTACAACGGTAGTTGGTGAAATTTTCAATAACACAAAAACACCTCATCTGCTGGCCTGCAAAATTACTGAATTTCTAGGCTCAATAAAATAGGCCGAGTGTGAGTTGGACTCGTGCACGAAGGGTTTCGTACCCATTATCTATAAGAATGGCAAAAAATCACGTTTCTTATACAAAAATACCCATACGGGAGCCCCCTTAAATAATATGTATTTTATTCTGTTTTATTTTATTTTTTGTTATAGGGGCAACAGAAATACATCATCTGATTCTGTAAAATTTTCACTGTCTAACTATCACAGTTTATGTGATACAGCCTGGTGACAGACGGACAGACAGACTTACGGCGGAGTCTTAGTAATAGGGTCCCGTTTGGCACCGTTCGGGTACGGAACGCTAAAAAAAACAAGATTACCTACCGACCAAATATTCATCGGCGTATGCCAGTCCTAAGGGATCGGGTACTGCGGATTGCAAAGGGCGGCCGTGTTTATTGCGATGATATTCCGCAGATAATAAGTTTCTTGGGTTTTTCATTCCGAGTCGGGTCGTGGAAGTAGGTCGGCGAGCTTCCCATAGGGCCTTGGGTTTTGACCCTGGAACGACTCGATGCTGATTTGTAGGACTATTTAGAGAAGTTTTTTTTTATGTAGCCTCCATAGTGTCCCACTGCTGGGCAAAGGCCTTCCCTTTTTTCTTCTTGCCACCCCGGCAAAAAGGTTGTGAGAAGTCATTGTTCTTAAGGTGGGACGATAGCAACGTGGCGTGAAATTCAAAATTTTCACAGTTTTTTACATTTTGTAGCTAAACTGAGCTATTTTTGTTCAGCGATTTTTCGTTCGCGGCAATAACATAGTGTTCCTTTCATTATTTTAAACAACAAGCCGATTATTGTGTTCTGGTCTACGAAGCAGTGGCACTGCCCAAAAAGCTGGTTGATGACCAGTGAAGTGTTCCCACTGGCCAATCGTCCTTCCTGTAAAAATAAAGATACCACTGAAACTATGTCTGCCCATGTTAAAATAGAACACCAATAAAATACATAAAACAATCAGTTTGAAACAGATACGTCTAATCGAACATTCTCAATCTTCAATTCTTTCCAAATCATTAGTTTCGGAGCAAGAGTCAAAAGTTGTTCTAGAAACTTGTCGAATAAATTGCTAATATCGGATTGCTCACGAACCTGAATTAGACGAACATTTAAACGTTTCTCCCCGTAATTTTATCGAAGTTAATGAAGCACTTGTGGGTGCTCCTGGTGCCACTTGGCTCATTTAGACTCGAATGATATTCCGATTAGTGCGAAATTTGAGTTCCATAACTTTGATCCCTAATATCTAGGGCCAGGTATAGGAAAGTCCAGATGGTATAGTTAAGAGAACACGTCATATTGAACTGACAGAAAAACTAAGCACGATTGAGACATACATCTGATAATCAAATTATAATTTAAGCATACATTCGCACTTACACTCTGTTTAGTTGGCGAGTAACACGACAGCACGTCAGAGTGTACACTTTTGTTCTATAGTCACCCGTAACTTGTAGCATAGAGTGCTAGCGTGTAAGGGTCGACGTGCTATCGTGTGTACAATGATTACTCAGATTCTGCAGTGCTAGTAAAAATAACCCTTGTTCTTCGTACATAACTGAATTACATAAGATCTAAAATGCAGTCTCACTCATAAAATAAATTAATAGGTACCCAAAATGCACATGTTCAGGTAACCAAAGCAAAACTTCTGATCTACTCATTTGTCTAGGGTTAAGGCCTGTGATTTAATTCAATAGCTTTATTCAAGTAATTTAAATTTAATTTGTCGCTCACTGGTGGAATAACTTTTCTACTGGAAAAGAGATGCTGCAAAGACGTTCAAAATTAAGGCAAGATTAAATTATAATTAATAATGAATTTCTTTTAGGCATTTAAAATGTAGGTAAGGAAACCGTCTTAGGATCCATTTGGTTTAATTGACGCACTAATTTCGCACCCAGCAAGAGCTAATAAACGAGTCTCTGGTCGTACAATACTGTAGAATGACAAAAACCGGCCAAGTGCAAGTCGGACTCGCGCACGAAGAGTTCCGTACCATTAACTATAAAAACGGCAAAAAAAAACACATTTGTTGCACGGGAGTCCCCTAAATATTTATTTTATTCTGTTTTTTAGTAATTATTTCTTATAGAAGCAACAGAAACACATCATCTGTGAAAACAACTCTCTAACTATCACGGTTCATGAGATACAGCCCGGTGACAGACGGACAGTGGAGTCTTAGTAATAGGGTTCTTTTACCTTTTGGGCCAACGGCCCGTTTTCAACTGACAGTTAAAAGCTGAATGCAAAGCCCTTGGTAGATGGCGCTCATAGGCTTGCCCATACAAGAACCAGGTTGTGGCTGTCAAATTCCGCTTACACAGATTAACTAGTGGTTCGCCCCGAACTATGAACTCGCGACCCCATATCTCAGCAACCCCTCGACCGATTTGACTCATGTTCGAACTTAAAAATTCTCTTTGCCTTATTTACCTGCCTACCAAATTTCATGACGATCCGACTAAATTTACTCAAGTTATCGTCGAACGAACATTCATACATACATACATACAAACGCCGGATTGTTCCAGTAGACTCGGAGAACTTCGCTCGCTTCGCTCGCTCTTTCAATAATATCTTCAGAAAAATCGAAATTTGACAGCCGTGAAAATGGCTCATAGGGCTAAGGTCCAACCTCAGCGGTCAGATAGGGACGGCGGCAGACAGTCCGCCAGGTCACGGGGCCGGCCGGGCAATGGCACCGCAAGGACAGACTCGCAGACAACTGCAGGTATACCTTATAAGCACCGAACTAAATCCCATAGAATCCGCATTACGTATAAAATTACAATAAAAACTTGTCCTTACAGAAACAAATGATATCAGCAATAGAACAATACGAAACATCATTTCGACCATACGTCTAATATTCGAATGTCAACCTTATTGCATTAATAAGCTCCCAAAGGCAATTTGGGCATCTATTTTTCCAGACACATTTCAGAGTTCTATGTTGTATCTAGTTTTATCCTTGATCGAAGCTTATAGGCACAGGTATCGACACCAAAGATAAATAAAATATAGGCGTTACATTTCAAACGCTAGAAGCTTTCAAATATTTCATTGCTTAGTGTCAGAGTAATGTTCAAAATCTCCTTGGTCCAAAACGATACTGCGATTTTACCGTGCTCCAAAGAATGAGAAAACTTCGACTAGTTTGTAAGACTCACGTAACTGGTTGTTCTTCATGGCTTTAGTTTTTTACTAAAAAGATACCAAAATGAAGGAGATATCTATGCGAAAACATATGCCAGTGGATTGAACATACCATAAGTTCCTCGTCTCAAACATGAGATGGCACTTTAAAGGGATCTTTAAAATCTATTTTTTCTAATATTTTAGGTTTATTTTAGAATTTAGATTTAGTGTAGCTTTTATTAGCAGCGATTATGCAACTTGATAAAAAAAAACTAATAAAAATAAGCTAAAATAAATTATATACTAAAAAAGAAAAACAGCTTCTCTTTACATTAATGTGTTCCAATCGGTAGTGAACTTTTCGTTGAATAACTCCCTGTACTCTAGGTATCTAGAGTTACCTCACTCGTATGGTGATGTAACAGTCGGTATAAATGAACCACCGGGGAGCCTTTGCGGTACGAACAAATTGATTACTTTTTGGGACCTTTTAGGTTACCTGTTGGCCTTTTCTGCTGTGCTACTTTAGGTGTGTGGATTTTTTGAGTTTTGCAGTACTATTTATTATTTTCTCCATGTTGTCACGTTCATTCAAATTCCATTTTTAATAGAGAAATCTGCCAACTTTCTGATGATTGAGCTTACCAACGGTATCTGACAGATCTGATAATAATAATTATGATGATTATGTATATTTTTTTATACCCCTCCGGTCCGTAACGACCGAATGTCAAAACGCCTTGATGTCATTAGGGCTCTATCTGCCGATTTCTGAATTTAGAAATTCGCTAAGCAAAGGACTTAAGTATCGTTCTGTCTCTGCGGATTTCTCACAAAAGAAACGTGACAGAACGATACTTAAGTATTTACTTAGTAAAATTTTCAATTCAGAAACGGGGCCTATGTCTCTTTAAGTTCGCGGTCTTACGCGGCAACTTCTAGCTCCTTCAAGCCTCGATAGATCTATCATAAGTATTCTTAAATCTAAGGATTATTTACACAAATTAGCCTTTCGTGGGTGCTTGTAAGTTACCATAATAACTTCAGCGACATTAATTTCGGCAACAAGTAGCAAAAGTGGGGCGCCAGAAATATAATAAAAATCTTATTGCTCGCTTCCCGCCGCGCCACACTTCCGCCTGCAAATCCACACAAGGGCTTTCCACTCTGGCTTTTCATTTCAAAAGGGCTGTATACGAGGGCTGTATTAGGCATCCTTAGGTTCAAGACATTGTATATTAAAGAGGCGGCGAGGTCGCCGGCCGACTGACCTGATTCCGCAACGGATCAATTTCTCCATTGCAACTCTTTAACCACCTGGCTCGCGAATAAGAAGAACAATTGAAAAACAATGGCTGCCTGGACAGTATGGTGTGAGGCTTGTAGTAGCAGAGCTTTACGTAGAGAGGTTCGGTGATTGAAAGGTGTGTTGAATGGCATGTATTGGACTGATCTGCTCGCGTGGCATGAGGCTGGGTTAGAGCGTATCCATGGGTTTATAACTCTAGCTATCCCGCTCTACGTCAAACAAAAGAGTGAGATACATTTTATAACCCCCTTATGTACTGCGTAACCCCAGGCGACAGAGGAAAAGACCCAGGCTCATGCTAAACAACCTGGAGAGAGGGCAACATACCTATGTACACTTTATCTTTATCCATCACATTTTCAAATTTAAAAATAGGTAGTTTCATCATATAGTATAATACCGAGGTACTTACAATATTACAATTACTTCCTCCCCTCGCGCCACCTCACACGATCCCTCGCCACCATTCTTAGGGTGGTATTCTAGAACGAAACTTAAACTCAGTTTAAACAGAGTTCAGACTGTCGGTAAAACAGTGCATGTTTTGATATGAAGGGAGGGATATTCAAATCAAAACATGCACTGTTTTATCGACAGTCGACACTACTAAACTCTACTTAAACTGAGTTTAAACATAGTTCAAGGAGCGTTGTAGTTTGAACTGAGTTTAAACAGAGTTTAAGTAGCGTTCTAGTTTGAACTGAGTTTAAGTAGCATTCTAGAATACCACCCTTGTGTCAATTTCTCTCCGATCTTTTGGCTGCCAACGGAAAGCCTCGTCCGTTCGGAGCAGGCTGTGTGGCGTGTCAAGAGGCTCGACCGAGGGGTTCTGTGACACAGATGCGGCGGGTCAAGTGGCTGCCGGATCAGCCATCGATATGCCAGCTTGGGTAAAGCCTGTTTCACATATGCACTGTTGTCTGTATTGTACTGAAAAGTTGGTTTCTTACATAACTCAAGCTTCAGGGATTTTTTGAAAAAAAAAATACTCCAACATCACTCACTATAGTTTTGCATCTCTCAGTTAGGATGAGTTAGGTTAGGTTAGTCAGTTAGGTTATGTAACCCGCTTTATATTCCGTGCAACCAAATGTCAAAAATACAATAAAGTCACATAATACAAGGTGTTACAAAAGATGCTAACTCTTTTTGCAGGGTTATTAGCACCCGGTGATACGGATCACAATATAAATTTTATTGCTCTATTACGTTCCGTTGAATTTTAAATTAATAAAATGTGAACGCTGTGGCGGGAGAAAAGTATTTTTAAATATTGTTTTCATTGACTTTTACGCGAAGCGCTCACAGCCTAGTTGTACTAGCCGTTCTTAATCGATTGGCAAAGTTAAGCAACAACGGCCGCGGTCAGTCCATGGATGGGTGACCGCTAGTGGCAATAATATCTGAGCGCTTCCGTGCTTCGGAAGGCACGTTAAACCGTTGGTCCCGGTTGTTGTTGATTAATAACAATCGCACAGTGGTCGATTTGTACGATTTAGGCGGCCAAAAGTCCATTTCTCAAAGTTAACTTATAACAAAACAAATTGATTCCCGGAAAAATAGACACCCCGACTGCCCAAACCCCACCCCTCCCCAGTTCCTAGAACTGCGTGCGCGCCCCCACAGGTAGTCGGAACTTGATCGTCGCGCAAGCTGTACGCGTTCGTTCTCGACACTCTTAGCGCAACCGATATTCTAAAGTGAATATTTCATTGGATATTATTCAGTTACAAGTGAAAGTGATGGAAGTCGAAAATTCAGGTAAGCTCCTTCAAATATAATTTAAATTAAGATAAGGAATATCAATATTTAGTGCAGTTACAACGTATCAAAGATCGCCCTTTTTCATAGAAAATATTATCATTTTTTTATTTTCAATAGTAAAAATGTTGTACTTCCGAGACCGTCCGAGTTAAATTCCTTATGGTTTCTAATAGTATAGCTCTTTGAGCAGATAACCACAAAAAAAATAGCCACCACCTTTGACCACTTCGCGAGAAAAATAATAATTCATTAACTTAGGCAGAAAGTGAGAAAAATTCCTTTTTTGTTTCTTTTGCGTTAAAATTCCTTTTCGTTGTTCTAGGTTCATCAAGTTACTCGGGCATGGAGGTAGTAACTCGCAGATATCTTTTTGATACGATGATTGAGGAAAACTCTCCATCAATAAACGACAAATTGGAATACTTACAAAATTATTTGTTAATGTCTTACGGGGACTCCGACGAAGACAAAAAGTATATAAATCATAAATTTTCATATTTTAAAACAGAAATAAAAAAGAGATGGTCCAAAGCACGCAACACGCTAGAAAAATTTCTTATAAGCAATGATGCATGGTTAGCAGGAACGTTCGAGATGCCCATAAAAACGCATAATAAGTCAGGACGACCTAGCAAAACATTCAGTGAATGTAGTGAAAGAACTAAAAGGAGGAAAACAGAAGAAGTTCGCTCCTCTGTAGGCAAAGAAGTGATAGTTCACGCAGCGCAAGTAATTTTACAAAAAGAAGGAAAAAGAAACGCCTCGCAAGTCCTAAAAGATATTACAAATTCGCCTGCAGCCGCAAACGAATGTAAAAAAAGACATTCCAAATCAAAGGCACAAGATCCCCTTACGCCTCGGGAGGCACTGCGAATGTGCGTGGACGCTGATTTGACACGAAGTCAATATGAAATTGTGCGAGCAACCAACAGAAGCTTTTACCCGTGCTACGAATTAGTGTTGAAGGCTAAACAGGAATGTTACCCACCCAAAGAGACGCTACGAGTGACCGCTTCCTGTGCTGAAAGTGATCTACAATCTTTGTTAGATCACACCGTCACGCGATTATCAATTTTCTTCGAAGAAGTACTAATGACTCTTACAGAAACTGAGAGAAATTCCTTGCAGATTATCTGCAAATGGGGTTGTGATGGTTCACAACAAGCTCAATACAAACAAAAGTTAATGAATGACGCCGACTCGGATGCAAATATATTTTTGAGCTCATTCGTGCCTCTACAAATTGTTTGCGGCGAAGACAAAACAAAAATGGTTTGGCAAAACCCGACTCCTTCTTCACCACGATATTGCCGCCCGATACGATTCAGATTTATAAAAGAGTCTACAGACATTACAAAAGATGAAATAAATTACGTTCGGGACAGTGTGAAGTCCCTTAAAGCCACGGAATTGGAACTGAATGGGCAAAAATTCTCGGTTCGCCACAGTCTTAAAATGACCATGGTGGACGGCAAAGTTTGCAATGCGGCGACTGACACCAAATCAACGAGTAGATGCTACATATGCGGAGCCACTTCAAAAAACTTTAATGACTTAAGTAAAAAAAACGAAATTCACCCAGAATTGCTTGAATTTGGCCTATCAACTTTACATGCCAGAATTCGATTATTCGAGAGTATTTTACATTTAGCTTATAAATTGCCCGTTGGGAAATACCGTGAAAAAAGAACCAAAGCAGAAAAGATGCTAGAACAACAAAAAAAAAAGAGATTCAGCAAAGATTCAGAGAAGAAGTAGGTATCTTGGTAGATATGCCAAAATGTAATTTTGGTAACACAAATGACGGCAATACTAGTAGAAGATTTTTTGAAAACCCACATCTGGCTGCTGAAATAACGGGAATAGACATTAATTTTATTTATAGAATTAAAGTTATTTTGGAAGCCATATCAAGCGGTCACAAAATAGATGTCCCGAAATTTGATGAATACGCCATGGAGACAGCAAAACTGTATGTAGAGTTATATGGTTGGCATTCTATGACTCCTACCATGCATAAAATTTTGGTACATGGTGGAAAAGTTATAGAAAATTCTCTAGTGCCTATTGGTCAACTTTCGGAGGAAGCTGCAGAAGCTCGTAATAAGCACTTTCGCTCATACCGTCTAAACTTTGCTCGAAAGTTTTCACGCGAAGACTGTAACCTTGATATTTATCACAGGTTACTCTTGACATCAGATCCGCTCATCAGTTCAATGAGAAAAAAAAAGAAGATCCGATCAAAACCATTTTTGCAGGAAACTTTGGAGCTTTTGCTTCCTGCAGAGCCAAATACAAAAGGCACTTGTGATAAATGCATGGAAAGTGACGGTGAGGAAGAATTGTCTTTTAAAGAGTAACATAACAATTTGTATGTTAAACTTTCATAAAATATTGTCTTATTGTTTATGATTCGGTACCTAACATTGTAAGTAACATTTAGTATAATAATGTGGTAATAACTGTTGACCATTTAATTTTAGTGTATACTGTATTTTTTTGTCATCCATATTTTATTTTCAATTTAAATAGGCATGCAGACTGTAGAGAATAAACATTTTTTTTTATGTACGGCCGTCTTTTACTTAACAAATTGTGATAATTCTTAACCCAAATATCAAAAACTACTAAGCCGATTTCGATAATTCAAATGAACTCAAAATATATATTTTACACCAAAGGGAGATTTAAAGAAAATTTAAAAACATTGGCGCTATTTACAAAAATATTTTCACAGAAATGTTTTTTTGTATAGAAAAATACGCTTTCAATGAAACAAATAGGGATAAACATATATATTCACTCTAAAATACCAGATTAGCATTTGTTGTCGTATTTATTACTGAAATAAAGCATAAAATAGTTTTGGCCGCCTAAATCGTACAAATCGACCACTGTGAATCGTTAAGCCATGTCAGAGACCCTTTGGGTGGCCTAAAAACTCTGACACCAGGGGTGGCCACTACCTCATACGATTACCTACCATTGACTTTTACAATGTTTTAACAACTCAAAGCTATGCAAATGCAACTACAACAACCACAAACATATTTTTAAATATGAGCTAATACCAAAAAGAAAAAAGTTATGAAAAAAAATACATTTTGAGGTTATAAAATAAAAATTGTTTTATTCAACTTTTTTCTACAGAATTGACATCCTGTTGACCAGTAGGTCACACCCTATAAAAAGAGTTAGGATGTTTTGTAATACATTGTATTATGCTACGTGCAATAAAAAAACAACTAATAAACTCTACAAACCCCCCACACAGATACAACTTCACACTTATAAAGCTCCTCAAGCATGTATATTTTTTAATAAGGCACCAAGCCTACTGCAAACGCAAGAAAACTCTTATGTGGCCTGACCTTTGGAATGTACTCCATGGGCGGCGCGGCCCTTCAAATGGCTGTCGCTATGCGCCTACTGTTATGTACTGGGGTAGGTCAGTGATAGGGTTGCGTCATGTCGCAGCTGTGAGGGTATGACGGGGTAGGTGTGTGTGTTTGTCGTATCACCATCGAAAGGGTGAACAGGTTGTCTAACTTTTGAATCTATCCCTTTCAATTTGACGTTTGAAGGGTTCCGACGAACTGCACACTGCATGTATTTGACACAAACTGTCATTGAAGGCGATTGAAATAGGGATTACGACTCGATTTTGAAGCATATTGAGTGAAGAAAATAGCAAAATCGTTCACTCAATATCATTCAATTTGTATTGCTTTTTGACTCATTCGTTCTGCGATTGTGATTTAAAACTTAGGTAATGCCATTCTAAAGTCTGAGTCACGATCAATCATGATCCCGATACTATTGAAACGGATCGCGATAGATTTGAAAAGTTGGACAATTATTAAGAATTCCCTGTACGAGCGTGGGAACTCGGCGATGGCCAAGCGTGTGAAACACTGTTTTCTATAGCTGTTTCACAATGTCCCAGGCACTGCAGTGCCGAGTGGTCTCTTCACCCATCTAGTGTGAGTGAAGGTGCCACTGGAAGCTGTATAAATCATCTCATTACGTAGATGCAAAGGCCTTAGTTTTTTTTTTTCACCTAGAGCGAGACGGGGCGCGGGAAAAGTGAGAGGCAATGCGGCTGTATAAGTCTACGTGTGTTCGTGTCCTTTCGCGAGTACCTATGTAGTTGTAGTTGTAATGTAATAGATCTATTTTCCAAAAATTTTTCGTAGTTCAGCTGCCATTTCTACATTTTGTTAGCTATTTCAAAAATTTATTTAATGACAAGTACAATACATTATTGATGTTGCCAAGGTAGTTAAACTCCAATAGACAGTGTAATAATGTAAGTAAATAACAGCTGAAAGTCACCCCTTTTTCGGCGCGAAAAACGCATCGCTCTAATTTCTGCGAAAATGGTGCTCTAGCGCCCTCTTAAGCTTCGGGGTTACTGCAGCGAACAAAAAAAGGGTTAAAAGAAAGGTCAAATTCCAAATTAAAGAGGAGGTAGATATAATATGCTTGAGGTACAGGTACAAGTCCTGAAGTGCTCGTACCAGGCTGTGAAAGAGTCCGTGATTTTAGTGTTTGGAGAGTGCTGCACCGATAAGAGTCCAACCAACGATGGTGGGATTGTGGTCTATAGGCATTTCCTTGGGAGAGTTCTTTAAATTTAAAATTTATCTGTGTACTCCTGGTGTCGGTAACAAATATCATATTATGCGGAAACTAAATGATGTGATATTTGTTGCGGATTACTTATTTTGTGTTGCCCTTTGATAATATATTCAGTTACCGTTGTGAATTTGTAAAACCGATACCTACATAATTTATTTGAGTCTTGATTTATCAGCGTGGTAACAAGTTATTTTAGGCAGTAATAGGAACAAATCCTACACAATTTTTCGGGTAGGATTTATTCTAGCTTGAGATTTTATGGTAATTTCTACTTTTGAATTAACTGACCTTTAAACTTGGTTCGTTGGCAACAACCTAGACATCAAAATACTAGAAACTAGTTGCAAAGTCAAACTAGCAAAGTTATCGAACTGTTATACAAGGGACGCAACCAATTCTAGAAATTATGATTGCTTTCTTGTCCCAATAGAACCTTTACGTAACTTTTAGCACATGATTTAGACAGCCGCTAGCTAAAATTTATGTTTCATACATTATATGTGACAATTTTCATTCACACTATGAATGTACGTAATTCCTGTGGGCTAGGCCGACTAAGCCTGTCAGGATAGTATGGTGCTGGGCTAGCCTACTTCATCTAAAATAATGTCCCAGGCACTGCAGCGCCGAGTGGTCTCTTCACCCATCTAGTGTGAGTGAAGGTGCCACTGGATGCTGTATAAATCATCTCATTACGAAGATGCAAAGGCCTTAGTGTTTATTGATTTTCACAGGTCGAACCACGGAAAACTACGCACACAACTGTGTTTTAGTTTCATCTAGGTAAATCTAAAAATTACCAGTAGGCTGCATGCGATTTAGACGCTGCAAAAATGTAAGGATCCTTTTTACGTAACCTATATTATACCTATTTTTGTATAGGTGCTGGGCAAGCCAACTCCATCTAAAACAATGTCCCAGGCACTGCAGCGCCGAGTGTTTTCTTCACCCATCTAGTGTGGGTGAAAGGTGCCACTGGACGCTTTATAAATCATCTCATTACGTAGATGCAAAGGCCTCATTTTTTTTTAGACCTTCAAAGTGGCAACCAATTGAGATACTACAGCAAAACGGTATATTTTATTTCGAACCCTTTCACATCTTCTGCTCCACAAAGGCTGAAGAGGAAAGGATAACGATAATGTGGGACCAATTTCCTAGCGGTAAACCTTCAGGAAGTAGTAATAAAATAATATTCTCATACAGTGTCTAGAAATATTCGGTCCCTAGAAGTTTTGAACTAGCATTTTTCTCCCGACTTTGTATCTTGGGTCCTCTTGTCCCAAGAAACCATTATCAAATGTAAAGAATGGACTATTCTGCGTTGTTGTTTATTAATCGGAACAGCAACTGAAAACAAACAAACATTTTATTGTAACTATAAAGAACAAAAAATGCCTCCATTAAAAGTGCACTCTTACTGAGACACCCTTTAGTTACTTGCCCTATATTTTTTTTATTTTTTGATCCATTTAAAAAAAATTACAACTGTAACCACCCAACAAACCGACATTTCTAGTCCTTTTTCGATAGAGCTTAGGTGAGACCCCCCAAACCATCCAGACAGGATACACTTTCTTGTCCGCTAGAGCCTTCGAGGCGCAATCAAGAGGCTTTCACTCGGTAATAATGGCTGCTGAAATTTTGTATAAAAATCTCCCACTTCTAGAACGGAGGTAAGGTATTCGGAGATTTCCTTTGAAGGAAGTTTTTCAGGGAACTTTGTTACATTTTAGGGTCCTAAAAATAATTGCTGAGTAACTTGGTTATTTTATTTTGATTGGACTCAAGACATAGGGGCATTTACACCTAAGACCACTCGAACGGTGAAGAGACCACTCGAACGCGGCAGTGCCTAGGACTTTGTTGAAATTTTCAGCGTGGAAACCACCAATCCGCAGTGGGCACGCGGAGAGAAGGCCTTTGCCCAGTGGGAAATTTACAATTGTACAGGCTCAATTTAATTTAATTTTATTTTATTTTGGTTTTATTTTAGACACAAACAGTCACTTAAACACAATATTTAAAGATGCATTACAAAAATATAGACCTATAGTTTCTCATAATTTTTCAAAAACACAGAACGGACTACATTTTACTTTTACTATTATGCATTACAAAAATAGTTATAGTTTCTCATAATTTTTCAAAAACACAGAACGGACTACATTTTACTTTTACTATTTGATGAGCTGAGCAATGCTATTTTTTGATTTTATAGTATTTGAATAACTATTTCATACAGATACACAGAGGTTTATTGAAACACAATGCAGTAGTGAGATCGTGACAGATTCAATAAATTACTCGGACTCGCATCGCGGCTAATCCGGCGTAAGGGATACGGGTCCAAATGACCCCCAAGGCGCATTACTACTGACCTTTGTCCCTGGAAGGCTTTCACGGCTGACAGGCGGACGGGGAAGAGTGGGCCCGAAGACATACTCAACGTGGATCATTCCACTTTGTTCATCCAGATGGTATTGCCTGCTAATCCGGCACACACAGTACGAAAATATGGGAAACGTTGGCCAAAATAGCAAAAATAAATTTTGACTTTACCCTATTTATTCGTTGGATGGAAATTAAAGATGAATCACTGTTCGTTTTGAGCTATTAGAAGGCAATTGAAAGCTTAAGGCTCGGTATAAGGCTAACTAGCGCCACCAATGTTAAAAAAATCATATCTTCCTTTAGAAGAAGTTTCTGAAAAAATCCTAAGATGAGCCTATGCGCCATGCTTTTCTAGATTTTTAAGTGTAGATACCCTCTTCGAAATTTACTTTTAAGCTAAAAAATTTTCGATAACCGCCAAAAGCGGCCGTTTTTGGCGGTTATCGAAAATTTTTTAGCTTACGACTAGAAATTGAGTTGGGTACCTACACTTAAAAATCTAGGAAAGCATGACGCATGAGCTCATCTTAGGATTTTTTCATAAACTGCTTCTGAAGGAAGATATGATTTTTTCAACATTGGTGGCGCTAGTTAGCCTTATACGGAGCCTTAAGTATTTACTTATTATGGAATAATATCCTTGATCGAAGGGAATATCATGCTCAGAACAACATGTCGTAAAATTTGCTTCCATTTCTTTCGACAAGTTTACCGATTTGTTTTCAAAGGAATGACTATTTATTTTTTATTTTGATTAGTGCTTTCGATAATGATTTAATTTGATTCATTCTGATATCATCGCTTATCAGAACACCTTTTATTTTTTTTAAAACAAAATCTTTGCTCAGTGTTTTGACCGGTCAAAACCCCGGTTTCGACAGTATTCTATAAACATCTACATTATAGTTTTTTTTGTAGGAATATTTTTCGTAATCTAGAAAACTACTTGTTTACTTTTGTTAACATTCGTACAAATAAGGTTGTAAAAACTTCACGTGTTAAGGGCCCACGTATTTCTTTTATTTTTATCAATTGTCTAGAGATATCCTCTCTATTAACCCACATTTTCGAGTGGTACTTCTCTGTCTGCATGAACTAAATAGTTCAGATAGCGAACACATTTACATAAAGGTGATGTAATCCGAAACGAAGTACTAATTGGAATTTTCTCGCCTAAAGGCTGGGAAAGGGAATTATCAGCTGATAGGGTTTTTGAGACCATAATCTGGATGTAAGGATGCCATTTGAATGTGGAATAAAAATGTTATATTTTTCCTTAGGATAAGCTTGTTACGAAAGCCATGTTAGCAAAGCTTTAAAAGCATGTTTTTTTTTTAAGACAGTAAAATCGCGCTCACTCCCATGCAAACGAAGAAGTCTGAATAAGTCTGAATAATAAATATATTACCCTATTTGATGATTTTGGTGTCTATCGTTTTTGCAGATTTGTCTAAACTTTTTTCTTTTATTCAAATTCGTTATAGCTAAAAAGGATTTTTTATTTATTTCTTAATTAAAAAAAATAAAAACAAAAATCTTTGTACATTTTGTAAACAATTGACACCAAAATCAACGAAATCGGATAATATTTAACGGTAGCAAAACGACTTCTTCGTTTACTCCGTTTGTATGGGCGAGAGCGCGGCAAAGCGCGCGGTAGTGATTTTTCCTTTTTTGACACTTTTCTCGTTTAATTCTCTTCAAAAAGAATAGCAGTAGTCTACTGAGCCAACGATAAAATGCGTCACTTCTACGCACTTTTTGATACATCTTGACAAATTCAAATCATAAAATGGGCACAGAGCAAAAACGCCACATCTCTCGATGGTGTCGTGTGTTGACGCTTTACTTCTTCAATCAATCTTAATATGACACTTGTCGTTAGTATCAGACACCAGCGGGAGCAGTGACCTTATCTACTTAAGGCGAACGGGGAAGGCACACTAGCTGCAAGTGAAAAAAAAAAAGATAATATCTTCTCTTTGAATGTGTTATTTGATAAAAACGAGCCGTGAAGTGAGAATCCTTAGTCCTAACTATTTTTAGGACCTAAGGTCTAGTTACCAGATCCTAAGAAGAATAGAATAATTGAACGAGCGAGCGAAGCGAACGAAGTTCTCCGAGTCTACTAGAACAATCCGGCGTTTGTATGTTTGTATGTATGTTCGTTCGACGATAACTTGAGTAAATTTGGTTGGATCGTTATGAAATTTGGTAGGCGAGTAAATTAAATTAAAATATTTTTTAAGTTCAAACATGAGACAAATCGGTCGAGGGCTTGTCGAGATATGGGGTTGTTAAGTTTATATGGGGTCGCGAGTTCACAGTTCGGGGCAAACCACTAGTTTATTTCAGAAAAATGCATTCACAAATTAAATAAACATTTGTAGTATGAATCAAATTAGAGTAATTACAGAGAAAAGGGTAAAGTAAGTAAGTAAGTAAGATATTTAGTTAGGTACATTGCAGGGAATAGTTAGGTACATTGCAGATCTACTTCATGATGATTTAAATACATGATATTAATGCTGATCCCCACACTAGGCCTAGCCTGTATCGTGGGAACCATAAAAACGCTTACAAGAAAATGTTTTAGCCGTTGACTTACTCAGTAAAGCAAGTACTAAAACCCTAAAACGTATGAATAAGGTTTGAAATCAGAGTCTCCGATCTAGCCACCCAATACCTTACCATACCAGACCTTACGAGACTTATAAGTCGTTTTTTAGAGTTACGCCTTTTCTTCACGATTACTTCAACTTGAAGTGCATGCGTAGTGATAAGTGCAGGGTGACAGTATGGTAATTTTACGCAAATTGCCTCTTTTGGATTGCTAGAAATCTTCATCTACTCTCCCCTTAAGGTGAAAGATGCTGGTGACTTAAATACACTTTAAGTGATTTTATGCTCGCGCCGTGAGTATATTTTTACTCGCCTAGACCGAAGTGAAATTTATATCAAAATGTAAATGGGTATTATCGTCGAGGCCCGGTGAGATTTCCCGCGCTTTTATTAGGGTTTCATTTGGTTTCATTTACATATTTTATTTGTTTGACGATCGGTTTGCGCCTCTAATGGTGGCTGTACTGGTAAGTGGGTTCTTTTCTGGATCCTAATGGAGGTTATTTCTAGATTCCTTTGTGGAAATAAGTGTTAAACTTATTATAGCTCGTCCGCGTGTACCTACGAACGTGTTGCGGAAAATCCAAGTAACTATGATTTTAGTTTATTATGGCACTGCGCTGATGCGTTTACAATGTTTTAAATTTTTAATTCACAAACCGTTGATAGATTACCCTAGGTGAGGTGGACGACAACGCCTATGACAGTAAATTACTAGTGGTTCGCCCCGAACTCGCGACCCCATATCGCAGCAACCCCTCGACCGATTTGGCTCTTGTTCGAACTTAAAATTCTCTTTGCCTTATTTACCTGCCTACCAAATTTCATGACGATCCGACAAAATTTACTCAAGTTATCGTCGAACGAACATTCTTACATACATACATACATACATTGTATACAAACGCCAGTAGACTCCAGTAGTTCCAGTAGACTCGGAGAACTTCGCTCGTTTCGCTCGCTCGTTCAATTAGTTCCTTAGTTAGTAGCAAATTTTTTGTACTGGTCTGCATTAAGCAGCAATAAAATAAGTTACATTATAATGATAGAAATTTTAAGAATTTTAAACGTATACCTAAAGAAAATTTAGAGTTAATGCTGTTTTAGGGTGGCATAAAATTAAATAGTCGTCCACTCAAGATCAAACTCAAGGAGGTGGTCTCAGAAAAGCCAAAAGCTAATGTCAAGCCTTGGCTAATGTCAATATCAATCTCAAATGTCTATTAATAATATGCTGACAGATACTCAAGTTTGACATTAGCCAAGGCTTGACATAAAATTTGGCATTTGACTTTTCTGAGTTCACCTACTTGAGATCGAGCTCAAGAAGGTGATCTCAGACGACTATTAATGCCACCCTTAGTGAATAATGTAAACCTTATTCCCCAATCAGCGCATATTAACTTTACTTCGAGTTGATTAAGTGCATTGTTTTGCTACTACAACATTTTCAAGGTACACAATTCAAATTAATTAATTAATTAGATGTTTGTGCCTATTCAGAGTCTTTCACAATGGGCTTTTCCTAGAAATTTGATTACAAGGGCTTTTTTGATTAATTTATTTATAAACCAAGTTACCTACATAATGATAAGGGTGACCAAAAATCTTCATACAAAACTGAAGACTTAAAAAAATAAAAAACTTCCCAAGGACTGTCCAAATTGATGTTCAGTGATATTTTCTTCATTTATAATTTTCTTCTTTTTTTATAGAGCCGGAGAACTGTTACTGTTACAGTAAAAGTCCCATAACCAAAAACTAGCCCCTCCATTATTGTGTACAACTAAAGTTTGAATGAAGTTTATAGATTTATTATTATTGAAGTATTCTTAAATCAAATAGTTTCAAGTGTATTCAGAGATAATTTCAAGGTGCAGACGAGGTTTAATGGCAGTTTGGATTTATTATTTATTGGCTTTTCTGAAATCTGAGCTTAGGGATCAATGAAAGTACACAACTTGGAAAGTCCAAATTTTCCCAGTTTTTTTAAATTGTAACTAAACTGAGATTATTTTGTCCAGCCATTTTTGTTTCACGACAATAAAATAGTACCTAGAGTAACTAACAGAATAATATTAATTAAGCTGATTTGTTTTTTTTTCTCGAAAAACCAGTGGTTCTGCCCAAAAAACTTCAACCCAAAAAATTTCGAGCAAATCTAATAATCAGCTGAAATGTAGCTTTGTAAATATAGCTGATTGTAGCTCTTCAACTTTAAATGTATTTTATGTTATACCGTGCACCAATCAAGTTCAATAATAATAGCATTATTAGTAAATCCATTGAGCCGGCGAAATTAATCTCCGTCTAATAGAGGTTTACCAATAATCCAAATTATGTGCACGTAGAGTCAATTCATTACCAAACATAGACTTGGAAATATGACAGATATACCCTAGACTTTATTAAAAAGTTACGTATATTTGTGAATTTGCAGTAGCAATACCACTCGCTAAAGTGAAGGAAAATATCGTGAGGAAACCTGAGCGTATGAGGCATTATACCCTCAACGCAAAAATCGCCAATCCGCATCTTTCGAACTCTCTCTCTGAGAGAAGGCCTTTGCCCAGCTAGTGGGACATGTACAATTGTACAGGGTATATCATACCCTCGACGTCTACATAGTATAAGTTGCATATTATGTATTATAGAAGTATGGAGTGGAACGAAACAATGTTATTTAATAAACGTAAAATTGAGAATAATAACGTCAGGTCAAACATCGTGGGAAAGCTTGAACGTCAAAAGCTCGGCGGGAAAATACTCGTAGCTAATCCACAGGCATACGTACTGAGCTATAAAATTGTATATATATAAAATGTTCGTTCGACGATAACTTTAGTATCTTTGATCAAATCGTCTTGAAATTTGGTAGATGGGTTAATGAGACAAACATTATTTTTTAATTCGAATATGCGCCAAATCGGTCGAGGGGTTGCCGTGATAATTAGGGTCGCGAGTTCACAGTTCGGGGCGAACTTCTAGTTATTTTGTGGTGAATTCATCCATCGTTCTATCCTAATAAACTTGTCGTGTGCATAGCATTAGAGGCTCGAAGCTGTGTGGAAGTGGCGTCTTGGCACCTAAAGACGAGTTCACAAATGCGGCTTCTCGAAGTTATTTCTACCCTGTTTATTAAGATATATGGTGTTTTAACAGAGTTAGGAAAAGAGGGGTGTTATAAGTTGACGATCCGTCTAAATTTACTCAAGGTATCGTCGAACGGACATTCACACATACATCCATACAAACATACATACAAACGCCGGATTGTTCGGAAAACTTCTCTCACTTCGCTCGTTCGTTCAAAAATTAATCTCAGCGCGAACTTGTGTGCTGAAATTCAGCTTGAATTCGTGGTTTTATCGTGTTTTTCCAACGGCATAAATCCAGTATTCAAGCAGAGGGGATTTACCCGTCCAGTGTGCCCTTGACTTTCACTGACACTCATTTTCATGTATGCATATTCATGATTTTTATGTAAATTAGAAATATTTTCGCTTTTTGATATAAAATTCGCAATGATTAATCAAAAGCTCTCATGAGGCTGAAAGATTAGAAGATTAGAATGGTCATGCTTTTTACCGCAAGTCGTCGATGCGACGCGTTTACTTCAATTATCTCGTCTTGGTTCGTCTCATCCCAGATCTATATATAGGTAATATTTTACAAAATAATAATTTATACAAGGTGTTGCAAAAGATGCTACCTCTTTTTACAGGGTAATAGCACCCGGTGATAGGGATCACAACCTAAATTTTCTTTTTTGCTCTATGACGTTCCGTTGATTTTTAAATTAATAAAATGTGAACGCTGTGGCGGGAGAAAAGTATTTTTTAAATATTGTTTTCATTGACTTTCACAATGTTTTAACAACTAAAAGCTATGCAAATGCACCTACACCCACAAACATATTTTTAAATTTTTCAATTTTGAGGTTATGAAATATTTTTTTTTTCCACAGTTTTTTACAGAATTGACATCTTGTTGACCAGTAGGTTACACCCTGTAAAAAGAGTTAGGATGTTTTGTAACACGTTGTATACTATTGTCACAATAATTATGTTGATTAAATAAAGCAGAGTTAGTTAGTGTCTAGGTACACACGACAGCACGTCGACCCTTACACGCTAGCACTCTACTCGGTTACGTTACGGGCGACTTTATAACAAAAGTGTACACTCTGACGTGCTGTCGTGTGTTATACATCATACTCTAAAACGTCATTTCACGTAAGGCAATAAAACCGTAATAAGTACCTATATTTGATTTTTTTACTTTTGATAATATTTTGACGTTCAATGTGGCATATTGTATAAAATCCTTTGACTTTTATTTTGTAGATAAATCCAAAAAGTTTAATCTTAATTACTATGCAATCTCAGATGTGTACGCGGCTTAGCATTCAAATTGATGAGTCTTCGGCGATGCAATATCGAGACGTGGCGCCCCGTGCCCGCGTGCATTCTCGCTGTAGCATCGCGAGCATGTTGCCGCATACTTGCGCCTAATGGAGAACCGACATTCTTGAGCATTCCTACATCGCGCAAGAGAAGTTTTTTTGGAAACTATTAAGTGTGTCGCGGAAAACATTGTCAGCAAGATCAAAATATCTTCTTTACAAAGGACCTAGTGGTGGTGGCCTTGTGGTAGAGGCCTAGTGGTAGAGCAATGGACTTTGAAGCGAGAGACCCAGGTTCGATTCCCGGTGCGGGCATGTACCTATGACTTTAATTTATTTTAAAGTTACGTACATTTGTAAAGTAGCAATACGAAGGAGGGTGAAGGAAAAAAATCGTCAGGAAACCTGAGCGTATGGGGTTATACACCGTTCTATTTTAGTGGTTTTAAAGCCGAAGGTATTTTGTTGCACTGGTGATTCTGAGCCAAATTACAAAATTTCATTTCAAAACGCGCGAAAAAAAAATTTACCTCTCCATACAAATAAATGGTGTCGATTGGTGATAGACATTTGTAGTGGGAAGTGTTTTTTTTTTCGCTCATTTTGGATTGAATTTTTTTAATATGGCTCAGAATCACCAGTGCAACAAAATAACTTCGGCTTTAAAACCACTTATCTAAATAGCATAGTGTACAGGGCAGCGTGGGGAATGCGTGGTGTGGAAGATATTGTAATTGACGACCTAGTTAAACCCTTTTGAGATGTTGCCTTTTTAAATATTTTTTCTGCTCAACAGAAATGGAGAGTGATGTAATTAAAGTTCGTAAAAGCCTTTAGTTCGCTGCTTTGATGTTTATAATTTTACATTCTAATTCGCGGCCGTTGTCCTCAATTAAACCACATCGGCATTTTCATTTTCTATTTCTTTAAATCTGTTTAGGTGCATTCGATGTAAATAAGATAAGTTTCCAAATTCCATCAGACAATCGTAGAATCCCCCAAAATCAGTTAATACCTTTTTCAAATCGAGAAAACCAATTTGCCTCCGACCTTGAACCATAATAACCAAATGCTGATCCCTATTGCAGCGACTTTCACTTCAGGGGCCCGTTTAAACACAAAGAGCATCCGTTTGAATCAACTCGGCAAATAAAATCACTGTCGTAAAATGACACTTTATATTACCTTTGAATGTAATAAAACTGTCAGTTAAATTGTCGTGCAGAAATGACTCAAAGGAAGGTCAATGATTTATCAGATCATAGAAGGTAAGTAATTAACCTCAACTGACGTGTTGAACCACGGAATAATTGTAGAGTTTATGGTTCATTCTCAATTATTATTTATACAACGTGTTACAAAACATCCTAACTATTTTTACCTACTCATCAACAAGGTGTCATTTCTGTAAAAAAAAGTTGAAAAAACAATTTCTATTTTATAACTTCAAAATTGAAAAATTTTCATAACTTTTTTGTTTTTGGTAAAAGCTCAAATTTAAAAATACGTTTGTGTTTGTAGTTGCATTTGCATAGCTTTGAGTTGTTAAAACATTGTGAAAGTCAATGAAAACAATATTTAAAAAATACTTTTCTTCCGCCACAGCGTTCACATTTTATTAATTTAAAAATCAACGGAACGTCATAGAGCAAAAAAAAATATTTAGAGTTAGGATCTTTTGTAACACCTTGTATAAAAAGTAATTTTTCTAACGATTGAGCTTTTGACTGTCTTGCTCAATTAAATTATGATCATATTATTCCAGACAGAATTAGCACCATCAAAATATAAAAAAAGTCAATCCACGAAGAAAATATTTTGATTACTACGAAGAAAATGTTTTGAATAAATGCTTTTACTAAACTAAATTTTTTTATTCGAGTCCACGGAATGACAGTTGCTCGTATTCGAATAAAATAAAAAGAGTTTACTACTACTACTACCAGACAGAAATAGAAAATGAGTAGTAATATTACATTTAGAGCGAACACCAGTAGTTAATTTTACAAATTACCCAAGTTGACCTAATTCTACCTTTCATTCCTATCACTAAATTAAGTTGTTTTTGTTATGTACCTATATAGTTCATAATAGTTATTTGTTATGCAAGAATGCAAAATTATTGTTTGCGGCGAGTGCTTTTATTGAAAACCGAGCTAGCGAAGGTTTCTAAAATTGAACCACGAGCGTAGCGAGTGGTTCAAAAAAATAAACCTGAGCGTAGCGAGGTATTCAGAAGCACAAGACGCAAATAATATTGCATTCGTGCGAAACACAAAACTTTTCATCTCACAGAAGCGAGGAAATGATTTTGTTAGCCAAGCGGGAAAAACTCTATAGACAACTACTTACAGGCAAAACAGGTGAGTCAAATAAGTTCCTTTTAAAAGCATTTTTTACTGTAGTTACGGCTGCCGCACTAAAGTTTTGAGCTTCGTTGGTATTAAAACCATTCGTTTTATTAATAATTTCCTGAAGTTTATTTATCCAGACACAAAAATAATGTAAATAAAAGAATGTTTTTTTTTCCGGGTACATTCTGAACTTCTACCATATAAAATAAAAATTTGTAGGAAATAAAAAATGAAATTAGTAATATAGTTTGAAAAAATTTATTTAACAAACCAAAACATAATTATCTATTTGATAAAACAGAAGCGAAGCATTTTTTTTTATTTACTGGTATTAAAAATAAATATAGTGCACAAAATATTGAAAAGACTATAAGAAGAAACCGCGTTTCTCAATGTTCTATTCCGTGACTTTACCTTTTTAAAAGATCCTTATGCCCCATTTACATTCACAGTTTTGTATAGAGAGTGGGTACGAACAATCACTTTCGCTGAAGTACGCGTGTAAACGAACTATGAATGAGGATCTTTTTTCGGTCGGGATCTGGCATCTACTTAACCCTTAATTACTCGCGTCAAAAAAGTTACACTAACGCTCGCGTGGGGTATATTTGACCCCATTTGAAAAAAAAAAAAAAAAGTATTACTGCTTAATATTATTTTTATTAATAAATATTTATAAAATCAACTTCTCGCTAGAGGATAACAGTATTCATAATCAACATTTCTAGGAAAATTTTGTTGAAAAAAATATTTAAAATAAGGAACCATTTAGTCATTGCATTTATCACATGCCATGATGGAATGCTCATGACAGCAGTGCTGGTTGCATTTGGCACACTTCATCCTTATTTTTTTATCCTTTGACCTTGGGCAGATAAGATTTTTTTTGTACGAAGTGGATGGGCCATCTCTGGACGTGGAGCTAGGAGCTTGAACATCTCTTCACTTCTCTTGAGACTTTTTTGCTTGACCCTGGGTACTTTTGGTATTTTTGCTTGAGTTTTTTTGTTGAGCTCTTATCAGATCTACAGACAGTCCGTTTTATTTGCGCTTTCTTGAGAGGCGGAGCCATGATCACTTTGTATGCCTTCAGTTTCTACTTCATCTTCATCGGGGCTGTCAATAGCGCTTTCTTCCTCATTTTCCAATAAATACTAAGTAATATGACTGACACAAAGGCGTCAGTTTGCCATTATGAATGTTGTAACCTAAAAATATAACTCAACATTAGCAAAACGAGCATATAACGCAAAAAATAATATATTTCCTTACTACTTACTTGTCAAAAATAGTATCACCAACACTCGCGTGGGGCAATATATACCCCAGACGCGATCTCCTGGCATGACCACACGTTGCAACGTGGCTCACGTGACTGAATCATGGAGGGGGCAGCTATTTAGGCAGCTACTGGGAAGGCCACGGTGAAAAACTCAGTAGTTTAGGTGTTGCATGCGTTCAAACACGCTTTGGGGTAAAATATACCCCATGCGAGTAATTAAGGGTTAAATGGCCAGTGTTTTTTTCTTTTTCAACACCATAGGGCGCGGGAAAGACTTTCCCGGCGTCGCGTTCAAATTTCGAAGCGCACTAAAATGCAGATAGTTTAAATCCGGCCTTTACACGATCGTAAGTTACTAGTAACAGCAAACTTTCCGAGCATGGGAGATGAAAACATTATGTATATATAGTCATCTTCACCATGTGACAAAAGATTCAAGGAAAAAAAAATTATTAAAAAAAAAACCTAACCCATCCGCCCACCCTTTTTTCGAGCGCTACATTTACTAGTCACAGCGTAATGCTCGTTTAAGGGGAAAACGTTCCCAAAAGAGAGATCCCGACAAATCTCTTGAAAAAAATACACAAACGCTTACTGGGTCACCAATAAGCAAAACAAACCGTTCAATTTTACTGCCAGATCCAAATCCTATTGAACCTTGACTTTAATACGAGATAAATGATCACAATATGCGTGGTGGACACCGCGCGAGCGACGCGTGGGCGAAGCGTGGTTTTGGCGAGCGGTGTTCGTATGATTGTTTCACCAAAACTTCAGCATCTTGTAATATTTAGACCAGACGCCGCACCTGCAACAAGATAAATGTAAAAGGCTTAAAGGAGCAGAAGTAAGCTCCTATAAGCCTTTGGTTTTAGTTTGTGACTTTATTTATTTATGTTTTTTTTTTGTTTATTTGTTGATTGTTGTTTTATTTTTGACGAAGCCTATGTGAATTTTATTTAAATTTATTTTTGTATGTTTTGACATTTTGTTTGCATGAATATTTTTTTTTTAGCTTTTATTGTAGTCGAACAAGTCTACACCTGATACCACTTATAGCTACAAAGGCGATATCTCTATCATACTTTTTCATCTACGTAAAGCGGTACCTACATACATTTTCAAACTATGAACATGGCATGGATTTATTTGGTTTTTTGTTGAGTTTTTGACATTTCGGCACAAATAAAATTAATCGTTTCCACTAATTCCAGGGTAGAACTGTTCAGTAGAACTACTGGAAACAAAGGCCCTATTCGCTCGGTCTAAATTCGACACAACCAGTTTAAATGTGTCAGTTGACATTTAACCTCAAGGTTTCCACTCCATGGAAGCCCCCGTTATGGGACGTTTAGGGGATTATGGCAGATGGGAACCCGTTTCAACCCCCTGCCGGTTAATCCCCGAAATGTTTTGAATTCATACGACCTACAAGGTTAGGGAGGCTGAAACTGCATAATATGTACGTAGATTAATGTGGAAAGTGGCTTAAGTTTGCAGGTTAATATTTAGAGCTGAAGATGTGAAGGCAAAATTGCTGAAGAACACTCGTGGGCGTACGCAGGTAATCATATTATGGTAACTTGTTGAGAGAATGTGTTAAAGTTTTTACTGTACATGGGATTTGGAAAACTATGTACGGCCGGCCACAGTCACAGATACCCCATGGCAGCTCTTACCGCGCGCGGCATAAGGGAGCCAATCGAACAAAAAGGGGTATCCTAGCGTGTGGCCGACTGTACCTAGTTCTACAAGGATTTTCTTTAATCTACACTAGTACTTTAACGAGGGTAAAGTTTGTAAGTGTGTATGTATGTAGGGTAATCTCCGAAGCTATCATCCGATTTTAAATTTATTTTTTACTATGGGAAGCTCCGTTATCGTTTGGCTCTTTTATAAGGCTCTTTTTGTTTGGATAACGGTAAAAAAAACTGAGTCAGCGCGGACAAAGTCGCGGGCAAAAGCTGTTTTAAATAAAAAGGCCTTTGTATCTACGTAATGAGATGATTTATTAATCTTTTGATTAACCCTAGACTACCTAGGTGACTTCAGCCTTGTTTTTTCCTTGCATTTAGATATATTGGGTCGTCTGTTTTTATTTTCATTAAGATTTGAATGACAGGTCTGTACCTACAAGTCTCGACTATAAGTTAATAAATTGGTTTAAGTTCAAGTTAATAAATTTGTGATTACTGGATAATATTACAATAAGGCTCTCATGACCATAACCTAAGGGTGCTCTACTCATCAACACAAAGTAACTTTTGGCGGTACGAACTTTTGAACACAAACGAACGAAACTAGTTTAGGGTAACCTAGCCAAAACTAGCGCCGCCATTGAAAAAAAAAATCTTCTTTTTGCGTGCGATTCTTGCTAAAAACGAATCTTTAAATGATAATACCTAGGCTTAACTATTTTTAGATCATAGGTCCAAGATTCCAGATCCTAGCATCTACGAATTACGATCTACGGCGGCGGCGGATTTTATTTGTAGGTGTTCTACGTTGGAATCTAAACATTAGGTCTTAAAAATAATTAAGCCTAGGAATTATCATTTTGAGGATTCGTTTTTAGCAAAAAACGCATCCAAAAAGAAGATATGATTTTTTTTCCATTAGCATCGCTAGTTGTGTATAGGCCAAGCATTTGCGTCTATAGTCTATAGTAAAACGACTCCTTTAAGGGCAGACCGTTTCATTGCACTTCATCGTCACATAAATAAATACATAATATTATTTTTTTACGCCATAAGCGTCCTTGGGAATGCCGTCCCGGTTTTCCTTAACCCTGAAAGGCCAGTAAGAATGGCGGGAGTTATGAAAGCCGTTCAATATCAATTCAATCTCCGACAATGCACATGGCATCCTAGCCAAGGTTGCCAAGGGGCTGAGGCTTCATTATTTATGGCCCAATCCCATGCCCATGGGGTGGTACTGCCAAACGTTTTGCTTTAGCGTTTTGTCTGTTTTCTGAAACAAGAAAAGTCGGAATGGCAGGAAATGCAGCATCCATGATTTGATGCTACTGGACTAGCTCGTTCAATTATCCCTTTATTTCTTTCTTACCAGGGGCATAGGGCTCGAAGAAGGGATCTCCATTTTTCACGGTATTGACCGGTGTTCGGTAATGCAACCTCACTGCATTGCCGAGTACTGGTCACTCTTTATTTTTCTTTTTTTTGTTGGCTCTTGTGTTCGAGGGTGGACACAGTTGCGAACACGCGGCAATCTAGGGTAAACCACCCAGTAACTGACAGTTTAACGACCGTCTCGCAGATATGTGCCTATAACTACGTCAATTTTAAAGATTTTTTTAATTTGTCGACATAATATAAGCAAGGAAGAATGAGGCTTTTAATACTGGTATGAAAGACATAAGCCAACCTGTAGTTTAAATTAATTAATTAATACTTAAATAAAATCATGTATTTTACCAGTAACTGACCACAAAAATCCAAAAACTGACCGCGTTCAAGCCAATAACTGACCACATGAATTAAACGTCTATTTAAACTGAAATCGAATGTTTTTGACCACAGGCACATTTGCAGGCCTTTGTTTAACAAAAAGTAAAAGTAAAGGATACGAAATATTTTATAATAGAACGGCAATATCTTTAAAAATTACGAGATATGTCATTGACTTGGGAATAACACTTGGGGAGCTAAAAATCGTGAACTCAGGATTCTAAATTATACCTTGCTTGGTAGCTGAATGCCTATATAACGTTTAGTATAATAGTTAAGCATTTTGTCGCATCGTTAATGGATTTTAGAGAAAAGCAGGGCATTTTTTTAAATTTTGTGACATGAATGTGACCATAATATCTCAAACACTATAAGTTTATCAATAAACATTCAAAGACAATTTGTAGTTAATTTAATGGAGAACATTTTGTCCATTTAGGGTTCTATCGTAACATTAACAGTTCTCGCGAAAAATAAAAAAAAACGGTTATGAGTCACAGTGAAAAGGGAAAAAAAAGGAGAGAAAGGGTGTTTCTACTTCTAGTTTGAATACAAAGTATCTTCCTTTTTCCTGGGGAATCCACGTTGACGTAAACTTATTAGATAAAATTGTATATGGTCTTGACTTAGATTTTTTTTGGGGGCTAGAAATTTTATAAATAATTCTGCTCCGGGGTACCCCAAATGCTTTTGCTGCCAGCCTAAAGGAGCATTGTTTATTTTGCACAAACGCTCTAGCGTTATCAATGCTTTGTTTGGAGTATTGTCGCTTCTTCATCTCTGCTAACCCTGTGAAAAACCACAATCATTTCATGGCCAGTAACTGGCCAGTACAAAATTTAGTAACTGGCCACCCATGTCAGTTATTGGAAAACTAAAAGATAAATACCTGGATTTTTGGTACGTAAAACTATGACTTACGATCTTACACATAAAGTTAATTTTAACATAAACGGCCGTATTCGTTGATTTGACCATAAACTGACATGGGTGGTCAATTTCTGGAAAAGTGTTGTTTTTCGTTCTAGTAACTGACCACCCTTGCTAAAACCACAAATAACAAAACTGCTTTTAAATACAAACAATTCCAGTGTATAGCACAATATTTAAAACCAAACTGAAGTATTTTTTATACGAAATAAGCCAGTTTTCATGAAGAAATAAAATAACGTAAAGTACACCCACCTTAAGAATTTGCTAAGGCGTAAGAGCGCTGAGTGAATTTTGCACCGCGACTGGATTTGACATGTCCATCAAAGTCCACCTGGTGTTAAAAACTAGGTACTTGTGCACGAAGCAGACTGCCAACATACCTTCCAACTTAATTTATTTCTAATCGAGGGCATTGCTTGTCTCTAAGCCTTATTTTTTTAGATTGAAATTTGTGTGGTCAGTTATTGGTGTATGGCCAGTTACTGGATGGTTTACCCTAGTTCCTTCCAGCCGAGTCCAGTTGATGCAGCCTCTTTCTCAACTGAGTGCCTCCAGGTAGTACCTACGAAAGCGGCCTCGCCATCTCTTGCCATTAGCTTGCCCGTTCTTAATCAATTGGCAAAGTTAAGCAACATCGGGCGTGGTCAGTCCATGGATGGGTGAGCGTTAGTGGCAATAATATCTGAGCGCTTCCGTGCTTCGGAATGCACGCTAAACCATGGTCCCGGTTTTTATTGATGAATAACAATCGTTAAGCCATGTCAGAAGCACTTTGTGAGGCCAAAGAACTCTGACACCAGGGGTAGCCACTACCTCATAGCTTGCCCTGTCAGTCCTTGTTTGAAAAGGTGAATGTAAAGAAATTACAAAAGATGTGGAGTCACAGAGTAGACTCCTTACTCGGACGTAGGCTGACCTCGCAATTTGTTCGGTTTGGGAGGAAATAGTCCCGAGTCATTGCATTGCAAGGTCCCGCTAAATGTGCGGTTAGACACCTAATGAAGCGCGAAAAATGCGCCCTTGTTTTCGCCCTTATCGATGGTGGAAGATAACGAATTTTTCCTTTGTTTATTTCATCTTTCAGCTTCATTTCTAACGCTAGCTGTTTCATTTAGCCCCTCGTTTTTTATCTTCTAAATTTTGATGGAACTATAAATTCGTCCAGAAATAAAACAAAACTTCTAGAATATAGTTCAGCTGATCCCAGAACAGACCCGAAAATCTGTCTATTTTCAGAATAAAAGAAAGGGAATACGGCTTTGTTTGCTTTATGCTTTATTGCTTTATTCTGAACTCAAAATTGTCTTAATACTTAAATCAAATTATTCCTGTATGCGTATCTGGAAGAAGGCCTTATGAACATACATCAATATTGCAGTTTCAATTAATATTTTGTCACTAAGTTAGGATTTGGCTTACGGCTCTGAGTTATTTATCTCTGAAATAGCAAAAAAACGTTTTCTTCTATCTTAATACGCCATGAGCGAACAAAATCACTCAGTTGATTTAAAGACTGCTCCTAAACCCAGCCCAGATACGGCTCGAAAGTAGGCCCGATACATCACCGTAACTGTAACACACGATGTGTGTTCGACCCACTTCGCGCGTTTGCACACCCTGTATATACCTACCCGATAGTGTAGCTACGAGAAAACTATAATTTTATTACTTACCTACTTGTAACAATCACGGGGATACAATCGACGTTGAAGGTTTCAATTACATACATAAAATACATATAATTTTATTGTTGTTTGAATCGCGTTATAACGGATTACCTATACTCGTTTTACTTCTACTCCGTGCAATTTTAGTGGTTTTAAAGCCGAAGGTATTTGGTTGCACTGGTGATTCTGAGCCAAATTACAAAATTTCATTCAAAAACGCGCGAAAAAAAAATTCACTTCTCCATACAAATTGTGTCGATTGGCGATAGCAGTTTGTATTGGGAAGTGGTTTTTTTTTTTCGCTCGTTTTGAAGTAAAATTTTGGAATTTGGCCCAGAATCACGAGTGCAACTAAATACCTTTAGGTTTTAAAAACCACTAAAATTCCACGGTGTATATTTTGCCAAAGTTAAAATAGTTATGCAGGGATTTTAGTCGCAATATTAAAATTATTTGTCTTAAAAGCTTAGCTTGAAATAACAAAAGTATAGGTTTTTTTGTTTGTTTAAATAGTGTTACAAGGAATAGGTATAATTATGTCTTTCAAGGAATAGGTATAATTATTTTAAGGCCCAGTAGGACGCACAACTAGCGCCGCCAATGAAAAAAAAACCATTATCTTATTTTTGGATGCGTTTTTAGCTTTTTGCCAAGTGTTGAGAAATCGCAGGAGCGTTTTTTGCTAAAAACGCATCCAAAAAGAAGATATGATTTTTTTTTTTTTCATTGGCGATGGCGGCGCTAGTTGTGAGTCCTATTTCATCTTAAGGTGACGGTATTCACAACAGGTCTTTGAACAACAACAAACAATTGCAATAACGTAAACACATCGTCAATGCAATGAAACAAATCACTCTGAAAGGATCCAATCTCCTTAATCTATCGAACAAGGAAACAATATTTTTGGATATAAATAATATCAAAACCACCCCGATACTACTCTACAATGATTGATATTCCAAACGACCTTGAGCACCCCGCAATATGTATCTTAATAACCGTATAATAAGGCCCTTAATAATAAGAAACAGAAAGTCTGTTACTTATTCAAATATGATATTCCGCCAATCTCTCAATAATTGAGAATTTCACTAAGAAAATATTTAAGTATCGTTCTGTGTCTGTATATAATTTTTTCTCAAAAGGAACGTTATAATATATCAATACATAAATATAATAATATATCATTCATTAGTTTCAAGAATTCAGATACCGGCGGATGGTCAAGCAAGCCTCAAGCAGTACTCTTGCTCAAATACGCTTACGCTAACAAACTGTTTGAAAAGGTTAAAAATTCGCTCGGGACGGGACTTGAACCTTTAAAAGTTTTCATGCCTAAACGATATTTTAGAAAAATAAAATTTCTTCGATGTCGATCAGACCTTTTACTTCTGTTTTATGATAAGGGTTACAAGCAAATCCTTTGTGCCCACTTGAGTGAAGGAAAAATGGGGGAATTTCTTTGTTATTGAAATACTGGTTGAAGGCCGTATGTTACCAGTAGAGTGATTGCATAGTGTTTCTTCTATTAGGTTAAATTTGGTTATGGTATAAAATATTCATTGGCGAAGAGTGTGTTTCGTTACCCATTATGTTATGCCATTTGTTTGTTTTGTTAGAATGACGAATGATCCTGTTAGATACTTTTAAAAGAGGCATCTCCAACAAAGATATCACACAAAATTTACTTCTTAAAATTTATTTCACCTAACCCAATTCTAAACCAATATTCTTAACCAGCACTTAGCGTTTTTTTTATCTTGAGTGGTTCAATTTTAAACGCGTTAGTCCGGTTTACTATCCAAGGGATTCGAAGCGGCCTTCTACGGAAACACAATATCAGAGGTCTTGGTTTTTGAAATTTCAAGTGTCTGCAGCATACCCGAAAATGTTAAAGGCAAAAGCTCGAAGTAACCACACTTTTGCATAGCAAGGGTATTCCTCTTCTTGGATATTTTTTTCCTAAGCATCCTAAGTATGCCACGTCATTTTACTAAAGTTACATTGTAACACATTTTATGGAAATTCCAGCAGTAACTCTACTACAAATACCTACCGAAACTTGTTCAGGAAAAGCCTCCTAAATCCCAAAGTAGGAAGCAACTGGGAGCTGAGCTGAAACTTCCATCCTTTAGCCCTAAACGTGATCGCAACTCCGTTTACTGGGTCAAATATTACTTATTCCTTTCAAAGAAAACTTCGGCACTCAGTAATAAGTTCCAGAAGATCTGCTAAACCGGTACATTGATTTAAAAATGCAAAGAAAATCTACATAAATAGTTTACATTGACTGAAAACTTCAACTACTTTTTGTAAAGTGACGACAAAATAAACGCGACACTCTAGTAACGATCAGCCCCTGTATTATCTAAAATATCCACCGTAAAAATAACTGTTTTTAAATGTAAAAAAATAGATTGTTCATTTCAATAAGGGCTATTTTCGAGTGTTTTGATGCTCGGAGGTTGAGTGAAATTTTTACATAATTGAGGCACTGATGGCATTAGGCTAAGCGTTTGCTGAGATAGTACTGAGGACAAATAGAATGCAGAAGAAAAAAGATGCTGGGCCACTAGCTACTTCACGACAAATTCATAACTAATATAATAGAAGGAAGGAAAGATAGGAGGAAAGATAGGAGGTAGAGGAAGGCAAGAGAAGGTGGATGTCGTGACGTACCAGGCTGCGAAGGAACTGGTCTGTGATCGAAGTGCATGGAGAATGCTGAACCGATAAGAGGATCTCTCTTAAATATAATGATGATGATGCTGAGATACAGGTGACGGAGTTCAGCGCAGCACTAGGCAGAATATAGACGTCAGGAGATGTCACAATGTTGATGACCAAGAATCTGGGTTTCACGGGCCTTCCCTGCAGAGTCGGTGCTTTTTCAAACGTTACAAAATCTGCTGTGCCTTTCGCTTCTGGAGCCTGAAGGTAAAGAAACTCTGGCCTGAAGTTTCTTTACGATGCTTCTTCTCTAATCCAAGAATGATCAGAGCTAGTGAAGCTGGATACCATTTGCTCTCTCTGTCTATCTCTCTAATGGAGGGCCTGAGTCCAGCTAGGTAAGACATTACTGGGCAAATTTTTTCTCTAGCTACGTACGTCGTACATCTTACTTTTTACTCTTACTAATTACTCGCTTTTTGACCTGCCACATTATTGTAGACCTTGGCCTTGTGGACCTTCTACGCTTCAATTGCAGCAACGATATTATAAACTCGTGACGATATTTTCGATAGGCCGCCGATGGTCTCCGCTATGCCCTAAATACTGCCCGCGACGTGATCGTAATGATCTGGGCCGGATTAGGGACTACTTTGGGACCTTTTTCTGCCTGCCTTAGTGTTTAGTTCGGCCGGAAATCCGCTTACGCGAGCTCAACAATTTTTCAGCCAAAATGAAATTCCTGTTGATCCTACTTTCGGTTGCTTGTATCTCAATTCATTTCGGGCTCTGTAAATTAATTTGTTTTAGAAATCAATATATTTTGTGTTGATTGTATTAGTAAGAAGATAAAAATATGTTGGTAGTGTGAAGCGTAATTAAATACGATTTTTTACCGACTCTGTACCAGAAGACTATTGTAGTTTATTATAATTTGGAAGATATTACACAGGACCCCACTCAACAAATCTCTATCTCAGTACTACTTTAAAACCAAGTCAC
Organism: Zelleria hepariella; assembly: GCA_949319315.1. NCBI lineage: Eukaryota > Metazoa > Arthropoda > Insecta > Lepidoptera > Yponomeutidae > Zelleria > Zelleria hepariella. Next base: position 636,843 of record OX439388.1, read on the forward strand.
TTTACGCGTCTGTTGTCCCTCTTGTACTGTGTTTTATCTTGTGAATAAATATCTTACTTACTTACTTACTTACTTACCTACGCTTAGATCTTTTAAACTACGCTGCGGATCTTGATGCAGTTATCACCGATATTTTTAGATTTTTTCACGAATGGCATTTTTTTTTTCTATTGGACCCGTGCAATGCCGGGGCGGTATGCTAGTAGTATAAAATTTAAAAAGTCCTACAGGAACAAACAAAAAAGAACATTGTCCGAGAAACATGACGCTACCTTTGCGCGGATAGCAGAGTCAGGTTAATAAAACCAAAAGCGTCTTATCTGAGTGTGATCCAGCAATCTGCCAACAATATGATGATAAAGTAAACCGCCGTGTGTAGCCACTAGTAGCCACTCCATCTAGGGTGGCGTTCTAATTGGGACACTATCTGCGCTCGTTTGGTGGTTGAATGGATCTGATGCCGGCGGAGTCATGGTTGGTATCAAATCATTGTTGCCATCGGAAAGTGCTCGTGACTTGACAGATAGGAAACTTGTATTATTTTCTTGTGGATGCCATGGGTCAATCGACCTCAATATGATAAAAATTCTTATTATCTAATCTGTGCTTCTTGTCGCGATGCATTTCTTATTCTTATTATTATTCAATATAATGGATATTTAAGTATTTTCTTTCGCAAAATTCTTCAAGCTGTTGACGGAACACGACAGAACAACAACGACAATTCAACGTAGGCGCCTGGGAAATTGTTCTTTGATGGAGTAGGCTTGCCCAGCACCTATACCACCCTAACAGCTTAGTCGGCCTAGACCAACAAGCCAATTAGGACATCACCTAAGCCTCTCGTCTCGGACGTAAGAAGTGAAAGAGGCTCTGCAATATGGCAGCGTGACCGCGAGTGATTTATTACATCCAAGATACTACTTACGGAGCAGGGTGGATACGCTGCTATCTCGTTTCATGATCGAAGACGAGGGAAATTATTGACTGGTCAAGGATTAAGGAATACTCCTACGGATATGATGTCTCAGTAATAAATAATAACATATACATATCCTCCACGAACATATAAAAACCGTAATTTAACAATTGAATTCTAATAATTTATTGTAGACAAAGTCCGTAAAATATGTGTTAGTAGTACAAAAATAAAATAAAGATTTAATACCTACTTACTACAAGTAGAGATTATTAAGGTTTTTATGTGATGGGTAATGAATGACAGATTATTATAATGCATTAATTGCACTATCTCCGAAAGTTTCAATCTCACTTTTTGGTCTGCAAAAATGCTTTATATACTCTTGAGCCATAATATATTATATCCCATAATATATTATACCCGTGTAATGAAAGAAGACATTTAGGACGAAAAGCCTAGCGTTGTCTCGCTTTTACTGTATTAATTAGAGCGGAAGGGCGAGTGTTTTGAAGTCCATCCTAAATGTTTTCTTTAATGACACGGGTTATACAGAACAATATCATTATCATCATCTTGGGACCAAGTAACAAATCCAAATTCTCAACTCAAAATCAATCAATCAATGTAATTCAGTAATATCCTTTTTCATCTCCCATGCTCGGAAAGTTTGCTGTTACTAGTAACTTACGATCGTGTAAAGGCCGGATTTAAACTATCTGCATTTTAGTGCGCTTCGAAATTTGAACGCGACGCCGGGAAAGTCTTTCCCGCGCCCTATGGTGTTGAAAAAGAAAAAAACACTGGCCGTTTAAGTAGATGCCAGATCCCGACCGAAAAAAGATCCTCATTCATAGTTCGTTTACACGCGTACTTCAGCGAAAGTGATTGTTCGTACCCATTCTCTATACAAAACTGTGAATGTAAATGGGGCATAAGGATCTTTTAAAAAGGTAAAGTCACGGAATAGAACATTCAGAAACGCGGTTTCTTCTTATAGTCTTGTCAATATTTTGTACACTATATTTATTTTTAATACCAGTAAATAAAAAAAATGCGTCGTTTCTGTTTTATCAAATAGATAATTATGTTTTGGTTTGTTAAATACATTTTTTCAAACGATATTACTAATTTCATTTTTTATCTCCTACAAATTTTTATTTTATATGGTAAAAGTTCAGAATGTACCCGGAAAAAAAAAAACATTCTTTTATTTACATTATCTTTGTGTCTGGATAAATAAACTGCAGGAAATTATTAATAAAACGAATGGTTTTAATACCAACGAAGCTCAAAACTTTAGTGCGGCAGCCGTAACTACAGTAAAATATGCTTTTAAAAGGAACTTATTTGACTCACCTGTTTTGCCTGTAAGTAGTTGTCTATAGAGTTTTTCCCGCTTGGCTAACAAAATCATTTCCTCGCTTCTGTGAGATGAAAAGTTTTGTGTTTCGCACGAATGCAATATTATTTGCGTCTCGTGCTTCTGAATACCTCGCTACGCTCAGGTTTCTTTTTTTGAACCACTCGCTACGCTCGTGGCTCAATTTTAGAAACCTTCGCTAGCTCGGTTTTCAATACAAGCACTCGCCGCAAACAATAATTTTGCATTCTTGCATAACAAATCTGGGGGCACGGCAGTGCCCCCGCCAGGTCGGGCGCGAAGCAAACACTGCCGTACCATCCTTTACTGGAACCATTTCGCCGCATTTTCAGGCCCCTATTTGAGAACCTCTGGATAAGACCAGAACGCAGAAATTTTCGTCATCTAGTAAGCTATAATCACATACCTAAAATCCAAAATTTCAAGTATGTAGGTCATTTAGTTCCGAAGTTAAGCGAAAGCAAAGTTTCGCATTTATGACACACACTCACTCACTCACTCACTCATGATCATCATAATAGAACTAGTACTTCCCATAAACTCAGAAAGCTGAAATTTAGTACAGAGTTAGGGTTTAATGGCCACATACAGGGAAAACTATAAAAACTAGGATAATCGAAGATCTGGAGTACCTGGTGACCCTGATTAGAAAAAACAAGAGCCCTAATAGAACTAGTACTTCCCATAAACTCAGAGAGCTGAAATTTGGTACAGAGTTAGGGTTTAATGGTCACATAAAGGGAAAACTATAAAAACTAGGATAATCGAAGATCTGGAGTACCTGGTGACCCTGATTAGAAAACACAAGAGCCCTAATATAACTAGTACTTCCCATAAACTCAGAGAGCTGAAATTTGGTACAGAGTTAGGGTTTAATGGCCACATAAAGGGAAAACTATAAAAACTAGGATAATCGAAGATCTGGAGTACCTGGTGACCCTGATTAGAAAACACAAGAGCCCAACCAAACTATGATAGATCGAGATATACCGCCCTTACAAAAAATATTCAACTTGGTGGGCCGCTTCATTTGATGTCAAAAATCGAAGGTCTGAAGTATCTGATGAAGAACCCTCAGCTGGTGTCAGCTGTATAAGAGATTATGGTAATGCCCCCTTCTACTATTGGTACATAAAAATATCGACTGTCATTGCAGAAATCCAGCGTAGTGGGATACATCTTCTAATTTAATCTAGCCTATAGCGTCCTACTGCTGCGCGAATGCCTCCCCTTCTGCTTTTAATACACATATAAATAAAATTAAAGGGAATCTCTGGATAAGACTAGACTGGCTTTTATACTTATACTTACAATTTAACAAGAAGAAATAGTCGAACGATTAACTTTATTCTACTCGAACATTACACAAATTAAAAAACTGTTTCCAATAAGAAAATCTAATGAAATAAATCAATATGCCCACGTTTCTACAAAAAGAAGTGAAATCCCACCAAAACATTCTGTAAAAAACTAGCCAGGTCTCGATGGAGCTGCTTGTTTATCTCTAAAAAGTAATGAAATCTAGACAAAGTCGTGCCAAGTCTAAGGTCCCTTACTGCGATTTCTTTAGTATTACAGTTAATGTTCTGTGACTTGGCCGTTGAAGGGGATACAAGGGTACAAAACCAGGTGCTCCATGACACCATTGCACCAATCTGACGCCAGAACCGCTTGTGTACCCTTCAACGGCCAAGTCACACAACATTAACTGTAATACTAAAGAAATCGCAGTAAGGGACCTTAGACTTGGCACGACTTTGTCTAGATTTCATTACTTTTTAGAGATAAACAAGCAGCTCCATCGAGACCTGGCTAGTTTTTTACAGAATGTTTTGGTGGGATAACTATTGTTGCTTTAATATTTTTAGAGAAAACATATCCATAGCAACGTTGACATTGGCTTTAATAACATCAAGAGGCCCTTATGTTTTCAGTCGGCTTTTCAGGCTTTGATCTAATAGTTAGAGAGCTGGTGACCAATCGAGATATTTTTTCGTACAAGGCTAGGAGTTGTTAGGCTGATAGAGTAGACTTCGCTGAGTCTGAGAAAAATATTTTTTTGGCACGGTCGCGGTTGAAAGTTAGATTTTTTCGACTTTGAAAGTTTAAATGTATGGGTTCAGTATATTTTTTTTGTCGTACAAGGCTAGAAACTTCTAGGTTAGTTGTTGAGACTCCGTTGAACAAGAAAATATTTGTTTTTTGGCCGAGCGTGGTTGAAAGTTTGATTTTTATAACCCAAAAATTCACACTTTCTAGGTTATAAAAAACAATATTTCTACCGCGTTTGGCTAGTAATAAATAGTGATTTCGTGATCAGCGGAGACTAAAAAGGCAGCCTAAAAACTCCCAGCCTTGTAGACAAAAAAGAAATGACTCAACCCATACATTTAAACTTTCAAAGTCGAAAAAATCTAACTTTCAACCGCGACCGGACCAAAAAAATATTTTTCCCAGACTCAGCGAAGTCTACTCTATCAGCCTACTAACTCCGAGCCTTGTACGAAAAAATATCTCGATTGGTCACCAGCTCTCCAACTATAAACAATTCAGTAGCACTCAATTTAAACAGCTTCGACCACAACCCAGACTGTTTCACAAAATGATTGTATTTTAACAATGCTTTTACTGTAGTTATTAAATTTCTAGGGTATCCACAAAACATTTACATTACATTTGCTACACGGCTTGTTCATGGATTTGTTTATTTTCATGATATTATTTAGCCCTAAGCACCAAAGTAATAACAACAAGACTAAGTCATCTCGTGTACACACTCGTATGTACAGTTGGCCACATGCTAGGACACCCCTTTTAGTTCGATTGGCGCCCTTATGCCGCGAGCGATAAGAGCTGCCATGGGGTATCTGTGACTGTGGCCGACCGTACCACATTTTAGCGACGAAAATTAAAGAGTTTATTTTTGAATTAATTTCAGACTTTGACAAGGCTGTAATTCTCGGTAAAATTAAAAAGGAAATACTCAGGCCGACTTTCTACAAAATCTTTTAAGTTTTCAGATTTCTCAGAGATAAAAAAACATCTGATAATGCCAAACAAAGCGGACGAGACATCTGACGGACAAAAATCCTTAAGCGCTCCAATTGTTCCCTCAGTTCTCTTGTCATAATTAGGCCACAGGGCGAAGGTTTTTTTAAAGATAGCATCGTAATAAAACCTTATCACCTGAAGTGAAGAATGACCCAAAGTGAATCCAAGAGCAAACTTTGCGATTTTATGCCCTTAGATAACTTAACTTTAGTAGTATGCATTTAAATTTTTGGTTTTGCAGAGGTATACAATTTTTGGTTAGCAAGAAAAGCTAATATTTACCACCCTTCTTGAAATCAACTGACTTATTTATTTCCTAAGTTTCACAAACTTTAAATTCTCTACCTCCCAAACCAACACTCAAGCAAGACTATCCAAAAACATTGTAGGGCCATCAAACTTTACACGAACCGGATTCCAGGCTAGTTCTACTGAACTAGGGCACTGTGCCTAAGCCAATATTTTAGGCTGTACCACCAACTTAACCATTCAGGCGACCCAGCCTTCGTTTAGGGCAAAACAGGTTCTAAATTCTAGTCAGTAGGGACCTTAGGTATTCGCGGCCCGAAATTGTGGGCCCGGGTGAAATAATTCAGCAAAGATTGAAGCTCGGGACCCTAGGGTGGATCGATACTAAGGTCAGTGTGCCAAAGAGCGTATAGTAGGTTTTTTCCAGGGCGTAGGGAATCGGATCGGGATAATAGAATCTTTGCTGACGGGATTTATTGTGGGGTCTCGGGGAATAATTGGGCGCTTGCCCTTTTTTGGATTGCTTCCTCTGTCTATGAGATAGAATGTCAGCTAAAATTGCGTACGACTCCCGGTGGGTCATATAAAAACATAAATTCATAGTAATTAAGCACCTTTGCACCTGAATTCGAAATATTGTATGTTTGGATTGCAGTGTTGCATGCAACGGATGTTATCTTTGAATTGGACTTGTAACAGTGGTTGACAACAACGCTTGTATTTCTTTGTATTACGGTTAATTTTGGAAATATACTTCTAAGGATTGAAGAAACAGATCTAGTTTTTCTTACATATTTCTTACAGCAACAAGGAGCAGTGGTGGAAGTTCTTCTGTATTTCTGTTACATCTGCTTTTTTCTTCGCTGTCGAATTTTGAGTTAATGCGATGTTAATGACTTGACTGTTATAAGATTTACTTCAGATTGTTAGTGACTTATTTTTCGTTGCGCTACTTTTTCCTTTGTCCCTGTTTCATAATTCATAATATAAATTGGGGCAGAAGTTACCTACGAGGAAATCGACACAATTATAGAGATTGTTTCACAATTTGTGTCAACGAAAAGTTTCGTGTTTTCAGTTTTCCACCTTTTGTAACTTGAATGACTTTAGATTCGTCGGAGTGAACTTCACGTACGTAATTTTATGTGTATGTTTAATCATTTATTTACTTTTCACAATTTTTTATCAACACTATGTTACTATCAATGTTGAATCATTAAACTGAATCATTTTCTCAAAAAGTTATACACCTTTCTACAATTACAATCAACGCAATTGATACACATTTAATATTTGCCGCAAGTATTACCCAAGGCACTGATTTCCAGTAAGGACCAGAACCAGCTGTGTGACCCAAGAAACATCCACGCAACGTTAGACGTTACATCATTATTTATTCTCAAACAAACGAACGTAACAAATGAAACAACTAATTAGGTCGGGCCTAACCAAACCGAGAGCCCTGTAAATAACAAAGAAGCTCTAAGACCACTGCAGGTTGACATTTCATGTATAGTCAGCCACACGCTAGGATACCCCTTTTTGTGCGATTGGCCCCCTTATGCCACAAGCGGTAAGAGCTACCATGGGGTATCCTAGTCTCTGGCCGACCGTACCATCAGCAAGATTTGCGGTGAACCCCAAAACTTTCTCTCTTGCGTGTGGTTTGCTCTATATGGTAGTTTAGGTCGGATACTGTAAAATTATGTCAGTTGTTTATTTCTCATTTCCATTGTCGTCATTTTAATAGGCATTTGCTATCGGCAATATAACTAGGCAATGTTTTATTAGGGCTTTTGGAAAGATCTTAACAGTCTGACCTAAATAGTCCAATGTTTTGGAATACGAGACTACTCTCACAATTCAGAGTTCAGAAACAAAAGCAAGTATTTATTTTATTGATAATAAATTAGTACACATACTTACCTACTATCCCACGCACTAGCTACAAAGTCGACGTGTTATAAGAAACTTTAAAAACTACGTCTACTACACAAATAGCGGCCTAAGTCCTTCACCACCTCAGGACCGTCTCCAGCAAGAAATCCTCCAAACAACGCCGACCCTACGGCGGCCCACGCAACAGCTGTTGCTGATAGTACTATCAGCTGTACAGTCGTACACCCGGGCAACCCTTCGGCCAGGCAACAAGTCTGCCGTAGCCTAGTTCAGTGAACCCAGTGACCTAGTTACACGGCCCCGCCCGGGTGTGCCCGGCCTCCAAACGATCCAATACAGAAGCCGGTACAAGCCGCCAAGGATGTCCCAAGATGCTCAAAAAGCTGGAGAATTCCAAGAGGTCTTAGGAGATGGTGGCCCAATGGGTGTGGAGGGCTTTTGAAAGGAGAGGCTGGCTTTGTTCGAACCCCTATGGCGTTACAATTTGAGAATTGAAGAGACGGAATGTTTATTAAACCGACCACAGCTCTTCGTTTCAAAGTTACTTTCATTAAGCAGTTGATGGTTGACAAATGTAGCCACCAAATCTCTAATTGACAAGGTGTTTCCTAGGCAAAATCAGGTTCCTATTTTTATTTTCCGTTTAATTGCTCCAGGTCTGAAAGTATGTAATAGATAAAGATACCCGAATCTTGATGCGATGGTGTCATGCTATACTCCAAATGCGTACTGTGTAGCAACTTGTTGCTCTGCTCGTACCTCAGCTTCCGAATTCCTCCTAAGAATTCCCTTTCATAATAATGCTTAGAAAAGTGTATCCTGGAAGAGAGCTGTATTTATAAACGCAGAAAAGTGACCTAAAATATTATTTGTATTTCATATTATCATTGAAAATTAAGAGTTACTTACTGGATTATATTAGTTAGTCATCCAGAATCATAATAAAATAACGCTTATCAGCAGGAATACTTATATCACGCTACCTGTTAAAGGAAATTAACAATTTCATTTCAGAATCGCTCCTCCACACACCAAATGAGTGCATCATATGTATAATACATCGCCTTTTTAAGGAGAAACATGGTTACGAAAACCTGGCGGCCAATTAATTTCAATCTTTTTATCTACCTTTATCATTCTTCTCTAGCTCTCTATTTAATAAGAGCCCGGTAATGCCTGGAAACTGTTAACTATGCAGTTGTTCTTGTTTATACTGCAAAGGGTTAGGGCATGAATAAATTCGGGCGCGGTCTTAAAGCGGGCTTACGGAAGTGGGTCAGGAAGTAAGGGGAATTGTGGGCTAATTGAATCTTTATGGCGTTTAGTGAGCCTAGTTGGGTTTTCATTAGTGGTCTGCCGGGAGAGATAAATAATAAGTAGACTACTGTGTCAGACGAAAAATGGTTGTAGGTTATTCGGAAACCGAGAATATTCTTATCTAATCTATTATGGATTTTGCTCCTGAGCTTTGTTTTTTAACCGATTGTAAATGGGAGAAGGTACAGTCGGCCACAGTCACAGATACCCCATGGCAGCTCTTACCGCGCGTTGCATAAGGGCGCCAATCGAACAAAAGGGGGTATCCCAGCGTAGGACCGACTGTACTCAATTCGATCTGTATGATTTTTTTATGTGTGTTACCTACCTCAGAACTTTTTCTACGTGAATCGATTTTGATGATTCTTTTTTTGTTTCAAGGGGTATATTATGCTTCTAACGTGGTCCCAAAAATGGTGAAGATCTAATGAAGAACTTCAGAGATGGAAAACGGAACTTTTAAACGGACAGCAGCAAATGACTCGAAATCAGTGCAATAGCTTAATAACAGTGGACCTATTTAACATTGAAGTCGGACTTTTTATTAATTTTATTATTTTAAATTATTATGTTGAAGAGTCACTAGAACTGCCAGGCTAAGATGACCGTCGTAGACTAGGTTTTTGTCTCTACATTAATTACAAATACTGAGTCTACGGCTCTCATGTTAGGGTCTACATTGTTGCCTATTCTGTTTGCAAGTGTTTGATACTGCACCCTGCAATTTCGTGTAATTCTCAATGCAGCATTCAACAACTTGCGAATTTTGGCATTTATTTTAATTTCTTTTCACTTCGAACTTAAACGACCAATAAAACCAACACAATGTTTTATATCGCGTGGGAGTTGACACGACGACTCGAAAAGGTATAAAACACACTTTGAAAGATAAAGCAACTAAATAATTAACAACGAATATCCGAAATGGATACTTCGTTTTATGGACCCTTAATGATTTCAAGATAGAGGTTATTATTTACCGATTAAAGCACAATAAAGTAAAATGTGGGGCGCGCTGACCTTTCTATCGACACATGAGTTATGGTGGAGGCTACTCGAACTACACAGAAATATACAGTAGGACAGCTTCTACTAAATACAAATCAGACAATCAGACTTGTCTATTTAGATACCAATTTAAATTAAGTAATACATTTCGATACATAGAAAAATTTTATCCGGACCTTTTTTCTCGTTTCTATAAATTAATACATTTTGACACTAATAAAATGTATCTAGATTAAATTATTTTTCTCATGACAAATTAAGACGGTTTAAGCTTGATTCAATAGATAAACTAACCAATTTATCTTCAAACAAATCAGAACTTTAAAGATTATTAAAACTATCAATCTTATATGAAGTGATTGGAAAAGTGTCAGTTTTCGTATCAAAATGATTAAGGGAGGTATTAATAGTCACCTGAGATCGATCTGAAGTAGGTGAACTCAGAAAAGTCAAATGACTAACTTGAGTAGCTGTCAGCATATTAATAGACACGAGATTGACATTGACATTAGCCAAGGCTTGATGTCCTATAAGACCGATCGATGTACCTTAAGTTTTATTTATAGCTTTTTGTTTTCAGTCCCAAATTATTACAAGATTTAAAGTCAACTTGACAGTCCATATTTTGCCCAACGGACCCATGAATGTGTTGGCCAGGCACCTAAGTCTGATGCCAAAATTGCCTCCGAGTTGTACAGCAAAGAATATTCTGATTCTAATTCTAGAGGATTAGTTCGCTGGTTGTAGGAGAAAAACGAGGAAGACCCGGTTTTGTCCTTCTACTGGGACGCCATCGAGACACCATTGCGTTACAGGCTAAGGCCCCTGTACTTTCCCGTTGAAATACAAACCGGGAGGTTACCTGTTGAACGCATGATTCAGGAAGAAACGAAGGAAGATATTATCTCTCCGAAAAGAAATTTTCGGATTTTCCGTGAAAGTCGCTGAAAGGTTCAACATGGTGGCTTTTGTGGGCGGTTTGTTTTGACTGTGATTCTGATACAAATAATCGTGGGATTTCTTTTAGAACATTTTGTCATTCTGTTAAGGGCTATAGAAAGTGAATTTATACTGGGACCAATATTCAATTTTCATTTCGTCAATATAAAAAAAGCGTGATTATGGAGATACAATATGTTTTTTCTATTAAATTAACGGTTAACCTCACTTGTATTTTGTCGGTGTAGCCGGGATGAGAACCGAAACTAGTCAGCTACGCCGACAAAATAAAAGTGAATTAAACCTTTGTGATTTAATAGAAAAATGGGATATACGTACAATATCTTTCAAAATCAGGTGATTATTTCAATGTATTCCATAATGAAGGTAAAACAAATCAATGGCAGCCGCTACATTAAAACAAAATAGGACCTTTACTTAGAAATTAGATCGATCGAGCCCCCACTCGATGCATCAAGCAACTCAGACTCAAAACCCAACTTTAACTCCTCAACATTACGACTTCCATTTCTTTGCCTCTAACTTCCACATTTCCGCCTTTTCCATTGTAATTCGTTTTCCACGGTACAAGGCCATTGTGCGAGTGAGAGGTCGCTATGGGGCGCCGGGCAGGAGTGAGAGGGAGGGCTGCGGAGTGCAGGGCAGGGTCGCAGGTAGTCCACCGACCTGACCCAGTTACTTGGACGCATGTAAATATCGATTCGACGACCTGGGGCTTAATTGTCTAACTTTTGAATCTATCGCAATCCCTTTCAATGGCTCGTTTTCTACTGACAGTTAAAAGCTGAATTCGTAGCCGTTGGTAGATGGCGCTCATAGGCTTGGCCATACAAGAACCGGGATGTGGTTGTCAAATTTTGCTTACAAAAATAATTAATATCTTCAGAAAAAGCTAAATTTGACAGCCGTGAAAACGGCTCATTTGACGTTTGAAGGGTGCTGACGAACTTCACATTGCATTTATTTGACACAAACTGTTGTCGTTGACACCGATTCAGATAGGGATAGGGATTGCGACTCGATTTTGAAGGATATTGAGTGAAGAAAATAGCAAAATCGTTCACTCAATATCATTCAATTTGTAAGGCGTTTTGACTCATCCGTTCTGCTAACGATTGTGATTTAAAACCTAGACCATTCTAAAGTCGCAATCACGATCATAATCCCGATATCATCGAAAGAGATCGCGATGGATTCAAAAGTTAGACAATTAAGCCCCTGGGGCCTGAGTCTGTAACGCAATGGTGCCTCGATAGGCTCCTAGTTGTAGGCTTCAATTCTTCTTCTTGTAGTGCCGTCTCCTATCGGAGGTTGGCAATCATCTTGGCTATTTCTTCTTTTGAATTCTAAAAAAATGTTGCCAAGACGAGACTACAAACGTCGCACTGTCAAGAAGCTCAATATAATCTCATGTAGAGCCAAGGTTTTAACTTTACAAACTCTACAGTCAAAATATGGTGGCTTGGCCGTTTCGCCGATATCGGTCCATATGGCCTAAAAGTTCTTGTAACTAACCAACTTTTTTGTATGATTAGGTGTTTAAGTGTGTCATCCGACGTCGAACGAAGGTTGACGATATCGGTGATCGAATCTCGAGTCTCAAGTGGAAATGGGCAGGACACCTGGCGAGGAGGGAAGATGGCCGGTGGACAAGGGCAGTGACAGAGTGGCGGCCGAGAACTGGACGACGATCAGTCGGAAGACCAGCAGCCCGATGGTCGGACGACATTGTCATAGCGGCGGAGGGTCCATGGATGCGGATGGCTAGGGACCGTGAGAGATGGCGCGAGGGGAAAAAGGCCTATACCCAACAGTGGGCAGAGGTGGGCTGATGATGAGGTGTTTAAATGATTTTTTTCAGGTGTTTGAATAATTAAAGTCCAGACAAATATAAGGAGCTTTTTTTTTTCAATCCAAGTCCTGGCTAGCTTCAGTTTTTTTTTTTTTTCAGTACAATTATTATTTTAGAAGTGGCTTTCCAGCTGTGATGTTTGCATTAAATATTTATTCGCATTGACAATGCTGTAGAAAGTATTGTTTATGTCATACCAAGTATACCGAGAAAAATACAAACACCATAGTTAAATACTTTTGCTTCTGCTGCTGCTACTCTGTTTTTGCTCTCAGTCCTGTCCATCCAAAGGTTGTCTGGAAGAAATCGCTTATAGCGATAAGACCGTCATTTGTACTGTTCTTTTTTTAATTTTATCTGGGAATTTACAATAAAGAGTTACTTACTTACTTTTATGCACACAAAAGCACCTTTATTGTGTGGCCGACCATTACAGACAGAATTCACTTAGTTTACACCAAAATATACTTGAGCGTCACTCAATCAAACCCCTCTCAATATAATATTAAAGCAGAATCATCAAAAACAATGCTCTACAATTGAACAATAACAATAGAAAAGCCGCTCTAGAATTACTTTGCGAATTGAATGGAAATCTCAATTATGCAGGCACACGTCGGATTATGCAGGCCTTTGGATGAATTGTTCTCATAATAAATCGTTTAGACCGTTTGAGCGGACACTTTCTTCCTTTTACTAGAATGCGAAAATAAAGTCCATTTAGATTCTCGCCTAAAAAAACAGACTCGCGCACTGAGGGTTCCGTACCGCCAAAAAATGGTTATACAGTTTGACGGGTATGCCATCAGCTTGGTGATGATGCATATGGCTTTTTGGGCAAAAATTACAATTAAAATGAACGCAATACGTAGTTTCCTGCGGCGGTCGAACTTGATCATCAGATAACCATTTTTTTTTTTTGTGTTAATGAGCCGTTTTCTAAAAACTATTTCAAAGCACTTCATAGATGGCATTTAAAGGCGTGGCCATAGAAGAACCGGAATACTGCTGTCAAAATTAATCTGTGCTAAGCGAAATTTGACAGCCGTATTCCGGTTCTTCTATGGCCACGCCTGTAAATGCGCCACGTGAATTTATGCTGAAAACGGCTCATTATGAGATGATTCATAAATCGTTCGGTTGCCCAGTCTGAATGCACCATTCATAAAGCAAGATGGTCTAACAGAAAGGCACTTCACTCTAATCCAATCCGAACAACAGAACAGATACACAGACAAGTTAATTAATCCCACAAAGATCCGTAGTGCCAATAACTCCAGAGTTATTGACATGTTGTAGATTAAAAAAAGCTCGTCTCTACAGAAAACTTATTCAGTTATTCAAAATCATCAAAGGGAGTGCAACCTTATTGATACATCATAGTGTTTTTTTATCCTTTTAGGATGTGCAGGTTGGCTGGCTTTTCGTCGCGCTTGTCGATTTTGTTTTGGCGCGAGTTTCATTCATGAATTTTATTAGTTTGGTGTATTTGGAGAGGTACTTATAAGCAGAGGTTTTTGACGTCCTCTTTCTCTAGACTGATCGAATACCGAAGTGCAAATAAAATAAAAACCAATTTCACCAAAAGACAATAAGTTAAAGATAAAGTATCCTTAAATAAATACTTAAGATTTTATTACTTCAACAACATCTATGTGATTGTAATTTTTTTCACAACCGCGCCTGTTGCAAGTCTCTTACAATACAATTACACATAGACACTTAAGAAACTAGAATTTTTGTATATGTTTTTCTTTGACACTGTATACAGGGTGTTAAAAGACCGCCAACAAAGCGGGAAACCACGTATTGTCCTTATAAGGAACATTTTTGCTCAAGGAACTATGCCTGGGAAATCAACGGTTTCCGAGATAATAAGGTTCAAAGTTGGACTTTTCAAAACTTTTTTTTTGCAGAAATGTATTCAGTATTTAGTTCTTAACATACCTTCTCAAGAAACCATATCAAAATTATGAATATTTCTTACAAAAAACGACGTTAAAATTGCAACCCGCAATGTATTCTAAACATCGGCACTTCAAGCTTAAGTAACATAAAGTTATACATACGCTTGCGCAATATAACTTCTGTGCGTTACACGTCCATTGTGTGATAAAATATTTTTCAAAATTATAACCTAAAAAACCAAAATCATTTCCCAGCAATAATTTATCGAAAAAGTACTTTGTTTTGGTGTCCGGTATGCGTGGCTTTCGGGTCTGTTGGCGGTCTTTTAACACCCGGTATGTTTTTCTGCACTATTTTTACCTCAGAAAATCTTCACCGTAGAAACTCTTCTGAACGGATATGAGTTTTAGCGATCGGGAAAACATGCGAATGGAAAATTTACCACGAGGAAATAGAGTTGGGGGAAACAGTGTAACAAATTGTTATTCCTCATATTCAATTTATTTGTGTCATAATGGTCTCGGTTCTTTAGCTTACCATATACAGGGTGTTAAAAGACCGCCAACAGACCCGAAAGGTACGCAAACTAGACACCAAAACAAAGTACTTTTTCGATAAATTATATTGCTGGGAAATCATTTTGGTTTTTTAGGTTATAATTTTGGAAAATATATTTTATCGCGTAATGGAAGTGTAACGCAGAGAAGTCATATTGCGCAAGCGTTGACGTAAACTTAGGATACTTACGCTCGAGGTGCCGATGTTTAGAATACATTGTGGGTTGCAATTTCAGCGTCGTTTTTTGAAAGAAATATTCAAAATTTTGGTATGATTCCTTGAAAAGAAATTTTAAGTACTCAATACTGAACACAATTCTGCAAAAAAAAAAAAATTTTACAAGTCCGACTTTGAACCTTATTATCTCGGAAACCGTTGATTTCCCAAGCATAGTTCCTTGGGCAAAAATGATCCTTATGATGAGGACAATACTGGTTTCCCGCTTTTTTGGCGGTCTTTTAACACCCGTATGTACCGAGTATAAAACCTATCTATATATCTTCATCCTTTTTGTTTCAGCGTGGGTTCTGGGCTGGCTGATGTGCAAGACCGTGCCCTACGTGCAGGGTCTCTCCGTGGCAGCCTCGGTCTACAGCCTCGTCGCGGTCTCACTGGACAGGTCAGTCTTACTTACTTTTACCATAGGAGGGTATTTCCCATTGCCTGGGACCGGCCAGTTTCAGGAAACCATCGATGGAAACGCTGCTAGCGCGATGGTGGATTTGTAGTGAGGAAGGGTGTGTGTGTATATGAGAGGGTGTGATAGGGTGTGTGTGATGTGGATTTGTAGAGTATTGTCTGACAGGAGCCGATACCACTTCTACTTACAACTGCTTGTAGGCAAATGAAAACGGCATTTTCACAACGACGACAACGACATTATAACTGATGTAGATAAGTTGATGTCGGCCCTATTCTTAGTAGCCTCCATATGCAGGTAAAGTCTTACTTAGTTGCATTCTACTAAGACTATTCGTGATCACTGCAAAACACACCTTGACACTACATATCTTGACATCTATCTATACTAAACAGCCATGTTTGAACCTGAAGGGATAATTCTGAAGTCCTTCATAAAATGTTCACTTTCTGTAGTAAGGATATATAGGATATGTTCAGAAAACAAAACCGAACAATAGAATGAATCAAATATGACGAAAAGGACATTCTGCTTATTTATATTTTAGAGGACACGGTAAATATTGGGTCGTGTCATATAATTATTTTAAACAAGGCTCGTTGAGGTCAGTTTCACCTTCAGTTATTTATGTTGGAAACAGATGTCATGAAGGAAGTCGACAGATATTTACGTTTCTTTGAAGCTGATTATTTTATTTTTAATAACTGGCCAGCAACAAGGCGTCACCAAATTATCCAAAAATATTAAGAACCATGGTGATACGATGCTCAAATACATCAAGAATCAAGAACGTTTTTTTTTACCACAAAATGTCATTCGGTTCACCCTGCTAAAAGAGTTAGGACCTTTTGTAAGACATTGTATTTTTTTTTGTTGTATTGACGAATTTAATTACTGGTATTCCTATGAATAAAATTTTTGTTAGTTGACATGAATAAAAAATGAATTGAAACTGGATTTATAGATTTATAGTAAAGTTTTGAAATATTTTTGTATTGAGAATGCGGTTTATGCAAGTGGCACAGAGTTACCTAAAGTCTAATTCTTTATTCAGGATAGTAAACTGACAGATGCTAACTGTCACTTTGCAAAATAATGTTGCCGTATTTATTGTAATAGTGATGCATTCCATACGTTGTGCGATTCAGCTCAGTCACAAAAAAAAGCGAAATACGAAATTGCGCATGGTAGCCCGTGCGTCAGGAATTCTGGACGGAAAAAAAAAGTTTCAGAACGCAATATTTCCATAGATCATTTAAAAAACACAATTTTTAACGCATTTAACACTCCTCAAAAAAGTGGTTCAAAACACACTTTCTGATGTGGCGTGTAAATAGCCAACACCGTGTGTACTTGCGTACTTTATAAAATTAAAATTATAAAAGGAAAAGATTATTAAAATTCGTCAATAAAATACACGAAAACACGAGTAAGACCAACCGGTGCAAAATACATGTGCCCACTCACCTCTTCAACACTCCGAGAGCCACCTTCAACTCCTCGATCAGGTATAGCAGCAGGAGTCCAAGGATCTGATGAAGCACAAATGTCCGACGGACCGGCCGGTCATATACACTCGTGAGGAACGTCCAGATGCTTTTTAACAGTTATTATCTCCCAAAAACACAAACGAAAGCTCAATGCAATCCAGTCTTGCGGGATGGTAAATTCATTATAATGTCAAACACAGCAAACAATTGCAACTTGCCAAGACGACAAGGAACTCTTCTTCAAAATCACCAATAAGGTGCGAGATTATTAGCAGCAATCATCGCACAAAAATCACTACTAACGCCATCTCTTGGTAGCCTCCAGTAACTCCAGAACGGATCCGAATGTGAGAGGGCATTGCACCAAATTACAAGTGTTTTCGGTATACATTTAAAAATAATAAACTAAATAATTAGAGGTGGGCATTGATGCTTCACCACTTTCTCATTACTAATTAATAAGTTTTTAGTTAATTTCATATAATAAGCTTTTCATCAATCGGCCTATAAATCGATTATATCGATTACGCAATTCGATTCATGTCAAACTTTTTTGTCACCACACTATTTAATTTTCACCGGAGACTGGTCACACCGTAAACGTCAGTGTACTATCTTGAATGAAGAATTAGACTTTAATCTTGCCGGCAAAAAAGCTCAATATGACGCCTTCCAGCAATGTTTACAAAATCATCACTCGACGTCCGGCCTTTCCTGCACCCTCGTCTCGAATCTCATTTATCACGCGTCCAATAATCTCGAACGTCATAATGTTGAATTTTGAACCGATATTATCATCCCTAATCGCCGTCATCAGAGAGGCTTCGGAGGCTTCGCAACATCAATACAGCGCGGCCTTGACAACTTTCAACCTCTGCTTTGGTTGGGCCACTACTGCCGATGCGTTCACAACCAAGTAGTTGCTATATCAGCCAAAAGGATTGAGATTTTGAAGGTTCATTATTTATATTCAAAAAGTGATATTGAAATATGCATAACAATCATCAGAAAATGTAAACTTCAGATAGAGGATAACCTCCTCGATTTTGTTCTTTTGCTTGAATTTAAAACGTGCTGTGTTAAGGATAATTTTTGGAAACCTCTAAAATTCGAACACTGCACTAAATAAAAGTAACTGACTTTTAAAATTAAAATGCCTGGGGACACATTGAGATGAAGGATAGGAAGGTTTAACAACATCTATTATGTTCCATCGGCTACTGCCTGGTTCACGAGGAAGACTAGAATAATAAAAGTTATAGTTAAAGCACAGATCCCTCTGTAAAAAGAATCTAAAGAAGAACAAAAACGAAGACGATAGCACACAAAGGGGTTGGCGTGAGCTGAGCTCTCCACAAGTGCCATGCCGACGAAGGAGGACTTTAGTAATGCGACACTTATCATATAATAACTTACAGCTTTGACCATCGCAATATTTTAGTTCCTTTGACTGACTCTAATCGGCCAAGTAACACGAAGGCGTAGATCAGGGCCCTTAGCCTGTAACGCAATGGTGCCAAAATGGGCAACCGGTTGACGGTTTCAATTACGATTTATTGCTGTCGGTCCAGTGTCGGTCCTTTTAATGTTTTTGTAGTACAGCAAAGAATATTATGAGTCAATGGATTCGTTCGCTGTGGTTGTGGAAGAACCACGAAAAAAATCCCGGTTTTTCCTTCTACCTGGGACGCCATTGATACGCCATTGTTACAGGCTAAGGCCCCTGTACTCATAGGCTGGATAGATATAGAGGTATACAGTCATAGTCTCGCTGTGTGCCTCAGTCCGAGGTAGGCACCGGCCCTCTGGTCACCTGAGGCGTCAACCAGGCGCGAGAAGATCTCTTGATTTGATTTAGAGGCGCGCGAAACGCTTCAGTGAAAAAAAAAGAATGATATAGTTCTTTTCCTTCACTGAACTAGTTCACTCTTTTAGTTCATAGTTCACTTATAGTTTATTCATAGTTCACAGCTCATTAATAGTTCATTCTTAGTTCATTCACAGTTCATTCACAGTTCATTCATAGTCCATAGCTTATTCATAGTTCATAACTCATTAGTTCGTTCACGTATCTTTTGACTCACGGTAGTCCGCGAATGACAAAGGTGACAAAGGCGAAACACATGAGTTTTGGTTCTTAGTGTGGTAGATTTAAGAATGTTTCTTGAAGAATGAACTACGTGGACTAGAGTGAATGTGATATGTAAAGATTGGTAGTGAATGAATGAATGAATGGTTTCATATAACGAATGCATTCAATCGAAGCATTCATTCGCGAACTACACACCTTTAAATTTGATTTGATTCACAATTTCGAGTAGACCCCGGTGTCAAACTTGACATCTCGTTAATCACACGGCTGCCGACCGGCTGCATCCTCCGGGACTCGACTGGGGCTGCATTAACATAAGACGTAATTAATTCCTGTCACCAAGCCGGAATGTTTTAATATCTATCAGGGAGGGGTATGGTGTTAGTTGTTTTGCTTGCGGAATTATGGGACATCGTGCCTTTAAATAATGTCTTTGGATTTTGACACCTTTTCGAATATAATGCTGTTTGCACGGTTCTCTTTTGAGGGCGGTTAACCAGAAAGTTTACAGTGGCAAACGGTAAACCGTCATCTAACACCTTAAAACTCTATTCAAGCATCAAACCAGAAATAGAAACGCCCTGACAGAAAAAGGGAATAAAGTTGAAAACCCTGAATTATTACTCAGGGTGTTTCTACTTCTAGTTCGATATTAAAGCTAAGTTCGTGCCAAATTTTCAGATCTCCTGCCGGCATGTAACAAAGATCTCGTTAATAAGGATCCCAATTAAACCCAAAACAGAAATGTTGATTTAGTTTGGCTTAGAGCCCTCGCCCACGGCGACTTTTTGTAGCGATGCATCGCTACGAACGCGCTTTAGTCGCATTTGCAACGCGCTACGGAAACGATGCCAACGCGCTGAAACATCGCGACCGTATCGATGCAAACGCGCGACCGTGTCGGACGACATCGGGGAGAGAACGGAGGAAGCGTGGCGCGCGAATCGCATTTGCATCGCAACAGAAACGCGATGGTATCGCGTTTGCATCGCGGACTGAATCGTGGTTACGGTGGGCGAGGGCACACAGCTAGCGACCGCATCGCGACTGTATCAATACGAACGCGCGACAGCATCGCTACTGCATCGCTACAAAAGTCGCCGTGGACGAGGGCTCTTTGGCTTACCCTCCGCGCTCGGGTCCCGATGGTGTCCATTCCACGGCACGCGGGTCCCGATTCCGGAATGCAAACGCGTGAATAGGCGCGGTATTATAAATACCCCGGCTGTGTCACACAGCAGTAGGTCAAGGCAATGGGAACAAATGGGACCCTTTTCGAAAATATATATCTTGGGCTTAGCCTGGAATCCTCCCGGCCCCGTGAGGAATTCCCCTTGGTTCCCTTATCCAGGGCCCTTAGCCTGTAACGCAATGGCGGGTCAATGGCGTCCCGGCAGAAGGACAAAACCGGGCTCTCCTCGTTTTTCTCCTACAACCAGAGAACTAATCCTCTAGAATTAGAATCAAAATATTCCTTGCTGTACTACAAAAACATTAAAAGGACAGACAAAGTTAGCAAATCGTAATTGAAGTCGTCACCTGACAGCCCATTTTGGCACCATTGTGTTACAGGCTAAGGGCCCTGATTGGCGATGCTTTTGTGGCCATTGAGCAGACGTCCAAAAATGTATAATACACACAAACACAATTTGTTGCACTGGTGATTCTGAGTCAAATTTCAAAATTTCATCCCAAACCGCGCGAAAAAAAAATTCACTTCTCCATACAAATGGTGTCGATTGGCGATAGCCGTTTATATTGGCAAGTGTATTTTTTTTTCGCTCGTTTTGAAGTTAAATTTTGTTAATCGGCTCAGAATCACGAGTGCAACTAAATAGCTTCGGCTTTAAAACCACTAAAATTCCACGGTGTATTGTGATTAAAACCTCTGAATTATTATAGGTTTAGTTTAGACACAATTATTATTACTTTACGGTTGTTTCGGTTTCACGTTTGCAGATTGTTATTTGCAATGTTCTCTCGGTAAAAATAAAACGATGAATTTTTTTTTAAACCTCGCATCAAAATAACGGCTGTACCTATTAATACACTAAGAAAAAGAACATAACATTTTCCACTATGTTTTATCATAACTTGTTAACCTGTTGCCTCGTCCATATAGAGCCATATGAGCCTACCTTTCCTTCGGCTCGCTCGAAATAGAGAAACAAACAAAAAAAATATTTAAATATTAAAAAATATTAATAGCTCATATCGTAGGAGCAGGTAGGTTGCTTCAATTATAGGATCTGTAAACTAGTGTTGATATAAAAACATTTAAAGATTTTTGTGTTTATACCCAGCAGTGGGCAAATGTGGGCTGAGAATGATGATGCTGTTGATGTTGGCATTTAAACCTAAGATATACAAGGTGTTACAAAAGATGCTCTTTTTACAGGGTAATAGCACCTGGTGATAGGGATCACAACATAGGTTATAAAATAAAAATTGTTTTTTTCAACAGAATTGACATCCGGTTGACCAGTAGGTTACACCCTGTAAAAAGAGTTAGGATGTTTTGTAACACGTTGTATTATGGCCTGCCCCAGTCTTGTGCTAGGCCTGCTGGAGTCAGGAATCGTCAACAGTTCTGTTAGGGAGTCGTTACCCTCAGAGTGTCAACACTGAGACACTCGTCCCTCTTGCTCATGCTAGGCACGTCTATTATTCGCCTTCCGAAGGATTTATTTGACCAACAGAATATGAAGCAAAGCCACTGTTTAATCGCAAAAATCTGGTCACGTCGCCGATAATAATTAATAAGGAATAAATTCTTTATTTTTAGACGAAGCTGCTGTTTTTTCGGGAAAACTTTGGCGTAAAGACATTTTTGCATCGTCGGTTCTATATTTACTTAGATTTCGATTTTTATTACCTGAGCAATAATTTCCAGCCTTTTGAGGTTCTATTTATGCTGTAATTACATTATATTCTTAAATTTTTTTATTCAATAAAATACATCTTCTTTGCGTGCTGATCCTTCAAAATTGTTTTATGCCTAGGTAATATGCGTTGCTGTGTCGCTCTAAACAACAGATGAACTCAATCTATTCTTCTGGTGAGATCCACCAATTGAAAGCTATGAACTTCAAATTAAACTTCTAAAAAACATTACAAAAACGACGTGATTCAAATTCTCACCAAGTACATACAAAAAATCACAAGTCTATAAAGTCGAAATTGAGTTCTAAAAACTAATCTCAAACTTGGATTTTAAAACCTTCGAAACAAACACACAGGCTTCGAAAAATATCCACATTAATTTATAAAACGCCAACTGTATACGCCAATATAATAAGAAGAGTGTCACAACGTAAGGTTGGGAGTCAAGTGAAGATAATCAGTTAAAACCAATCTCGTCGTCCTTGACACACAGTGACTAAGACGCATGGCGATATTGTCATCTCCTGCCCTTGGGCGCATACCTACCAGAACATGAGCTGCCATGAAAGAACCACTTCAAGTTAGGACTAAACGTAGATTTTATTTTATGTTTTCTCGAGTACTAATAGGTCCTTTTTTTGGATACTTTAAAACACTTTAAACTGCTTTATTAACTATTATGTTCCCATAGTTTCTAGACTCTAGTTTTGCGGTCTGAGGCTACGAGTGTGTTTCAGTTAATAAGTATAATATAATTATATCGAAAATACCTTGTTACCTTAACTAGCACCTTAACTTAACTTAGTACGAGTAGCCATTTCTCCTAGGATAAACGATCATTAGACAAAAAATCTAGTTACTTTCCCCCGGGATCTAGACACTAGGTTCTAAATCAGCTGCTTCCAGAATTGAGGGACTTTGTTATTTTGAAGAAGATATACCGACGTAGAATTCAAAATGTCTTCAACGAGATCATGTGATTAGGACGCTAATCGATCATAAAAATACGCAGCCATATAATATTTTCTATCGAGGAAACCTTCTGACCATTTTTTTGCAAGATGAGGAAATAGATCCCGAAACTAGATTCGACAACGGATATTAAAATTGTCGTATGGAAAGCGAACTAGAACCTTGCGGGGAGGAAATCTCAAAATGGAACTGTGTCACGAATACTGAAATAGGCTTCCATCCCTATGACCTATGTTAGGAATAACCTTCAGCAGAATCTGTTTAACCGCGTAACTTTTTAGTACTGATTCATCGTCCATTAAACATTATAAGAAAGGCCCAGTAGTAGGCACAACTAGTGCCGCCAATGAAAAAAAATCATATCTTCTTTTTGGATGCGTTTTTTGCTAAAAACTCTCCTGCAAAATCTCACCGCGAGGCTTAACTATTTTTAGAACCTAAGGTTTGGATTCCGATCATACTCTACGAGTACCTACGAATGCAATAATTTATCGCCAAAAGTGATAACTTTTTTTTCATTGGCAGCGCTAGTTGTGCCTACTATTGTGCCATAAAACTGCCTGAAAAAAAAACGTATTTTTTTGTTTGGAAAGTTTGAACTTGGAATGTCTAATTTTACTGGCAGATTTAACAAAAACATCACATGCGTCACATTTTAAAGCTTCCGAGCCTGTGAATTGAAAACAGAATGATTATGACGGTGATGTTATTTCAACCAAAACTCTCTTAGATTCTGTTCATTACTAATCGAGCTCATTAATCAAGCACGAGTAAACACAACGCGTGTTCATGTAAGCTTCAAGGATTGCTAACGCGATTAATCTTTTCTTCACCAAATGCATGACATTGATTTGCTTGTTTTTGTGTCACGAAGCTTAAAATTTGTCTAACAACAACAAAACTGTTAATTTAAGTCTTGTTCTTTTGTTCTGGACAGCGGGGCCGATACTTTGTGATACGAGTAGTGCAGTGATAGTTTCTGGCCGCCGTGCTTTTAGCGTTGTATTTAACCATATCGGAATATACCTAAAACTTTTCTTTAAAAGAAACTAAGGTCTTTGCATCTACGTAATAATGAGATAAATTATACCGCGTCCAGTGGCACCTTCAATCACACTAGATGGGTGAAGGGACCACTTGGCGTTGCAGTGCCTGGGACATCGTTTTATGGAGTAGATAGGAGTTTTCTTTTAGAGATCTAAAGGAGTTTTTTTGTATTGTATTTTTGACTTCCAAGCCTTAACCCACATTCACAACCATTATCCTTTTAACAGATGTGACGCGTAAAGCATAAGATCCTTTCCGTAAAGGTAACAAAAGATCGACGGAAATATGAAATTTGACGTGTTCGACATCCCCAATCAAATTCGCACGTCTTCGCCGTTTTCCTCTATTGTTGTGATTTCTGGGAATATTTTCTCTTAAACGGAATGTGTAACCGGTTGTAATTATTGTCTTACTATGAATATTTACCTAAACTCATAAAAATATGTTTGCATGAATCGAAGAAATAAGAACAAAAGAAAACCTTACCGTACTAGTAAAATCGGCAAACTTAGAAGGTGATTTAAATACTTTCCTGTGGGGAATATCAAACACGAAATTGTTGAAGAAAATTGTTCCTTTCCTTCGAGATTTCTTTCGATTTCACATTTCCGGGAGTAGGCCCTACGGTTTCTCCTGTCAGCCTTGACTTGGCGACTGGGTGCCCATTTATCTCTTGTCTTCAGGCGCACATGTTCTGCCCTATCTACGAAGGTCGACGCTTAGGGAAGTATCCTTTTTAACAAGTACACTGATGTGTATTGTTTGTTACTGCGTGCCTTGCCTCCCCTTCGCGTAGAGATTTTGATTTGGATCAAGGACTTTTTGATACGCTTTTTTTGCGTTGTTCGCCCTTTTCTCGTTTCTCTTGTAAAACATTGGAACCCGTGCTGATAAACATTCGATGATGTTATGTAACAGGATGGATTGACTTTATTCAGTTTAACCTGGGTTTTATTAGAAGTCTGATTTTTTTTGCCTTAATAGACTGCAGACCTGAGTATTTTGATATAAATTTTTAGGTGATAAGCTTCGCGTTCTTGAGAATGTCAAAGTCTTTACCAGACAGATAGACAACAGATTGATCCTTTAATAGCTCCGTTTTTCCTGCTGAGGTCCGGCATCCTAAAAATAATAAGTTTGCATGCGCTTTCTTTTTCACTAACTGCCTTGAGAAAGACACATTGCGCAACCCATATCTTCAAGGTTAATTGTGCGGGGATGCTCCGTGGTACTTTGGGGATTAACCGCGGGCTTAATCGCTTCGATTCAAATCCTCTGGAATTCCCCGATTGGAGGAAGATACAGAAGGATTGCTTGGAAAAGTGACAACTTGCAATTTCGCTTATGGCCTACCACACGTATAAGCTTGACCACAGTTTTGCCTGCGCAAATCCAGCTTGTTTAATGAAGCCAAGCTTGTTTAATACACTTTATTGCACACAAAAATAAAAAAAAAACAAGCTGGTTTGCGCAGGCAAATCTGTGGTGAAGCTTGTACGTGTGGTAGGCCCAGGGGAAACTTCTGTATTTCAATCGTCACAGTAACTAATTTGTTCTCGGATGTAGGGTCGGCCACAGTCACAGATAACAACATTTTCTTATTTTTTTTACATTTTGTTTCTTTCGGTGCATTTCAGGGGTTGAAACCTTCGTTTGTAAAATCGGCCATCTTAATTTGTTTAGGTTATTTGTCAGCCAAGTCAAACTTCACACCGGTCACGGCAGCTCTTACCGCGCGCGGCATAAGGGTGCCAATCGAACCAAAAGGGGTATCCTAGCGTGTGGCCGACTGTACTTGCGTAATGTTAACCGTGACCTTGGATATTTGGGGTGTTATTTGCCGATCCGATCCGCTAACCGCGATACGTGGATTACACCCGCGATATATCGCCAATAAAGACGGTTAATTGCCGAGTTGTCCCTGAAACACTCCATATGGAGTCTTGTGGCTAAGCTGTGGATTGTTTGTTTACCCTGTATTAGTGAGACGAGATTAAGAAGATTTCTACTGATGTTATAGGGGTGAAAACGGCCATTAAAGACAACTCAATATTAGCAGAATCTTTAAATTTCTAGAATTTATCTAGCATAGATTCGTTACACTTTATTATACAAACTAAAAGATAAAGTTAAATAATAGAGATGTAAGACATTATGAACAAGAGTGGACTTATTTCTATAGAAATTTCTGCCAGCCAGCCCAATAATAATAAAATTGGTGAATGTTAAATTGAGAGCGGGGGAGGGCAAATAAAGCACAGAACAAAAACTGTAACTACTTGAAAACGTTGTTTTATTATGATACCTACAAGTAAAAATACTATACAAGGTGTTACAAAAGTACCTAACTCTTTTTACAGGGTAATAGAACCCGGTGATAGGGATCACAACCTTAATTTTTTTTTGCTCTATGACGTTCCGTTGATTTTTAAATTAATAAAATGTTAACGCTGTGGCGAGAGAAAAGTATTTTTTAAATATTGTTTTCATTGACTTTCACAATGTTTTAACAACTCAAAGCTATGTAAATGCACCTACACACACAAACATATTTTTAAATTTGAGCTAATACCAAAAACAAAAAAGTTATGATTTTTTTTCAATTTTGAGGTTATAAAATAAAAATTGTTTCATTCAACTTTTTTTTACAGATTTGACATCCTGTTGACCACTAGGTTACACCCTGTAAAAATAGTTAGGATGTTTTGTAACACGTTGTATGTCGTACTGACTGTACAAAAATACATATACTAACACAGTCAGAAAAACACCGTAACCCTTTTCACGTCCTCTAGCAGTGGTTTTCTTTTTCTTAGTTTTTTTTTTGTTTATTTTATCTCATGTTTAAAATAGGTACAGTCGGCCGCACGCCAGGATACCCCTTTTTGTTCGATTGGCGCCCTTATGCCGCGCGCGGTAAGAGCTGCCATGGGGTATCTGAGATTGTGGCCGACCGTACCTAGTAGTAAGCAAAGTAGGTGTAAGTTTAAAAAATATTTTTTACACTGGTATATTTTTGAAATAACTCTTATCGACATTTTCAAGGCTATCTGCCTCGTGTGATTAGAGATGCAAATAGAAAAAAAACAATTTGTTTTTTTTCAAAACTTTGAAAAAAAACATGAAAAAAAACATGGCACTGTTGTTTTTTTTCTAAATTTGGTTTTTTTTCAGAAAAGGTGTTAGTACGAAAAGGTAATCAAAAGGTATCAATACGACACAATTTAATCTTCAAATTAATCACAGTCAACAAAAATCAGTCTCTCTCACCATCACGCATACTGCAACTACTGCCTCAACTCAAGTACCTAACCAAATCATAAACAAAACACCACCCACACACACTAAGAAGTCGCGCAAAACAATCAAGCAATAATCCAAGCAATAATAGTCAATATTCTAACAACCATAAAAACTACCTTAGAAACTCCAACGAAGTCTCTCGCTCTCGCGAGCATTGCGTTCGGTTACTTTCGCGCCCAGTTGGTAGGTACTACAGATTATAGTGGAGGAAAGTAATAGTCCTTGACTTCAACAATATAAGGTTTAGATATCATACAAAAAACACGGAAAATAATATAAGACCTTACTTACTCTAGCCTAGCTAGCTCTGCGTTCAAAATCTTGGATATGAAATGTAACAGAGAAAGTAATTTTCAAATATGACACCTATATTCCTACAAATAAAGAGCTTTGTATTGTCCTTGACAACTTTGACCTCTTCTTTCGGTCGTTCATACCATTGGTCAGAGTCAGATTTATATCTAAGAGTGGAGAGAAGAAAGTATGAAAAAAAACGTCCCCCTGAAAAAAAAACGTTTTTTTTCACGTTTTTTTTCAATGTTTTTTTTCACGTCAGAAAAAAAACCGTTTTTTTACATCTCTACGTGTGATACATTTCCAAATGATTAATTCTATGTTACTATCTCGTCCTCGTCAGTATATGACCAAAAGTAGATGGTGGGTTATAAAAATTTTACGCCACGTAAATCACACACTCCATGTTTTTATTGTTTGTACATAAAACCACCAAATTACTTGCCTAGAAATACAGCTCGATCGCACACTGCGCTGCCAATGAAAAAAAAAATCATAATATACTTTTTTGCTGCGTTTTTTTCAAAAGAAGAGCCGTTCAATGAGAAACCCTAGGCTTATCTATTTTTAGGACCTAAGGTCTAGATTCTAGATCGGCAAGAACGGCCACTTTTGGCGGCGGGGGGATTCATTCGTAGTATATAGGGTGTGGATGTAGACCACACCCTATATAGGTCCCAAAAATTGTTAAGCCTAGGGATTCTCATTTAACGGCTCGTTTTTCGCATTTTTTTTTTAACTTTTACAACTCGGATTACATCTAAACAACTAAAAGTATCAGATTATTTCTCATCAGGTGCACAAACTTCCGGTTTTTTAGAGTTTGAGCTTTTGTTCTTCTGTTGAATGTTTTTGCATACATGTGCGAGTGTGTGCAAAAGTAAAACACGCCGCACTTGAAGAAAATAATGTATTTCCTTTCGGGAAATGGAACCGTAAAGTAATATTTTAGGACCTCGCCATTTATGGGGTTGACGAACCAATCAAAACGGACGTTTATACGGAAAATACACTTTATTTATTAGTCGTAACTACAAAAGAAGATTTCAGATAAGTAAAGATACTTACTACTCGTATTTTAATAAATAAATAGATAAATACTGACACAAATATATAAAAGAATACACTCATCCAGACACAAAATATAATTAACTTCATTAGAGAGATACATAAGAATGCCGTCCTTTAGTAAGTTTAAAATGTTAACACTGAGCTCTGACGCTTCTGTTATTAATATTTTGTAACTCAGAGGAAGTGCTTTATTTAATTCTTCGCATTTTAGGAAACTTAAAGCCTGATTTCCATTCTGAGCACATGTTCCAGCAGTTTCCTTCGACTCCATTTACAAACAAAACAAACAAACTTCACAGATTTCGCACTGGGGGTTTATATCTTTAAAATTGTTACATCCGTTTCATTTAGTATAAATGAAAAATACACACTTTAACCAATCGGATTATCTTTTTTTCTCTCGTTATGTTTCTCTCAACACGTTTACAGTCAATTTCAAGACGATAACGATTCAAAAAATATGGCGTCATTTGTCAATAGCTGTGTTGAATGGAAGAGTCATCTTTAATTGTATTAAAACCACCGAACTAAATCACAATAAAAATTTGTCCCCACAGAAACAAATGATATCAGCAATAGAACAATACGAAACATCATTTCGACCATACGTCTAATATTCGAATGTCAACCTTATTGCATTAGCGTACAGTTTTACTTTAATTGCATAGACTACGAGCAAATAAGCTCCCAAAGGCAATTTGGGCATCTATTTTTCCAGACACATTTCAGTGTTCTATCTAGTTTTATCCTTGATCGAAGACTAAAACGGTACAACTTTTAAATTTCGAACAGCCTCTAATGGTGGACAGTAATAAGCGGCGCATGCCTCACAATGGGCACGACGGGAGCGTGTACAAGCGGAGCGTGTACGAGCGGGGCGTGGTGCACGAGCGGGGCGTGGTGCACGAGCGGGGCGTGCACGACGGGGGACACGACGCGGTAGGACGGCACGTGGTGCACGACGGAGGACGTGTGGGATACTGCGGCGACGGGGTGCGCAAGCGCAATCGGATGCGCCACTGGCACTATAGGGGCGATCACGCCACCGTGCGCCGCAGCCACCAGCGCCACTAATACTGCCTGAAATAGACGAGAAAATATGCGTTAGAAAAAAAAACTAAAGCCTTTGCATCTAAAAAATGAGATGATTTATACAGCGTCCAATGGCACCTTCACTCACACTTCATGGTGCACTCTAAGTCGATAGCGGAACTTTAAGTAGGCTGTCTACTGATCAATACAAACAACTTGTACTAGGTGGCGACAAAAATGGAGCGAAAAAAATATCAGCTGTTGCATACATTTGGCGCAGTACTGAGTCGACCTTTTGTATGGAACAGCTGATATTTTTTTCACTCCATTTTTGTCGCCACCTAGTACAAGTTGTTTGTATTGATCAGTAGACAGCCCACTTAAAGTTCCGCTATCGACTTAGAGTGCACACTGTAGATGGGTGAAGAGACCAGTCGGCGCTGCAGTGCCTGGGATGTTGTTTTACTTGGAGTAGGCTTGCCCAGTACCTATACCATCCTAACAGCTTAGTCGGCCTAGCCCACAGGAAAGACAAGTCAATGCGTGTGGAGCCAACTTAGCCGCGGGTTTTCTCAGGATGTTTCCCTTCACGGGTAGCGAGTGGTTTTGCTCCTTTAAATTTACAAATGTACGTAACTTTGAAAATACACCAAGTCGTTGGCACATGCCAGCACCGGGAATCGAACCTGGGTCTCTCGATTCTAAGTCCAATGTTCTACCACTATAGGCCACCACCACTTACGAACCGAACACTTATGATGAAATACGTCTCACAACTAGCGCCGCCAATGAAAAAAAAATCATATTTTTTTTTTTGGATGGGTTTTTAGCAAAAATGCTCGTGCTATTTCTCAACGCAAGGCTTAACTATTTTTAGGACCTAAGGTTTGGATTCCAGGATTGGATTTCCTACAAATTCAATCGATTCTCGCCACGTGGCCACTTTTGGCGAGAATCGATTGCATTCTTAAGTTCTAGGATCTGGAATCCAAACCTTAGGTCCTAAAAATAGTTATGCTTCGTGTTGAGAAATCGGAGGAGCGTTTTTTGCTAAAAACGCATCCAAAAAAAAGATACGATTTTTTTCATTGGCGGCGCTAGTTGTGAGACGTATTTCATCTTAAAACCTCACACGATTGAGTTTTTGAACGCGGTCGATGTTTTTACAGGACCTTATTTATCAGAGCAGCTACCACAACCTTACTACTATAGTATTAGGATACATGACTGACGTCCGGTACAGCTTTTTCGCACTCGTGGTAGCTACTCAGTTCATCAACATCAGCCTCTAGGTACCTATTGGTAAACTGGACGTAGGCCTCTCTTAAAATTATCCATTATCCATTAGTCGTAGCCCACTTGTTCCCAGATGTCATCCGCCCAGCACCTGAGTGGGCGGTTTCACTACCACTAATTTTGTTAGGCTCGTCTATCACTAACGTATAACTTGACCTATAATTTAGGCCTCGTCTATTACTAAAGTACACTTGACTATCCAGCTGGCGAACGGCCTTCATTTTAGTTTCTGCGAGGCATAACAATTCTAAAATAACACCTGTTTGTTGTTACAAGAAGGCTCCGATTCCACGTATTTGACCTGTTCCATTATTTTATGCTAAAACGAGACAAATAATTAATTATTCAGCGTAGTCGATAAAGTAAACGCAATCCTCGGGTCCCTGAATAGACTTCAAAAGCTCCTAGTAACTGACATACTGCCGGTGTCTGAATTGAGAAATTCGCTAAGCAAATGGATAAGTATCGTCCTGTCTCTGCAGATTTCTCACAAAAGAGCGTTACAGAACGATAGGCCCGGTTTCTGAATTGAGAATTTTGCTTAGCAAATACTTAACTATGTGAGACATCTGCAGTGACAGTACGAACCTTATGAAAGTAGGAACGTAAGAGTCCCCTTCAGTACCGTGGGAACTCAGTGACGGCCAAGCGCGTGAGACGCTGTTTTCTATAGCTGTTTCAGCCAGAGCGAGTCGGGGCGCGGGAAAAGTGAGAGGCAATGCGGCTGTATGAGTCTACGTGTGTTCGTGTCCTTTCGCGAGTATGTAGTTGTAGTTATAACGTAGTAGATCTATTTTCCCAAACGCATCGCTTTAATTTCTTTCAGGCTATTTTTTTTTAGTATAAAAACTATTTTCAAACCTCCATATTGGTCATCTACTGATATAAACCAAGTTTCAGTCAAATCCAGCCTGTAGTTTTGAAATTAAACCGGAACTACGTTTGTATGGGAAATCGCTGCTTCAGGGTGTTCTTAATGAGGTATTTTTAGCGCTCTAGGTTGGTAATCGTATGAGGTAATGGCCATTCTTGGTGTTTAGACCCCTAAAAATGTGTGAAGGACATTCTCGATGAAACATTTTGATCCAAATTCCATAGTAACCTAAGTTGACCGAAGAGTGTATATCAAAAGTTGTCTAATAAAGCATTAGTTTAAATTACTTTTTATCTCATTTTCGGACTTCCAAAACCAGGGGGCTAATGCTCGGGAATCTCGCATTCGACACATCTCGAAGGAAAAATCTCATGTCATTCCGATCTCGACTGCTCCCGACCACTCGAGTCATGTCGAGCGAAAAGGCAAACATCTCGCGGAAATTTCGTGCCTTATGTCGAGGATGACTTCGTGAGATAGGAGATGTGACATTTTCCGCAAAATTTGATTTTTCATTCGAGATGTGTCGAATGCGAGATTTCCAAGAATTAGCCCCCTGTGTGCTTCCAATGAAATTGAGCCTTCTTCTAGTTTAACAAGAGTTGTACACAGAGGTTGTTTTGAATGGTTTAATAATATAATGATAATAATCTCACTCTGCCTATTCTCTCACTCACACTCACATTACCTATTCAGAGAAACATTAAAACATTCTAGTGTATCAAATGTGCCCGCCGTTTATTCAAACAAAATGTGATCAAACACGTGATAAAGCATTGTTAGTTCGTAGCTTTTATTTCATACAAAAGCATTAAAACCGTATTTTTTCACGGGTCAACCAACTGCTCGAATGGAAGTTAAAATTAGATTCGGATCGACCATTCCTGCCCCCTACATGTTATATTACGGCTGGAGAAAAGTTTTGTTTCACAATAACAAAAGAATATCCAAGCTAGACATATTGTCATTCTAGACAAAATATCGGAACGGAGTAATGTGCCTAGAACCTATGTGATTTGCCGAGAAAATACCTACGTGTCTATTGTGAGAGCTTGCAATAGAGTGCCTGAGAAATATTGTTACGATCGGAAATATACGAGAGAAAATGTACCTATATTTGGAGCTTACTGAAGCATTATTAGATAAATACGAGTCTACTACCACTAAAATTAAGTTTACAAAAACGACGTCATTTTTTTGTTACCTACTGAAAAGCAGGATCTATTCTAACCAATTCTTGAAAATGGGCGAAAACAAATGTCGCTTCGGGGATACCTTATTTACGATGCAATTCGTATAGAAAAGAGATAACCTTGTTCAGAATCCAACCAGTGTGTAGACTTGTCTATTTAGCTAGCGACAAAAAATTTAAACGAAAAGAAAGCAGCGCTGTAGGCTTAGCACGCGAGCCATTTTGCCTACTCTCAACTGTCACCTTAGCCACTGTTCACTGTCACCTCATTGTTAGTGGCTAAGGTGACAGTTGAGAGTAGGAAAAATGGCTCGCGTGATAAGCCTACAGCGATGCTTTCTTTTCATTTAAATTTTTTGTCGCTAGCTAAATGGACAAGTCTACACACTGGTTGGATTCTGAACAAGGTAGTGGATTTCATTAAAAAAATACCGTCTTCCAAACATCGTGAGAAAAGTTTCATGATTGAGAAATTATTCTTTGAGACGAATAAAGCAGCCATATATTTGCTTACCCCTTCTGGTACCTATGGGTCAATGAAAGTGCGTATAGTGTGGTTGGAAAGCCCAATTTTTCACAGGGTTTTCAATTTTGTTGTTCAGTATACTTTCGTCCACGGTATACTTTCGTTGAACCTGAAGATTTTGTTTTGTTGAACACAAAAAAATGCTCTATTATTTTATTTCTAAAACACTTGGCAATTAAGACCTAAATATAAACGTGCCCAAAAGCGAAGACGTTGCACTTGAAATCACACTTTTGAATTAAACTGACAGGTACACTTAAGTATCTAGCAACTTTAAAGAATAGAAGAAAAAACCAAGTTTGTCTATTTCCACTAACGACTATTCTCAAGTAACCGGTCCCCGACCTCCGGTCATAAACGTAACAGAAGAAAAGGTTCCTCACCATTTTTGAACGAGCGAGTGAAGCAAGAAGTTTTCCTTGTCTGCTAGAACAATCCGTCGTTTGTATGTATGAATGTTCGTTCGACGCTAACTTGAGTAAATTTGGTCGGATCGTTATGAAATTTGGTAGGCGGACAAGTGGTTCAACAAAACATTTTGACAGTTTATTTTCGTTTCCTCTCTCTGAGGTACTACATTGAGTTCTAATTAAAAAAATATTATATTGCTGATGAACACACACTTTTGTTTTTTTCCTTTAAATGCTTTCCTAGCACGGTTTAGTGCTTTAGAAAAAACAAAACGTAAACACTTTTAATTTCAAACAGGTCCTTAAATTATTAAATAATAAATTAATTGTAACAGAAAAGACAACTATCATAATAATGATATTGTGGGTTTAAAATGTATATATGTGATCCCAAATCTGTATGTTTAAACTCAAGATCACTGTGAGTGGTTCTTCTATCCCCGTAATTATTTCAGTACTGCGGCCATTAAGAAAGAAAGCTAGACACAAAAAGAGGAACGTCCTCGATGCAAATGAACAAAACACAATTATGGGTCGATCCAAGTTTAGTTAATCGAGTTTTAGACTAACCAAAGAAGGTTCCAATCTATTGTATCTAAGTGGAAGAGGGAAACATTAATTTAGACCACCACAACGAGATTCCTTAAAATGCAAATATGATTAAAAACTTGCGATGTGCTTTCTTCACTGGCTTAATGTCAAGGGCATGAATTTTACAAAGGTATAATTAAATGCAGTGTAAGGGGATTCATAGTATACAAATACCCTTATACTTTTAGTATAACTAACACACAAAAAATTCCAGAACAAGTTTATAGTAAAATTGTTTGACGCTAAGTGTCTATAACCACACGATGCCGAAATTCTGCGACCGAAGTTTGGCGTGTTTACGCCTGCAATGTTATTTGAATGGCCCGTTTTCAACTGACAGTTAAAAGCTAAATTTGAAGTCCTTGGTAGATGGCGCTCATGAGCTTGGCCATACAAGAACCGGGATGTGGCTGTCAAATTTCGCTTACACAGATTATTTATTTCAGAAAAAGCGAAATTTGACAGCCGTGAAAACGGCTCATTACTGACTCATTAGGCCGAAATTCCGGCGAACGGAATTTCATGTCATCTTTATACAAACACAGTGGAATGTTAGTTCAGCCGCGTAAGTTCCGCGACGGAATTTCGGCTTGGTGTGTGGTTAGACACTAAGCGGAAGTCATAATATATGGCGCAAATAAGATGCAACTTTCAGCCCCGATTTCACTTATTCTCAAGAAGGCAGTCATATTACCACTAAGCTTATAAAACGCTTCTAATTTCAATCACTAAAGATGCAGTTGCGTAAAAAAAATTAGACTTACTTGGAGGAATATTTTAAATGCTCTATTTTTCTCGACTCACAAAAATTGAGAACTAATTTGATTGTTTCTAAGATTTTTTTCCCAGCAACAGGGGGTCTACCGGCTAAAACGAAGCCGATTACCATTGGCAAAAATCGAAGTTCTATTTATGAAAAATTAACTGGATGACAGTAAAATAAACTTGGGTGGCCGTACACTTTTCAAAAATCGAACTTCGAATCGGCTTCGTCTTAGCCGGTAGACCCCCAGAATCGTATGAATCACGATAAACCATCATGATATTTTAACCGATTGAACTTTGCTAAGTTTCTTTTGGTTGAATTAATGCGTTACTAATATATTAGACGGAAAGATAGAAGGAAAGAGAGGTAGAGGACGGCCACTGAGAAGCTACTTTGACCGAATTAAAGAGAAGGTGGACGTCGTGACATACCAGCCGGCTAAGGAACTGGC
Source organism: Zelleria hepariella (assembly GCA_949319315.1). Classification (NCBI taxonomy): domain Eukaryota; kingdom Metazoa; phylum Arthropoda; class Insecta; order Lepidoptera; family Yponomeutidae; genus Zelleria; species Zelleria hepariella. The sequence goes on from OX439388.1 coordinate 672,878, forward strand.
CTGTGATCGAAGTGCATGGAGAATTCTGCACCGACAAGAGGATAACTCTTAAATAGAATGATGATGAATGCGTTTATCACTAGGCCTCTAAAGCGTATCTCTAAAATTATTAACAGGGTCTGTATTTACCAGTTTGAACATGGTTGTGTGGTGCGAAGTCCGCAGCTTCCACTAGGACCTTTGGTTGTTTGTGTGCCCGTGCGGGCAGGCTTGGTCCTTTTATAGCGGCCCTTTAGCGGTCTAGGCTAGGCTGCTATAGCTACAAGGAGCTGTAATAAATCTCGCGTTAGCCAATGCGCAACTTGAGCGTGTGTTCGGAGTTTGGGCGAGGTATAGTCTGTTCGGCAGGCGGAGGTTAATTTCGTCAACATAATATAAATTGCTATTCCTCGATTAATAAATATCGAAGAAATTAAGTAGCGAAAGTGGCGTTGGATAAGTCATACTATGCAAATACCCGAAAACCACCCCTCCGAAATAGCACTGATATGGTGTCTAACTGAAACACGGAAGAGAGGACGCCCTAAAACTATAATCCGCGCGGGATGAGAATAGGATGCGATCTTTTGGAACGGAGACGCGCGCGGTAAACAAACTCGCGTGAAAGCTACCTTGTCAAAGAAAAATAAAATTTTCCATCCCATTCTCATCGCGCGCGGATTATACTTGGCGTCGATCAGTGCAACAGGAAGCAAACAGTCTCGGGATGAGCATATCCGAGCTTGAGATGCAGGCGCAAAATTGGCCAAATGGAAAACTGTTTTGGAGCCCATATCCCCGATTTGGGATAACAGGTGATTATAAATGCATATAATCATGCTACGCAAATATGCTGAAATGAAGATATAATTCATTATTACATATAGCAGGACGCCAATTTTTATTGAAAAAATATTGCTTTTCGGGCATTTTTTTATTTATCCGATATGACACACAATTAAAATCTTGTCTCCGAAGTTGACTTTGCTTACCAAAGGCATCAATTAACTGAATCAGACTGACTCGCGTATGGCAAGTGCCAAGCCTTTTCCTGCTCTCCAACTACTACAAAATCAACATTATATTTTTTGACCCCCATGAAGAGTTCTCTGCTATCTATGTAAAACTTACCGAACTGGCACTAAATACGTGCTTAATGTTCTATTGTAGTGATATTAAGGAGTATTGCTGAAATAATCTGCAGACGCTCAGTTTGCTGGGAGGTCTGAGATTATACCCGGTCCGACTGTTTAAGAACTAACTCACAAAATATCAAGTTGCAGAAGTATTTTGTGAAAAAAAAAACTTTACTAATCGTATAGCAAACTTTCTTTTTCATTCCTATATTTTTTTTTATTGAGATTATTTCAGAAACGGTCCATTTCGTGGTGATTTTCGGCCTCATTCAATTTAATTTGAATAAAGGTTAAAGTTAACCTCGCTACGCTTGTGGCTCTATTTAAGCATTTACTGCAAACAATACTTTTGCATCCTCGCATAACCAATAACTATTTATAGCTCTCGCCTCTCATCTGTGAGAGTGGGACTTTACAAAGGCGATCTTTTTTATTCCAAACGTAAAAGAAGAAAACCAGCCGAGTTGGTATTTCTTTGTTTTTCCATCGTGAACTAAGTTCCCGACAATGGCCGCGAGTTTCACTTCACTTTTACTAGGGATTATAAAATGTTGAAATGGAAGGTAAAATTGATACTCATTCTCAATGTGCCATTTTGTTTATTCGTCATATTGTCTCAACGTTAAGTAGTGTTTAGTGGGGTTTACTCAAGGGTTCACTTTTGAAACTAAGAATAACGAATTGATTCCTCTTGTTTATAATACCATTCTGTTCCTTTTTGGGATAATAATATTATTACTCCCATAAAGTCAGCCATTTATTTTTTTCGATTTTCTTTCTTATATCAAGAGTTATGGTGTTGCTGAAGGTACTTATGTGTTCCTAATATTGATTAATTTAAATCGTTACTTTTTTTTACTTTTGACTTTCTATGTAGGTATAGGTATAATAATGTATATATTGAATACTGAATAAAAATATTTGACTTTGACTAAAACAACGGTACTCGATCGTGACACAACATTGAAAAGTAGCGTCGATAGTAGAGGGGCTGTTTGCCATGTCAAAGTGAACGGAGTATACCAGTAACCGAAGCTGAGTGAGTCAACAGAACGTTGCGCTAGCGCCGATACCCTCTAATTGTTAATTGACATCGATATTTCACGACCTTTATTACTTGAAAGGTGCTGGCTTAACTGTTAATTAATATTACTAACTTAGTGCGATCGATTGAGATCGGTCATCTAATATCCCAACGAGTCGAGCTTTGCATGATAATTATACTGAAGGGATAAATATTGCAAATTTGTTCAAATAGCGCCGCTCACAGCATTTCGATATCTTGTTTATCCTTATCCTTGCCTTATCCCATTATTTATGGTCGGCTCTCCTCGTTTTCTTGCTCCAGGTTTTTCTGTCCTGGGTTGTCGTTTCGCTTAGTTGGGCTCGCTCTAAGTCCTTTGCGACCGTGGACCACCAGGTGGCTAGGGACGTCCTCTGCCTCTCCGGATTTCTGAGATTCTTTTCTATTCTATTCTATTCTATTCTAGATTTGTAATGCGCGTTTGACAACATAATTGTCGTCTCTCCTCATGACATGGCCGTACCACCGTAGCCGATTTTCCGTAATTTCCGCTTCGATGTCATATTTAGAGTATTTGATATATTTTTACCCGACTACGCGAAGCAAAAAGGAGGGTTATGATTTTAGCAGCGTATGTATGTATGTATGTATGTATGTATGTATGTATGTATGTATGTATGTATGTATGTATGTATGTATGTATGTATGTATGTTTGTGTGTTCATCTGTTCCCTCGCAGAGCCTAAACTATTCGGCCGATTTCAACAAATGAGGTGTCGTTGGATTTGTCTTAATCACCCAGGTAACATAGGATAGTTTAATTTTGAAAAAAAACAAGATGGCGGCTGTGCTGCGCCCTAAAGTGGTGGACCTAAAAATAAAAATTATCGGATACCATTGTCATGGGTATCAAATGAAAGGGCTTTAAAAGACCTTTTCAAAAATGTATAACACATGTAGCGTCAACATAACAAATAGAACAAAATATTCCAAAATGTGGTTTTTTTTTTGCCCTTCTTGGTTCTATTTTAGGTGATCATCCAAAATAACTAACTAAAAAGCTAAAAACAAAAATAGAAGTTAAAAACTAAAACCCGACTACTAAAAGGCTTAAAACAAGACCTGCTTATCCTTAAAATAGACTCATAGATAATTAATCGTAGTCGGAGGACACCACATTCGCATTTGATAAACCGATGGCCTCCGACTACGATTAATTATCTATGAGTCTATTTTAAGGATAAGCAGGTCTTGTTTTAAGCCTTTTAGTAGTCGGGTTTTAGTTTTTAACTTCTATTTTTTTAACTCATTGAATCGCCCAATTCGTCAGGTTGTTCCGAATAAAATCATCATTTTTTTAAATGACTTAGAGAAAGGAAGGAGGTACTCAATTCGACCCATTTTTTTTTATGTGTTCGTACCTACATCAGAACTTTTATAGAGGTGAATCGATTTTGATTTTACTTTTTTTTTTTAACGATGACTGTATACTTCCCATGTGGTCCCTTAAAAAATGGTGAAGATCTGATAAATAACTTCAGAGATCACTAGGCCTCAGCAGCAGATTTCTAGGAATATAATATACGGTCGCCCACAGTCACAGATACCCCATGGCAGCTCTTACCGCGCGCGGCATAAGGCAATCATAAGTCAATCGAACAAAAAGGGGTATCCTAGAGTGCGGCCGACTGTACCTACAGTAGCTTCACAACAGTGTAACTTTTCACGAGTGAAGTTGGTTTTTAAAATGTTGTTATTTGTATAGTTATTACATAAATTGCGGCTTCTAAATGTTGTCGGTATCACAGTTACTAATTAACAACTCGCGATGTAGAGTCGGCCACACGCTAGGATATCCCTTTTTGTTCGATTGACGCCCTTATGACGCGCGCGGTAAGAGCTACCATGGGGTGTGCTAGACTGTGGCCAACCGTACGATAGATTGACCACAAACAACATACAATGCATTGTCTGCGTTACTGAAACGCCTACCTTTCAATAGTAACAATTACTAACACACTATTGTACTGAGTACCTAATTTGCCAATAGTAGGAAGTTGTTATGTCTAACTATTCCATTATTGTTCTTTTATAGGCGTCAGTGAAGATGGTAACAAAGGCTGATAGTAAAGGTGTATAATACAACACCTGAAAGACTCAACTCATCATCGTATTAAAATTAATAACCGGACAAGTTCGAGTCGGAGTCCCGCAGTGAGGGTTCCGTACCTACGTAGAATTAAAAAAATCTACAGGGTGCAATCTAAGTCGATTGAGTACAACTCGCATTTGGCCGTTATTTTATTATTTGTTGTTATACTATAAGGTAAGCCCTATTATGATACCAAGTTGGATGCTTGTATACGAATTACCGTTTTTGCGATCGAGCAAAAAGTATAAAAACACGTTTGTTGTGAGGACCCCCCTTATTTTTAATTTTAATGAAAATTTTATTATTTGTTGGGTAATCTGCCTTAATAACACACAATCTGTGAACATTTCAACTATCTACCTGTTATGGTTCCAAAGATACAGCCCTTTAAAGACAGACAGAGTGTAGGTAGATAGTGTAAATAGGGGTTTCTTGGTAGCTCGGTTTTGTAAGAAGAATATTTTTTCTTTGTACATGGCTAGTTATGTACGAAGAAAAAGGGGGTCCCGTGTGGCAACCTTCGGGTACGGAACCCTAAAAATTTATAAAATTATAAACCACAATAAACTAAAAGTCAAACTAATCAAACTCTTTTCCCAAGCCAGTTTGTAACTTAAACGCCTTGGTAGCTCCAAAAAGTGCAAAAGATTATAATCCTGTTATCTCCAACTAACCGATCGGCAGTCTTGGCGAAGTTCAAACAAGATATTAAATTAAGGAAACACTCAGCTCGACTTATCACGCTAATGGCTTGAGAAGGCTCTTCAGGACTTCAAGTTTGGGGTAATGAACCGGCTGTCGCATTTAGACCGGGCGATCTGGTCCTCATTCTCTCGCAAACCCCTCTACACGATTTTATTGGATACCAGCTTTTGCCCACGACTTCGTCCGCGCAGATTTAGTGTTTTTCCCGTTATCACAATAAAAAATTGCCCTATAGCACTCAGCGATAACGTAGTTTCCCATTAGTGAAAGATTTTTTTCAATCGGATGAGTAATTTTGGAGATATACATACATACCTACTTACAAACTTTTCCTCTTTATAATATTAGTGTAGATTTTCAGCCTGGCCTATTACTACCCGGGACACTTTGATTGGGTTAGATGTTTCGTATCATGGTAAGTATCATCCTCATCACCATTGCTCTTTAGAACGTGCAAAAACCGAGGTCAGGAACTCTAAAACGTCACTTTGGTTAAGGAATTTATGCTGAACGTCCGGTCTAGGATTCATTCCGAGAAACGTATGCGTTTTCTAGCAAGAGCAACATATACATCCGCTTTCTTTAACGAATTGTGATTATATTTTGTAGTTTCAACCTTTAATTTAAAAAAAAAGTAACGCTGTAGAACCCTAATTGCTCTACCGGTGTAAATAAACGATAAGTTGACTTGCGACAGAGTTTAGAATGAATAACAGATTACAGTATGAATACTTGAGCGAGGCACGTAGTTTCACAGTTCAGATATTACTTCGAGGAATCTTTTTAACAAAGTTAATTTGTTGCAAGCTTTTGGCTGTTCTATTATTAGACTTTAGATAGAAAATAGTTTTCTATAAATAAATTAACTCTTTAAAACTTTATTTTAGGATAGTTTTTTACTTCTGCTAAAAATAAAAGCTAATTTATGGCTACTTAAAAAACATGAGACTGAATGTGAAAATGCCCCTTCAAAGTTCAAAATACATTTTCAATTTTTACTCAGTTACAGGCAGCGGCAAGAATTAAAACCAAACAATAACAATAAACACTAATATTTAATCACTAGAATCATCGTCCAAATACATGGTAGTGCGTCTTGACCTTATATTTAACTATTGGAGCGGGGTGCACGATTGGTACGGGGTGGAAGATTGGCACGGGGTGCACGATTGGCACGTGGTGCACGATTGGCGCGTGGTGCACGACAGGCACGGCGTACACTGGCGAGGTATGGATGTGGATGCCTGGCAGCGGGAAGGCGGTGGTTAGGGCCAGAGTTGCTATAAGCTGTGGAGAGAGAATTGAACAAATTGAACAATAGGGTCATAGAGGTAAATTAAATGGCTTACAGCTATGTGCTGGAGGTAGCGTGCCACATAATAAATGAATAGTTTATTTAGCTTTCTTGTCGTACATACATTAGGTGTTAGGTGTTACATTTAGGAATCAAACAAGAACCCTGCTAATTTGGTTTAAAAACTACAATAACTTAAGACTAATTTACTAATACTATTTTAAGTACTTATTTACTACTTAGACTCTGCTTAGACAAAACAAAAACAATATGTAACTCTACAAAAAAAAACCAACAGCATTACACTGTTGCCTGTAAATGGGAGGCCTAGAAACCTAAAATACAGATCTTTTGATCTAGTTTAGGCTCCAGTCGTTCCACAAATTGTATGTCATCTATGTTACCTTACCTACTTTAAGAAAGTGGTGTAATAAATAAATATATCAACTTTATCTAAAAAAAAAATAGAGAATAGACAGTACTTTTTTACAGAATGTGGTAATATTCAGCAGTGGTTACCGCGTGCCTGCTGTCGCTGGATAAAAGCTACAGTCACGAAATTCTCTCAATTCTATTTTAACAAAGTGACATTACAGTTATTTTCACGATACTTTCAATTACACTTTACTTCATACATGCCCTTAGGTATTACTTTTGATAACAATGAGCGTTCGGTGATTCTGTGAACGCGGTTTCGGTGAACGCGGTTTCGGTGAACGCGGTTTCGGTGAACGCCTGAGATTCTGTCTCTCAAATCGGTGAATCGGTGTTTTTATGGGTTGGAGCGACGTTTCCAGTAACCATCCTTAGCGCCAATTCCATTCAAAGCATTCATTGATGATGACTCAAACATCGACAAAACACAATGTAAACGAGCTTCGAGTGCAACCGCTCGCGCCTAACCGCACCTGTCAGATGTTTAACTAACACTTTAATTGGCTGGATCTTACCAGAACGGCGGTGCAGTGTGTCAGTGTCATCGTGTGCTCCGCGAGTCGACCTGCCGACCTGAATGCCTGCCACTGGTTTATTTATACTGCATTTTTTTCCACAGAGCTGCGATTGCGCAGAGCGGGCGCGCTTCCTCAAGAGCAATGGATAATTGCAATGGTTTCGGTGACGTCACGAGTGTAAACAAAGAAGTGCAGCTACAGGGGCTTAACTCTGTAACGCAATGGCGTGTCGATGGCGTAAAAGTAGAAGGACAAAACCGGGGTTTCCTCGTTTTTCTTCTACAACCAGCGAACTAATCCTCTGGGGTAGATTTAGAATCAGAATATTCTTTGCTGTACTACAAATATTTTAAAAGGACCGACAGCATTAATAAATAGTAACAGAAGCAGTCAACTGGGAGTCCATTTTGGCACCATTGCGTTACAGACTCAGGCCTCTGCTTGTTATGCGTTGCGAAATGTTGGGGCAGAGGATGTAGTGCGCAGTTTTGACGTCACGGATTTATAATGATTGAACTTATGAATGTGCCGGCGTTGGTTGCGTAACACCTTTTTTCATGCTATTGGCCTTCCTAGATTTTCTTTCTAAGCTATGCTTTCCGTGCAGATATCTTGTGAAAGTATAAATAAAATATACTTATCTAATATCTAGAATAGATATCTTGTGAGAGTCTAATGTTGCCATATCAACAAGGCAGGTGTTACGCTAAGTCCAAATTATTAGTCATCAATAACTGTGAAGAAAGTTGAAGCAACAATAATAATTGCATCAATACGATAATTTTCTATTACGAAATCATTACTTTCGTAGGTACCTTTGCTTTACAACTGAACAAAATGAAGGCATCAATGTCATCAATTATTCAGCAAAACTAAAACAATATTAATCGAAACCGGCCGTGTCTACCCGCGCCATATGTGCATAACTTTCCCTTATATACGGTGTCCTTTTTGAACGGCCGAGACAGTGCGAATGGCAAGGTCGGAGTGCGAATGTCGGTCACAGGGGGGCTTTATTTATGAGCTCGATCGTTTATTAATACAATCGTCGAGGAGCCTGCGAGCTGGCGCGTGATGAATGGATTGCCTACAGCTTTTGTTGCACATGCGTAGAGTAGATTAGCTAGGCTTCTAACTATAATAATAATAATGGTTTATTTCAGGCAATAAGTTGTTGCAGATCTAAAATAACAAGCCCATAATAATGCTGTTGGCTACGGCCCCACGCAAGCCTCAAAGGACCGGGTCCCCATGGGCCCGTGATCTAAAAGATGTACCAACATAATAATAATAAAGCCCTTTTATTCCGAATTTGCTACAATTTTGGTAATACATGTTTCAAGTTATTTATATTTAAAGTATGTCTCGCAAATTGGCGTGCCTCTTGGCATAGGCCTCCTCCAGCTCTCTCCACTGAGCTCTATCCTCTGCTACTCTGGTCCAGTAAGGTCCCAAGGTTAGGCGGATATCGTCCTTCCATCTTGTTTTCGGACGCCCCTTCCTTCTAGTGTCCTCTCTTGGGTACCATAACGTCACTTGTTTGCTCCATTTATTCATCTTGCAACGTAGCTTATGTCCTGTCCAACCCCACTTTAAATGTTCTATACGGGTAATTACGTCTGCTACTTTAGTTTTCTTTCGTATTTCTTCTAACTATACAGGGTGTTAAATGACCGCCAACAAAGCAGGACACCACGCATTGTCCTCATCGAAACGAACATTTTCGCCCAAGGAACTATGCCTGGGAAATCAACGGTTTCCGAGATGATGACGTTAAAAGTCAGATTTTTGCACATCCACTTTAGTAGAGTAAAGAGTAAAAGGCTTAGAGGTCTGCCAAGCGATGAGCTACAACTTATTCCTTATTAAGGGTAGACGATAGCAAGGTGGCGGGAAATTCAAAATTTTCACAGACTTTTACATTTTGTAGCTAAACTGAACTATTTTTGTTCAGCGATTTTTCGTTCGCGAGAATAAAACCGTATTCTTTTCATTATTGTAAACAACAGAACAACAATAATTCAGCCGATTATGTGTTCTGGTCTACGAAGCAGTGTTCTGGTCTACGAAGCAGTGGTACTGCCCAAAAAACTTGTCGTAGACCAGAACACATAATCGGCTGAATTATTGTTGCCCTGTTGTTTACAATAATGAAAAGAATACGGTTTTATTCTCGCGAACGAAAAATCTCTGAACAAAAATAGCTCAGTTTAGCTACAAAATGTAAAAAACTGTGAAAATTTTGAATTTCCCGCCACACTACTATCTTCCAGCCTTAAGATGGACTCTGACTGCCGCACTAGGTTGAGGTCTGTATTTAGTGCAATAGTCAGTGTAATTTTAATTGTGTGCAATTAACATCAGCGACACCCTACATAACCAGATGGTAGCTTAATAGCTTAAGGCGCCGTGCATAGTGAATAGCCCGCGCGCCAAGAAAAATGCACACAATCGAGTCCTGTATCAAATACACTAAAAAAATCGAAAATTTTCACATATCAAACCCTAGAATTAGGTGAGACCTATCTTAAACAGCCAGTTTCGTGTTGACATTCATAAACGTTTTGAAGATATTTTGCTTGAAAAAAAATAGGCGGCGCACTTTTTTTCAAGCAAAATATCTTGCTATTTGTTATGGGTATCAACTCAAAACTGGCTGTGTTAGATAGGTCTCAACTAATTCTATGGTTTGATATGTGAACATTTTCGATTTTTTTTGTGTATTTGATACAGGAATCGATTTTGTGCATTTTTCTTTGCGCGCGGGCTAATTCACTAAGCCCAGCGCCTATACGAAGAAGTGTGTCAATCGAACAATAGCCCTCCTTTTGGGCAGTCGAGTAAAAATGGAAAAGGTGTATCTCAGCGTGGCCGTGACCGTATTATCTCGTATGCTAATAGATAGGGGAATTCGACAGTATCTATGAAGTTACATCCGTTTTGACGCATACATTGTTAGGTACCTAAATTGTAAGTACTTGCATAGACAGGGCACTTATTTTTACATGAAACACCCAAGCCTGAAACACCCTTTTCCTGAAACACGCCAATTGCTAAATATGATTTCCAACCACGTTGTTCTACGACTTTTCGAAAAGTTCGCTACTTTATATTTTACTAGCTTTTGCCCGCGACTTCGTCCGCGCAGACTTATATTTTTCTCGTGAGTTTTTCCGTTGTTTTAATGGTTGTTCTGCTATTCGGGGCGGAGAGAAATCCAACAAATCAAAAATCATAAAAATCGGTCCACCCGTTCTCGAGTTATAAATGGTGTAACTAACACGACTTTGTTTTATCTATTAAGATAGAACGTTTCTTATTCTTCAAAAGTCTGCATTTCTACTATTTCAGCTCTGCCTAAGCGGCGCGCTTTCATACCCCTCCACTCTCCAACACCTTTCCAGCTTCTCCTGCTCCTATTTGTTAATCTGTTTTTTTTTTTTAATAAAAACAATTTTTCACTTTTAACAAAGTCGTAGAATAAAAGATGTTGGAATAAAGCTATTTAAAAATGGCCCTGTAGAATTGATGTAGTTAACTATTGTATACTCTTATTTTAAAAAATACTCTTAGGCCCGTAATACCAATCACAGTTTAAACACAGATAGATTAAACCCCGCATTTGTATGAAAGTTAATCGACAGATAGGGTTTAAACTAGCTTTCTTGGTTTAAACTGCTGTGATTGATATTACGGGCCTTAGAATATAATGTTATTTTACCTCCTTCCACAAAGTTTTCCACTTTTCCATTATACGACTTTTGCGATTGGCATATTAAGAGCAGGCCTGCAAATCAATCCTAACCTAAGTATATTTTAATGTCCTCATAAACTATTACTTACAAAATAGAGTGGCACAGAGGGTAAATTACGGCTTTGCTTGTCAATGCCACGAAAACCATATTTCAGATTCAAATGTTTTTATTCAATATGCCATAAATAAATTATTTAGAAGTACATTGAACGTCAAAATATTATCAAAATTAAAAAATGTACATACCTAAATCAAATACTTATTACTATCTAATACTAAGTATCTACCTACTTTTTTTTCTCCAGCTTCACTAGCTCTGATCGTTCTTGGAGAAGAAGCATGGTAAAGAACTTCCAAGGATTTCGTGCTTAAAAAAAATAATACATTTTGTAAAGCTTATGCATAGCTTATGGACTTGCACTTATATCTATCCCTGCTATTTGATGCCTACTGTACCAAAACCAAATGTATGGGGCTGCTGATATTTTTTTTGAGTTTTTGTACTTGGCTCCATAGTAAACGTTTCTTGTATTGATGAGTTTCAGTGTCACAAGACCTTCCTGTACTACTAAGGCCTTTGCATCTATGTAATGAGATGATTTATGCAGCGTCCAGTGGCACCTTCACTCACACTAGGTGGGTGAAGAGACCACTCGGCGCTGCAGTGCCTGGGACATTGTTTTAGACGGAGTAGGCTTGCCCAGCACCTATACCATCCTGACAGCTTAGTCGACCTAGCCCACAGGAAAGACAGGTCAATACGTGTGGAGCCAACTGAGCCGCGGGTTTCCTCACGATGTTTTCCTTCACAGTTAGCGAGTGAAAAACCGATAATAAGCCTGTAGACGTAGACATGGGCTATCCTATCCTTTTCCTAATAAGCCAGCTAATCTAATGCAATGTTTCAGTGAGGCATTTGATTGCATGGAATTACTTAAAAATTATATCTGCTATAGAGAAGCGCTCACAGCCTTGTTGGACTAGCCATTATTAAACCATTGGCAAAGTTAACAAAATCGGGCGCGGTCAGTCCATGGATGGGTGACCGCTAGTGTGGAAACTTTTTCTGTTTCTATTTCTATTTCACTAATATCTGAGCGCTTTTGTGCTTCGGAAGGCACGTTAAACCGTTGGTCCCGGTTTTTGTTGATTAATAACAATTGTTAAGCCATGTCAGAGGCTCCCTGGGCGGCCTAAAAACTCTGACGTACCAGGGGTGGCCACTACCACATACGATAACCTACCAATTCTATCTTCGCTAACCCATACTTCTGTAACTTCTTATTTTATTTCCCCACTAACTGGAATCAAATGAGACAAGTATGCGGCCTAGTATTCAGAAGCCTGGTCCACTGTCTACATGTCTCAAGTAGAACGCTGGAATAAGACACCAATTTAACATACACGGAATTTTTCTATAATTTAACTGCGGCCTTAGTACGCCCGTAGCATATATGGTCAGCAGTACATGTCACACGACAAGACCGCTTCTTTGACGTGTTTGACAACAAAATGATAAACTGGCGACAAATACATTTATTATTATCTGACGGTATCAGAAAGTTTGGTACTTTGTTTTCTCAGCCAAATGAGGACTGCGAAATGAGGGGCCGTATTAGTACAGTTAAGTAGCCAGTTATGGTTTGGTTACCGGCTCCCCTCTTGATATGTCATAAAGTACGTTATCCTGGATATACTCGTACGTGTAAAAACCTAAGTCTTGCGGTTCCTAACCCGCCGCTCAGAATCAATAAAAAAAACTCTTTTTTTTTTCTACATGCAAATCGATCAAAAAGGTGTATTCTAGCGTGTGGCTGACTGTACCATTCTATCAGCTTATGAGGAAATTTAAGGTCCTCGTCCCACGTCCCCTCTACGTAGCTGCCGCCTTACACTTATCCTGTAAGGCGGCAGCTACCCAGTGAACTACACTTGATCCCAAAATAAGATATTATGTAGGATGTTAACTTAGCAAGGCCACCGCAAGCATAGCAAACTTCCAAAGAGGGAAAGAAAATAACAAACCTTTTCTTTCCGGTGCAAAGACCAGGCAAAAATACTAGTGTGTGATGTTATGAAGGTCGTTAAAAGCAATAGATTATTTTAAGATCTCCCCCAAGGATTCTGCGTTTGACTGGCGAAAGGAAATAGCGTATGGAGATAGTAGATTTATGGACCACCGTATCTTTCAGGTCAAGGCTCTATGAAAAATGGCCCTCCTCAATTCTTTGCATACTCCTATCAGATAAAAGTCTTTTGTTTACTTTCATTCAGGTTACCTACTAAAAGTAAGATGTAGATATGTCCCACTAGCTGGGCAAAGGTCTTCTCTCAAAGAGAGAGACACCACGCATGCTCAATGTGGATTGGCGATTTTCGCGTTTGAGAGTATAATGCCCCATACGCTCAGGTTTCCTTACGATGTTTTTCCTTCACCGTTAGCGAGCTATAAATTCGCAAATGTACGTAACTTTGAAATAAATTAGTCATAGGTACATGCCCGCACCGGGAATCGAACCTGTGTCTCTCGCTTCCAAGTCCATTGTTCTACCACTAGACCACCGCCGCTCCGCAGGTTACCTACTACTGAGAAAAAAAAAAACCAAACTTTCGGAATCCCTTTAAGATGCAATACGTCTCACAACTAGCGCCGCCAATGGAAAAAAAATCAACGCGAGGCTTGACTGACGAGACGTTTTGGCGAGAATCGATTGCATTCGTAGGAAATCCAATCCTGGAATCCTTAGGTCCTAAAAATAATCAAGCCTCGCGTTGAGAAATCGCAGGAGCGTTTTTTGCTAAAAACGCATCCAAAAAAAGATATGATTTTTTTTCCATTGGCGGCGCTAGTTGTGAGACGTATGGCGTCTTAAGCGGTCGTAAGGAATTTATGGAACCTTAATTAGTTATACTTACTCTTTGGCCAACTTTAAGAAATTACTTGCTTCCTGCTAAACTGGGCAACGTTCAGAAGTTCACAACAATGGGCTCTAAAAATAAGACACAGGGCTTTTCAACAAAATGCTTTATTTCTCTATAAAAACATGCATTAAACACTATCCGTAATTCGTAGCCATTTCCATTTTTTCTTTATAAATAGGCCGATTAAAAAAACACAACATCTCTCCGAAACTGATAGTCTGTCAAGCGAGAGTCGAAGCCAAAAAGAAATAAAAGAGCAGTCAGTAGGAAGAAAGAGCTTTGGCATTCGATTTTTAAATGTTTAAATGAACGTCGTCGCCGGAAGGACCGCGGGCCCGGCTGGCACTGGCAACACCGTTCTGTGAAAAAAACAAAAAAAAATTTTAAAACCTACTATATAAAATAAAAAAGAAATAAAAAAAAAACCCGATAGTTTCTTATAAAAATAAAACATGTTGAAATAAGTATCAGCTTTTTGTATTTTCTTAAGCACTAACCTGTGCTAGGGATCTTTATAAAGATTTTTATGAGGTTCATTTAGACAGTACTTGACTCGGTAGCTCAATTGGTAGAGCGCCTGCACGGAATGCAAGAAGGTTGCGGGTTCAAATCCTGTCCCGAGCGAATTTTTTAACCTCATAAAAATCTTTATAGTATCAGCTGCTTGCTGCTCTACATTTTGGTCTTTTGCAGTTTTTTTTTTTTTTTTGGGTGTTTTGCAGTAAACCTTAAAACACCTGGCTGGCCCCTAGGTACATATAAATGCAGCGAGATTTTTGTTTAGTTTCTGGATAGTCGTTTATTCAAACCCACCTATAAGCAGCCGGCAACACCGGCGGATATCCAACATGCGACAACGCCACGGGAGCGGGGTGCAGCGCGCGGTACACGGGCGGGTGGTACAGTGGCGGTTGGTACAGGGGCGGTGGGTACACGAGAGGGGCGTACACCGGCGCGGGCGCAGGGGCGGCCAGGGCGGTCGCCAGGACGGCGAAGAGGGTTATCTGGAAGAAAAGTGGTGCAATTTATACGACCGCACGTCGACCCTTACACGCTAGCACTCTACTCGGTTATGTTACGGACGACTTTACACCAAAAGTGTACACTCTGACGTGCTATCGTGTGTACAGGTGCCCGTACAATTTTAAACTACTAAAAAGTGTACCGTTTTCCCTTTAGTAAGTAAGTACGTAATTCTGGATAAAAAAGTTCCATGAAATGTGGCCGTACACTCGTGTAACGCCAGTTGAAATTACTCAATTTTACCGGTTTCAGTAAGCTACCATTCATAAAAAAATATATCGAAAAGACAAAAGATATAGGCAAAGGACATCAAAAGACGACCAACTAAAAGAGTTCAACGCGTTAAACAAGAACGAACGTAGTTTAACCACCTTGATTTCGAATAAGACATAATTGTATTGTGCGATTTCAAGTACCTTAAATACCAGGGGCCTTAGCCTGCAACGCAATGGTGCCAAAATGGGCTCCCAGTTGACAGCTTCAATTACGATTTATTAATGCTGTCGGTCCTTTTAATGTTTTTGTAGTACAGCAAAGAATATTCTGATTCTAACTCTAGAGGATTAGTTCTCTGGTTGTAGGAGAAAAACGAGGAAACCCCGGTTTTGTCCTTCTGCTGACACGCCATCGACACGCCCCATTGCGTTACAGGCTAAGACCCCAGGGCTGAGCCACCCGTAATGAAACCTAATAGGCACATTGGATGTTTTATTGCAGCATAATTCGATGATAAACGGCGACAATATGCGAGATGGCCCTATCGTCAGCCCGTAAATCTAAGGGTTTAATTAAATTCTAGGCAATTCGCCGAAATAATATCTCAAACTCTAAAAAAAGGTTGTAGTCTGGAAAATGTTTACAAACCACTAGACAGCAATTTATTTAGTTAACATTTAAACGAGTCTGCCTGCACACATCCCCTTATTCTTCGTACATAACTGAGTTACATAACTAGCAATGTACAAAGAAAAAATATTCTTCGTACAAAACCGGGTTATGTACCAAGAAACCTACTTTCTTTGCACATTACCAGATACAATGATAGTTATGTACGAGGAAATGTAATACATCGTAAATAGTGGTTTGCTTTGCGACAAATTGATTTGGTTAGTGCTTTAGATTTGTTTTTTCCTGCGGCCCAAATAATTTTTACGCACTAGTATACAGTCCGTTAAAGAAAGACAAGACCTTCTCGAGCACAATACAAAATAATTTCATTGTCTTCAAAACTGGCAACTTACCAAGTGGTACATTTTAGCTAATTTACAGTGAAGTTCCCAAAACTTACACGCCAATTTGTAATAGAGTTGCAAGGTGGACTGCAGCGGCCGCCGTACTCCTTGCAATTTATATCTAAACAAGTATTTTCGGTATGTTTCCCTAAACGCAGAGGCTGGCAATATGGACAGGAATGCCCCGTGTAAATGGCCTTACGGATTTCAAACAAAGTGGCTTAGAACTGGGCGCTAGGAATGTAGGGTAAGGCTGCTGGTTCTGGCCCCATAAGCTTTTTTTTTATCTACAACACGTATTGAGCTGCGCGATATAGTGCTTTCTCTATTCTGTAGATATTAATAGAACGAGATGAAAAGTGGAGTGTTATATCATAGCCAGTAATTGGTGTCAGAATTTGTCTGGGCCTCAGAACCTAGGCACTAAATATAATTTATTTTTCCAATTCTAAGAAGTTTATTGTAGATATTCACATTTGAAGTTAATCCGTTCAAGCTTGATGATCGATAAAGTTTATTTTTCCCAACCAAGCATTTTCTTCTAATACTGAAAAATAACAACCAAGTTGTTGACTTTATAATACTGCCTAATGCAAATTTTGGTAATATGATACTTTTCTACAGCTAAAAGAAGCTTACGTTCAAACTTTATTCAAATGTGCACATATTTCGATCTAGGATCAAGTTTCACAATGTATTCAAATCAGTTATGCATTTCATCATACCTCGAACTACAAAAGCTGAATCTAGCTCACAGATTGTGTTCAGATATTCAGTTATGGTTGTGAAAGGTCAAACCGAACAAGACACCGATGTAAGACAAAATTAAGTGTTTGCCAATCTTAATAGATATCATATTTTAATAATAAGGATAATTTATACAGCCTCCTTCACTTACTTTGGTGGAGTATAATAGTGACCATTTAAATCAGTCCTATTTGGGATAATTTTGTAGATGAGTTAGTAAATAGAAGTCTAGCAAAGAACTTGGGTGAGAGGTAGGCATGACATTGACAGTGGACTTCTTTCATGGGCTGGATAAGTAGGAGTAGCAATTTTTTTCAGCACCATTATACATAATAATATCCTCTTAGTCGACAATAGAAAAAACAAACACAATACGAGTGGAGCATCCCACTGCATCCTTAAGATTTCCTCCCGACGTAACTTAACTAGGACGCTTACCCTATGCACTAGGCTAAAACGTTACTACCTGTGACTACTGAGTAATTCTTGATGATGGCTCGTCAGTAGTTTTACTTTTACAGCGTTATTCACATGCCTGTGCCGTAGAGTATTGATGACTATAGAGGAAACAGTTAAGGCCCAAACCTACAAACCGACAAATACAATTTTATTCGTAGGTTCTAGGAGGAATCTAAACCTTAGGTCTGATGAGTTTTTAGCAAAAAAACGCATCCAAAAAGAAGATATGTTTTTTTTTACATTGGCGGCGCTAGTTGTGCGTTAATTTTCACCCTAATGTTCACAATTTAAAAAAAAAAAAAGTACATTTATGCGCTTGCAGATTCTCAAATGCGCATGTATTTCAGATATTAATAGGAGATCTGCCCTTGAACAGTTATAAAAATTAAAATGCCTTTATTCCAGTATTTAACTAATCGAATATTATTCCTTCTATTTTAAACATTTTAAAGTTAGTTTTTTTTAAACTTTCGCGGTTTTGAGACATCATTATTGTGAGAAAACGGGATTCTTACCAGAACAATTTTTTTTGAGTTCCCGATATTTCGGCACCTTTGCAGGCACCATGGTCACGGGTAGAATATAAAATAAATCGTGGTAGGAATTCCGTTTTCTTACCATAATAATTTTAAAGTTTGTAGTGTATTGATTTTTATTGAATTATAAACGTAATTATGAATTCGTTTTATCATGCAAAAGAAATGCAATATAATTATTGCTAATAATTTCAAATTGATAAGTTAATTTCCATTACATTAATTGAGCCATTTAGATAACATGATCTTGCAGTGGATTTATCGTGGTCCCTGTTAAATAGTCACTGGTCTAGGTACCTACTAAGCTTTATTCTTATTTTCATTTTGGTATTAAATATTTACTCTTGTTATAAAATTGTATTTTCTTGATTTTTCTGCAAGACTCTGTTTGCAGATGTAACCACTGCACTGCGGAGTTTAAATTGTTTATCGTCATGACAAACATGGATGCTCAAGCTCATACTTTTTTACAGACTTTAATTTATAGGCATACTTCCGAAACAGGTTGATGATGACTTGATCGATGCATTAACACATGTACGACCAATATGGCAATGCAAGTGGGTTGAATTTCCATGACCGAGTATTTTTTTTATGTTTTAAATATCACTGTGAAGTTTATTACTCTATGCAGTTTCGAAGAACATAATCGTGTTTCTTAATTGAAAAATATCAATTATAGAAATGGAGAACCAGATCAAAAGATCGAATAAGAGGAAGTGGTTGAGATGCCTGAAAAGTTTCTGAACTAAAACTTTTTTATGCAACATCGATGACAATAAAGCCTGGCAGTGACCTTACTCTTCATCTAATTTTGGGCAGCATTTCAGCTTCTTAGCAACCTACCCATATTATTTTTTTATTAAAATACAGAACATTTTAGTACAGAAGGTATTTTCCTTACTATTGCCGATTGAAAGTGCTACTATCACATTAACACACCCAAAAACCAGAAAACCATACACAAAACTTTTCAATACATATCATAATTTATTACAAAAATAATCAATATAAAAATAAGCTCCTTCATTGAAGGAGCCGTAACATTCAACGAACATTCCACTTAATGGTGGACGGCGACAACGCCACCGTGGTGGACGACCGAGGAAGAAGAGTGGGTGATGGCATGGGGGGCGGTCTTCACGACGAGAGGGGCGGCGTGCACAACTGGGGCGGCATGGACGGCGTGCACAACGGGGGCGGCGTGCACGGCGTGCACAACGGGGGCGGCGTGGACGGCGTGCACAACGGGGGCGGCATGGACGGCGTGCACAACGGGGGCGGCGTGCACGGCGTGGACAACCGGGGAGCCGTGGTTGACGACCTGGCTGCTCTTGGTGATGGTGGTCTTGGAGCCGACGACGGGCACGGCGTGCACGACGGGGGCGGCGTGCACGACGGGAGTCTCGTGCGCGAGGAGGAGGCCGGGGGCGGCGGCGGCGCAGGCCAGGAAGGCGGCGAATACCATCTGTGGGAAAAAGAACAGAATACGTTTATGGAAGGGCAATCGGAAGGGAAGATTGGCTAAGGCCCGGTTTCTGAGTTGAGAATTTTACTAAGCACATACTTACGTTTCGCTCTGTCACCCTCTTTTGTGAGAAATCTGCAGAGACAGGACGATACTTACCCATTTGCTTAGCAAAATTCTCAACTCAGAAACCGGGCCTCAAACCATCAAAAAGAAAAAGATTCGAAGTGCTACCGATGTAGTAGGTATCAGCGAAAGGAAGCAGAGCTCTAAAATTGTGGTCAAATAGAACCAAAATGGTTAAAACGTAACCCTAAATCATCCCTATGCAAAATATAAGGTTCAAAATTGTTATTTTAACCGTGATTAATATAACTTTTTCGTAAGCTCTGATTTATACGGGGAGGAATTAATGAGCTACATTGTTACGAACATTTTGAAACTTTAATTCAGCAAAATAGTTCTTTATCTAGAAATAGTCTTTATTTAAAGAGTCATTACCAAAAGGCAAAGTTTCCAAAAAGCTAAATTCTGTTTAAATGCTACTGAGATTTAGGGTGGTATTAATAGTCGTCTGAGATCACCTACTTGAGCTCAATCTCAAGTAGGTGAACTCAGAAAAGTCAACTGCTAATATCAAGCCTTGGCCAATGTCAAACTTGAGTAGCTGTCTGCATATTAATAGACACTATCTTGAGATTGACATTGACAATAGCCAAGGCTTGACATTAGCATTTGACTTTTCTGAGATCACCTACCTACTTGAGTTCGATCTTGAGTCGACGACTATTAATGCAACCCTTAGTGCTAACAGATTGAAACGAAAACTTGTGACCATTGGAACTTTATATCCACACGTGCTAAGCGCCATTGTCACGTTCTTTGAATTATTCTGAAGCTTTGTAAAAAAAAATTCACACTATGTTATGTTTTTTTTTTTTTCCTTTTTCTTTGTACAAACAAACTGAATCTAAGTTATTGTCTTTATTACTTTTGTGAACATTTATGGGTCCGACCAGTTTGATATGACTTTTCAAAAAAATAGAAATCAAGCAAAACTTTTTTTCTTCGAAAAAAAATATGTTTAAAAACTTTTGGTACTTTCTAAAGCACTAACCCATGCTAGGGAATTTTAATAAAGTTTTTTTTCTCGGTAGCTCAATTGGTAGAGCGCCTGCAAGGTAGGCAAGAGGTTGCGGGATCAAAATATCCTGTCTCGACCAAATGTTTTAACCTTATAAAAATGATTGTTTTAAAAAGGCTTGAATATTATGACTTTTTAATCATTTTTGTCTTAAAAAAAAAGAAGGAACAATGAAACTTACGAATGTCTGCATGTTGATTTTGGGGAGGGTTTTTCTTTGAGACAAAGGAGGAGATGTGTACAAGAGAAGCTTGTGCTGTTATCTATCTACTGTTCGGTAAGCTCCGCTATTTATACGAGTTGGAGCCGAAATTCGACAATGAGAGTGCACGCCGAGGTTGTACTTGAACACTGCATAAATTAAATTATTACAGAGATCGCGCGGGGAGACGCGTCGATTTGGAGGTGGCATCGTAACCAGAGAAGGGCACATATTTTATTTTATTTCAAAGGTACACAAAACAGACGATAGCCATAAAATTACACTTGTTAGAAATATACACTCACTTAAATAAATAAGTTACTTAATGTTAAGAATCCAGACTAGCGTGTAAAACGTGTGTTCACAGCATGATACAATTTAATGTAGCTACTCGTATAACAAATTAGAACTAAGCTAAAATATAAATAATTAAAATACCCGAATATCCACCCAAAAATGGGCATATACCCTTTTTTGGGCAATTACCCAGTGTCTACCCAATTTTGGGTGCATATTCGGGGCCCATCCCTGATCGGTTTTTCCGCTAAGTAAAATAACTGACTTGGCTTTACATGACATCTCACAACTTTTTACCATGGAAACGAGTTTGGATATTTGCGAATTTTATGTTTTTGATGGGAATTATACAGGGTGTTAAAAGACCGCCAATAGACCCGAAAGCCACGCATACTAGACACCAAAAAAAAGTAATTTTTCGATAAATTATTGCTGGGAAATTATTTTGGCTTTTTAGGTTATAATTTTGAAAAATATTTTATCACGCAATGGACGTGTAACGCGCAGAAGTCATATCGCGCAAGCGTAGGTATAAGTTTATGTTACTTAAGCTTGAAGTGCCGATGTTTAGAATACATTGCGGGTTGCAAATTTTAACTTCATTTTTTGTAAGAAATATTCATAATTTTGATATGGCTTCTTGAGAATGTATGTTAAAAACTAGATACTGAATACATTTCTGCAAAGAAAAATGTTTTGAAAAGTCCGACTTTGAACCTCATTATCTCGGAAACCGTTGATTTCCCAGGCATAGTTCCTTGGGAAAAAAATATCGTTATGATGAAGACAACACGTGTTTTCCCGCTTTGTTGGCGGTCTTTTAACACCCTGTATAACAAAGATCAATAATAACCACCGCATCCAATACACTTTCACTTCATTCACACATCGCTGAGAATGTCACTCAGATTGCAGATTAATGAATACCAGTACCGGTCCTTACGCTGGGCAATACATCAAAACAAACAATATTCAATAACAGCCTCAACGTCCATGGCCTTAAGGTCTACTCTCCTTGATACCCGAGTACCTATCTGAATAAAGATTCTATGGAAGGTATTGTTGCCGTTCAAGCTAACAGTTTGATGCCATTGACAATTTAATAACTCATGTTGTTGAGTATGGTCACTATTATCGAAGCAACATAAAAGTACTCGTCTGAACTTTGCATCTCAATTAATGAAATGAAGGTTACGTTAATAATTTAATTTAATTATTTGAAATTTTACTTGTTTTTCTTTTTTAATTGGGCCTAGCCACACAATATAAAAGTAATAAGATTTTAAGTATTCGATACTCGGTTCTAAAAAAATCATTTTTGATTTTTGATTTTGATTTTTGATTTTCATTTAAGTACCTATTAGCGGCAATTAATTTTGGGACATATACCTAATATTTTATCAAAAGCTCACACAGTAGAGTCACATAGAGCAACATTGGATTCATCAAAAATTGAAGTAAATCGGTAACAAAAGGTTGTTTGGATTAAATCGCTTTTAGCAATAAGACCGCCATTTGTACTGTTATTTATGAAAGTAAATCGGTAGCAAAAGGTTGTCTGGATGAAATCTCTTTAAGTAATAAGACCGCCATTTGTACCGTTATTTTTAAATGTTTATTTGTTAATAATTTTCTTTTGTGCAATAAAGAGTTACTTAATTAACAAAATTTAAAAATGGGATGAAAATCTTGGCTGAAGCGGCAAACTAACCCTATGGATGGAGTCTATGTAGGTTGATGTCAAGTTCACTGAGTTATCGTTTACATAACATAACCGATTGTTTACATGTACTTAGGGTATTGTTTGTATGTACTTGCTCAATTCAAAAGTTAGGAAATGCTAATATATTATGAACTGTGCTAAGGTTAACTATATTATGTAAAAAATATAACTATGTCATCATTTTGTCCTTTTACTTAGACTTGACAGGTGTTTTGCTTGTGGTACAAGACAGTCGTAGCTTAGTTGGCTCCACACGTATTGACTCGTCTTTCCTGTAGGCTAGGCTGACTAATCTGTCAGGATGGTATAGGTGCTGGGCAAGCCTATTCCATCTAAAATAATGTCCCAGGCACTGCAGCGCCGAGTGGTCTCTTCACCCATCTAGTGTGAGTGAAGGTACCACTGGACGCTGTATAAATCATCTCTCATAATTAACAGAAGTTCGAGTAAATCTCATAATTTAATAGAATTATAGTTGTTTTGTTGTTTAGAATAATGAAAATAATACTGCTTTATTGCCGTGAAATAAAAATTGCTGAACAAAAGTACTTAGCTCAGATTAGCTACGGAATTTAAAAACCTGTGAAAATAGTAGACTCTCCGCCACGTAGGTAACTTTAGTTCTTTGGCTAGCACGATTTTTTTTAGTGGTCTCTTCTCTTTGCTGTCTGTAAGGATAATCAGTTTCTCCTAAGTTGTTCCATTTAATTAATGCAATGTTTTAGCGATATTTTCTTTTGCCCACTTCTGATTTAGCGTATCGATGGCGAAACCGATACTTCAATCTTAACGGTTTTGGCCCAGAATTCGGGACACTTGATTGCGTCATCACAAGCCGTCATGAGGTCCTCCTGTGTGCAGTTTTTGGGGCAAGCAAGGCATGATGTAAGATGGATCATGGTTTTGGGGATACCACATAAACAGCCCAAATTGCCGCCATCCGCAAATCCCCACATGGCCATATTCTCCTAGCTTTGGCTGACTTGGGTCCCACCCACTGCCCACTACGGATTGCCGATTTTCCGCTGCCCTAGACGCTCAGGTTTCATCATGATGTTTTCCTTCATTTACCCGCCTACCAAAATTCATGACGATCCGACCAAATTTACTTACATACATACATTGTACTTACAAGCGCCGGATTGTTCCAGTAGAATCGGAAAACTTCTCTCGCTTCATCGCTCGTTTAATGATTCGCTTTTCGGGATGTTCTTTGGAGCTTTGGGAACCAGATTAATTCATCTTCTGGATATTCATCTCGAGTTGTATCTATGCCACAGCGTTTAAGTGCAGCAATGTAAACAAATCCAGGGGCACAATACACTGTTGTAGTAAAGTCATCAATCGGAATCTGGCGTTTATTTTTCTTCACACAAACACCTTTTATTCTGGTTTCATCCTCTCCGCACCTTTGTTTAAAATAAGTGTTTTTACTCAGGTTTTGATTTTTTTGCTGGTTTTGAGGTTTTGCTTGTAGTAAACGCACTTTTATTTTTCTTTCGTCTGTTTGACAAGTCAAGTTTTTGTTGTTTGCTTGAACGTTTGGTTTTTTTCTCCAATAATGCGTTGGTTTTTCCAAATTTGTTTTAAATCCTTTAATTTCAAAGATTTTCAGAACATGACCGTTGCCTCGTACTTCCTGAATCTCAGAAAATCCATTTGTAAAAAACGTAACTGAGCACAACATGAAAATTACGTGACACTTTTTAAAACGGACTAATTATAAAACGTGTGTTCACTCTAAACTCACTCACTCTCGTATGTTACGAAAAAACTGACAATTACAAACAAGTATTACCAATAATTGTGATAATATTGTATAAACACTTACCAATAATAATTGCATATCACGTCACTGCAAAAAATTGTGTTTTCCTTATCATTTCCCCTAAAATGACGCATAATATAGTCATCGTTTATTACTATTACCTACCATAAACTGCTAACTTTTGCCACCTGACATATCAAATGAAAGAATTCATTATAAGGATCTCAATTAATATTTTTTATAATTTTATTTTAAGATAAATATTTTTGAAGTAATTTAGGAAAATAGGTGATAATTTTACATCGCCCCCTTATCTCCGAAACTACTGGGCTACAATTTTGAATAAAATACAGAAAATAGGTCTGTTAACTGATGGCGCTTCACAATCCTACATCGCGGATCACGGTATGGTTTAGAATTTTGACTAGTGTATTTTAGTAGACTTTGTATGAAAATGTTCCTACTACTATTGTACGGAACCCTCGCGCGACGCGAGTTAAAGTCGCACTTGTCCGGGTTTTTTTTTCTCTCTTGACAATCATTAAAATGGCGATAATTTTGCGATTACATCGCGTGCTTGAAAGTCAAGACCACCGTGACCAAATGATGGACAGGATGCCTAAAATCCTTGACGAATGGAAAATTGTATGTAATTTGGCCATTTTAAAGGGAGTCAAGTTTTGTCTTAACTACTTTGAAACTTTACTATGTTAATAAAAATGGAAGAAGATTACAAGTTCTGGATGGTAAATTATACGCGAGTGTACAATGTACATACGCTTTAATTTTGCTCGTGACTTTTGTTTTAAGCTTTATACAAAAAAATTGATATGCCACACACAGCTACGTTGAGAAGTACAAGTTGAGTATGTCTCAGATTCAGATATTTATCGGAAATTTTCATTACGATCAATCATTACAGTCAATCATTATACATTTTGTTACTTAAGTCACTAAGGCCCGGTTTCTGAATTGAGAATTCTATTAATCAAATACTTAACTATCGTTCTGTCACGCTCTTTTGTGAGAAATCTGCAGAGACAGAAGGATACTTACCCATTTGCTTAGCGAATTTCTCAATTCAGAAATCGGCCGTAAGGGTGGCATTAATAGTCGTCATCTCAAGCTCCAGCTCAAGTAGGTGAACTCAGAAAACAAATCACCGACTTGAGACCTTGGTTAATGTCAATGCAGCATAATTAACTGCCTTTTTCTGAATTGAGAAATTCACTAAGCAAATGGGTAAGTATCCTTCTGTCTCTGTAGATTTCTCACAAAAGAGCGTGACAGAACGATAGCTAAGTATTTACTTAGTACAATTCTCTATTCAGAAACCGGGCCTATGTTAGCTAATGTCAACAGAAAATCACTCTGAATCAGTTCAATAGCTTAATAATAATGTCCCTTTTCACCAGTGAATTCGTTTCGCCCGCTTGGCACTCTTCGAGTACGGAACCCTAAAAACAATAAACGATACAAACTCCAAACAATCAAGATTAGCGGGCTGGCGTGTACCCATTTTTTTAATAATTTGGTAGTATTTTAAAAACTTTATAAAGACATCGTTAGTCTAAAAAAATAATATCACATTTTTAATTTAGTGCATAGCTTGTTTCGTACGACGAACCGCAACTAACGAAGAGGCAACGGGTATAAAAATACGTCTCTCTCGCTTAACCTTGAAAATATTTCGTCTGGTGCTTGTCACTGCTTCGCTAATTATTTAATTTGGGCGTCCGAGACCTCTCAGAATTAGCCCTCTGGGAAATTTGATTAAACCTACGAGTTGGATGGTACTCAGCTAAGTACCTACAGTCGCTAAATAGCACTCGAAACGCACTATATCTACTTACTTAAAGTTTTGACAAAAATCTTAGTTTGGCCATTTCGTTTTGGGTAAAGACGTTTTTAAAATGTGAAGATTATTAAGGTAAGACTTCTACAAATTTTTTTAACTAGAAGCTCAAGGTCGTTTTAGGGAACTAATTCACTAATTATCGTAAGTGAGGAAAAAAATAGGATCAGAATATTTTTTTTAATGATTACAAAAACTTTTCCGAAACTCTTTAACAGTTAAATACTTCCATTCATCTAAAACTCGTACTGCTATGACGTAGCATTATATTCTCTTTGCTGCTATGATTCATCTGACAGTTCTTTGCTGACATTATTTTAGGTAGCCACAATCATTTTGAGTAACAAAATAGGTATACGTATTAATAACTTCAATTGTTAGATGAATAGGCTAAAGGCTGCTATTGACGTCGAACGTCGATGCGTCTAATTTCACAGCATTCCCTTATGTTATGAAATGATCTAAAATGTAACTACCTATTAAGGCCTTTGAATCTACGAAATGAGATGATTTATACAGCGTCCAGAAGCACCTTCACTCACACTAGATGGTCCCAGGTTCGATTCCCGGTACGGGCATTTGTATCTATGGCTTTGTTTAATTTCAAAGTTACGTACATTATTTGTGAATTTGTAGTAGCAATGTAACTACCACGTTCAAAGCAAAAATAAATATCTTAAATCTTGAATCTATATTTATTTTGTGTAGAGTTCCTAATTTTTGCGCTCTTTATGCAAACCTCTTTAGTGAGTTGCGTGTCGACTAAATGGGTTTCCTTTCCATCATGTTTTAAAAGGAAATTACGGAAGCTGAATGGAATACGAGCACACATTAGAAACGTCTTTCCATTCATCCAAACATGCCGAGTTAATGAGCTGTAAAACTAACAAGAGTTAGGTGTTGCCTATAAAACTGAACATGTCCCACTAGTTGGACAAAAGCCTTCTCTCAGAGAGAGAGCTCGAGCTTAATCACATTGGCGATTTTTGCGTTAAATGCCTCATACGCTCAGGTTTCCTCACGATGTTTTCCTTATAGCTGACAACACGAAACTGATCAAAATGTTTCTGACAGGTGGGAATTTTAGACGACAGTTTACCCAAAGGGTTTTCTGTCTTTCCTGCTGACTAGGCCGACTAAGCTGATAAGAGGGTCTATTCTGTAAAAAATCCACACAGATGAACCGGTTAATTTACTCGAATACGGCCTTATTTGAAAGAACAATATTTGTTGGACGGGATTATTTGTAGTGCTTATTTTTAGAGAATACGTCTTACACTGATGGCATAGAATGCTAGGCAAGCTGACTTCATCTAAAATGTTCTTAGATACTTACTACAATAGATCTTATCTTCAATCTACTACAATAGATTGTGAATCATCTAGAGAAAACTAAACATATTATAAGGAAGGCCTAAACTTTACCCTCAAACTAAATTGCTCGCTTAGCTTTTAAAAAACTTATGGCAGTCAAACGGTTGTCAAATGCCAATTAGGAACCAAAAAGTTAATTTCGCATAAAATACTTCGGCAATTAGTGCTGAGTACGAGACCAAAAGTGAATTTCCCAAAGTTGTCATTTTTGAACCCCTAAGTATGATTTGATTTTCTTTGTTCGACGCCTAGCTTCTAGCTAGAGCATCTGTTTATGACTTAAATAGGAGGCAAATAGTAAACCAATTATCTCAAAGCGTTGCCTTTAGCTGCCCTCACACCCTTGGTGGGAATATTAGGCATTTAATAGTCGTCGATTCAAGATTGAACTCAAGTAGGTAGTTGATGTCAGAAAAGTCAAATGCTAATGTCAAGCCTTGGCTAATGTCAATGACAATCTCAAGATGGTGTGTATTAATATGCTGACAGCTACTCAAGTTTGACATTAGCCAAAGCCAAGGCTTGATATTAGCATTTGACTTTTCTGAGTTCACCTACTTGAGATCGATCTCAAGTAGGTGATCTCAGATGACTATTAATCACCCTCAGACCAGGTCTCAGGTCTCAGACTCAGAAGTACTCAGGTCTCAGACCACCCTTACTTCTATTCACCGAACCGCCTTTTCCAGCGCATATTTTTGGGCTTGTAGCGTTAAAATTAATGGTTTGTGATCTTAGATGAAAACAAAAAAGATCTTAGATGAAACCCTTTTTTGTTTTCATCCAAGTTTGTGATGGTAAAATGTAGCAAGGCTGTTTGAGGTAATTAAGGGAAACGCACAGGTTCTAATGTAATATACAGGGCAATTTTTGAACAGCTTAATATTCATCAGACACCCCAACTTTTAAAATGTGATTTCCAACAAACTTTTGTTCTACGACTTTTCTCATAGCTCGATAGTTCAAAACAAGTTAGCTTTTCCCGTCTGTCTGTCTGTTTATCAACTAACTCATCCTAAGCCTAAGGTTCCTAAAGTAACGTATCTTGATGCGGCTTTCACTCTAAGTTAGATTTTTTTTCACGAATCGATTTTAAGTAACGCCCTTCTTATCTTTTAAGTTTCACCCCTGCGAAGGCAGGGTGGGTCGGATATTATGTTTATAAAAAAATGTTTGAGATACATGTTTGAGGAGAATTTAAAGTCTTGAGAGTGTAGGACTGCTAGTGAACTACAGTGCTCAGTTATTTGACAAATAAAAGCTTTCATCTTTCATCTTTATTTCGAAGCGATGGTCAGTCTTTTTTATAGCGGGTCAATGATCTTTGGTATCACTTTTGGCTGCGTCACAGTTTTTTCTTTTAATTAGCAAAGTTCTGTCGGGCCAGATTGGAGATCGAGTCTTTTGAGGCCGCGGCAGTTTGAAAAATGATCACAACGTTCACGATACAGTGATTTTGTGGCGCACCTCACTTTGATGTCACAAAGAGTTTTTTTAAATAAAAGTAGCTACAAAGCTCAAACGCTAAAACACGGGAAAAGTACGTAGACCCATGAAATTATGACATTTTTGCGGGAGATTTTTTTGTATTTTTTAAAGCACGAACCCGAATTTCAAAGTAATGTCTCGAGTGAATTTTTGAACAATATTTTTTCCAGGGTCCGTATTTATAGTCATTATAGAGGTGTGTACATCAGGTTTCCACATTAAAGTTTTGAAATAAAACAACCAACATTAAAATACATAAACAATAATTTATTTATTCATCTTCAACCACTTCACACGCATCCAACAACATAGGAACCTTCCAATCAATGATGGTACACGGAAACTAAAGGCACAGTCTCATGGACCGACTGACTGCTTTGGGAGATGGCAGAGTCACCAGTCTTCAGGGTAACCAGAGGAGCGTGGTGGACTACCGGAGCGTGGTGGACGATTGGGTGGTACACATCTGTGCTGCCATGGCTGACGACCTGGCTAGTCTTGGTGATCGTGGACTTAGACAGCGGCTCGGCGTGGATCAAAGGAGTGTGATGAACCACTGGGTGGTACACGTGAGTGCTGCCGTGGTTCACAACCTGGCTATTCTGAGTGATGGTAGATTTTTGAGGAATGGCGTGGAATACAGGCGCGGCATGGTGGACGATGGGGTGGTAGATGTCTGTGCTCCCATGGTTGACCACTTGGCTGCTCTTGGTGATGGTGGACTTGGTGAGGGGCACCGCGTGCACGGAGTGCACGACGGGTGTCTCGTGCAAGTAGTAGCCGGGGAAGGCGGCGGCGCACGCCAGGAGGGCGGAGAAAATCACCTGGGGAAGACAAACCTTGAGTTAATACTAATAAAATACAAACAAAAAAAAAAGTGAAAGAAAACATCGTGAGAAAATCCGTGGTTTAGTTGGCTCCACACGTATTGACTTGTCTTTCCTGTGGGCTAAACCGGCTAAACTGTCAGGGTGGTATAGGTGCTGGGCAAGCCTACTCCATCTAAAACAATATCCCAGGCACTGCAGTGCCGAGTGGTCTCTTCACCCATCTAGTGTGAGTGAAGGTGCCACTGGACGCCGTATAAATCATCTCATTACGTAGATGCAAAGGCCTTAGTTACAAACAAAACAAGGCGAGGCACACAGCCGGTGGACAAAGGCAGTGACAGAGTGGCGGCCGAGAATTGGAGCGATCAGTCGGAAGACTAGCAGCCCGAAAAAGCGTCATGCATCACCCTAAACAGTTAATTATTTTGGCAAGCATAAAAGACCACTAACTTTGTAGGTAACCTTTAATAACAACAGTGTGGTCGACGACGTGGCAACTTCGCCATCAAACACAATGCAAATTTTTCCACCGAAACTTCCCTCTTTGTGGCTACCGGGAAACGTAAGGTTATCTTTTGTTTCTTGTGTAAACAAGCCCATTAGCTTGAGAGCTGGTGACCATTAGACGTATTTTTTCGTACAAGGCTGGGAGTTGATTGGCTGATAGAGTAGACTTCGCTGAGTCTGGGAAAAATATTGTTTGGGCCGGTCGCGGTTGAAAGTTCGATTCTATTGACTTTGAAATTGTAAATGTATGGATTGTGTCTTTTTTTTTGTCTACAAGGCTGGGACTTTCTAGGCAGCTTATTTTAGTGTCTGCTGATCAAGAAATCACTTTTATTAGGTACGCCAAACGCGGTAGAAAGAAAGTTTTTTTTTATCTAGAAAGGTGCATTATTGGGTTATAAAAACGAACTTTTAACCACGCTCGGCCAAAAAATTTATTTTCTTGATCAGTGGAGTCTAAACGACTAACCTAGAAGTTCCCAGCCTTGTACGACAAAAAAAAAACTCAACCCATTCATTTACACTTTAAAAGTCGAAAAAAATCTAACTTTCGACCGCGAAAGGTCAAAAAAAAATTTTTCCCAGACTCAGCGAAGTGTACTCTATCAGCCTACCAACCCTAGCCTTGTACGATAAAATAAGTCGAATCGCCACCAGCTCTCCAGCTACATGTGTGGGTCATCGACACCGTCGGGGGTTGAACTTTTCAATATACCTACTTCGTTTTTCGCTGCCTCTAATAAGACAATGGAAAAGTCGCCGGAATACTTATTATAAGTTGCAAAAATATGGGTTCAATAAATCAATAAGGAGGCGATTTGATACAATGATAGGTACCATAATATTTTCTAAGTTTCAATGTTTACGAAAACATAACTCTACCTGTGGTGTATGTACGCGGTATACAGGGCAATTTTTAAATAGCTTTTTACCTCAAACACCCAAACTAAATCAACAACTTTTGTTCTACGACTTTGCTGAAAGCGCAAACTATTTTTTCCATACAAAAAAATCTTTTGTTTTTTTTCAGATTTTTGGTGGTCCGATAAGTTGTAGACATACACACACATAGCAATTAACTTATAACACCTCTCTTTTTGTATTGGATTACAAAATTTAAAAAAAAACTGCAGATACACTTTTGGTGACCGTTTGTCCTTGAAACTTAGCCCTAAACAAGGATTGTACGACCCGCCAAACTTACAATTCCGTTCATGTTTAGGTCACTTGCTTGAACTCTGAAAGACACGAGTGATCGAATGATACCCTGTAAATTCGGCCAGAGCTTTTTATACTGCTACTGCATGTCATCGGTATGACCGAACAGTGGCCCAGATCTGTGGGGGCGTGCTCCACAAAACAATCATGCACGAAAGCACGAATCATGCACGAAAGCACGAATCATGCACGAAAGTCCGGTTAGCACGAGGCATGAATATTTGTTGAAACATTCGCTGTTTGAGTCTTGTTTATTGAAACCAATGACATTCCAAATTGAAACTAACTAGGTTTGTTTGTTTGTTTGTTTGTCACACTTTATTGCACACAAAAAAAAAATAGACTTAAATAACATGATATTAGGAGAAAGTGTACAAGGGCGGACTTATTTCTAGAGAAATTTCTTCCAGCCAGCCCTGGTTAATAAAGAGATATAGATGTAGTTTACGTGGATTCAGGCAGTAAGTACGATGTAGTCTGTACTCGTAAAATTCGGAACCCAAAGTTTTTTGTTCGAAAGTCCGTTATTGGCTTAATCTTATCTTAAGACAATATTGAGAAACTAATTTAAATATTTTTTTATTTTGGTCCAGTAGTTTTGTTTTTATGCGCTAAAATTTTTTGTTCCTATGACCGCCGACCGTCGCGTGACGTCATAAAACTGTATCTTTGAAACGTTGTAAAATCCAAAATACTGAACCAAAATAAAAAATATTGAAATTAGTTTCTTATAATAGCCAAAAGTTTTAAATAAGCCAATAACGGACTTTCGAACCAAAAACTTTGGGTTCCGAATTGAAACTAACTAGGTTACGTGGATTCAGGCAGTAAGTAGGTACGATGTAGCCTGTACAATTGTACATGTCCCACTAACTGGGTAAAGAGAGAGAGTTCGAGCTCACTCACCACACGTGCTCAATGCGGTTGGCGATTTTCGCGTTTGATGGTGTAACACCTCATACGCTCAGGTTTCCTCACGATGTTTTCCTCCTACTTAGTGGTAGTGCAACTAAAATTTTACAAATGTACGTGACTTTGAAATAAATTTAAGTCATAGGTACATTTTCCGCACCGGGATTCGAACCTGGGTCTCTCGCATCCGAGTCCATTGTGCTACCGGCTACCACTAGACCACCACCTCTCTCTCCAAGCTTAGTCCCACATGGTGGTGGGGTCAGCCTTCCTAATTTTCTCTCTCCACTTCGCCCTATTCTTGGTGTCGTCTTCGGAGGCTCCGCATTCTATGAGGTCTTTCCCGACCACGTTCATCCACCCCCACCGCTCTATTTTTTTTTTGTAATACATAGCCTATTGGGTGTCCCACTGCTGAGCAAAGGCTTCCCCCCTTTCAGACCAGGTCTTTCGGTCCTGAGCAACCTCTAACCACTCCGGCAGATATTGGTCGAGTTCGTCCCGCCATCGTCTTTTTGGGCGACCTCGGCTGCGGCGACCGCCACATGGTATCCACTCGGTGGCGAGTTTAGCCCACCTATCCGGTTGCATGCGGCGGACATGGCCGGCCCAGCTCCATTTAAGCTTTGCCGTCTGAGCACCTACGTCAGCGCAAGGTGGTGTTTTGGACACGGTCGATCCTGCGGACACCCAATATGCTGCGCTCCGTCGCTCTCTGGCAAACCTTGAGTTTGGTCTTTTGCTGGTTTGTCAATGACCAAGTCTGTGAGCCGTAGGTAAGGACACCGCTCTATTCAAACCTTCTGTGTTGTAACTCTATGTTCTCGGCTCCGTTTGTCGTCAATGAGAATTAAGAGTGATCAGCTGATAAGTTAATGAATAGTTTGCTTTGCGTAATCTTTTCGCGCGCATGCTTGACCTTGCGGGAGTTTGAAGAAAGCTCGCAGATTGGGTGATAAAACAAAATAAAATTAAAAATATTTTTCAAAATAGAACGCAAGCTTACCTAGTAGTCGTGTCTGATATCTTACTGATCTTTAATGTGTTACAAATAAGGTTACAAAAGGTATTTAGGTGCTCAACAAGATGACAATTCTGTAAAAAAATGTTTTAGACTTTTTTATATATATTTTTTTTATTATTTTCAAATAATCTAATGAAAAATATTTTTTATATATCTATAAGGACCTACTGACAAAGTTTTAGGATTTTTTTTTTTTACTTCTACTTTTTTTTCCAACAAAATTTACGAAAAGGACATGACATCCTGACGAATACCAACGATAGTATTTATGCTGCAATTATGACTGGTTAATATGTTACTGCTAAACCATTAGGTACCTACTTGCCTATTAATAAATTGCCATCTGACATCAAGAAACAGCGCAAACATTTTCAACAGCGGCACGATTAATTAGTTAAGAATAATCGTCACGATAATGTAAATCCCTAACCTATTTATACTTAAATGTGAAAATATTGTCTGTTTGTTTGTCTTGAATAATCAAAACAATAAAATCGTCACAGGGCGTCGCCAGAAATGTGTTTTTTGAGTTGGTTGGGCAAGTCATTTGTATAACCCGTGTCATTAAAGAAAACATTTAGGACGGAGTTAAAAACCTAGCGTTGTCTCGCTTTGACTGTATTAATTAGAGCGAGAGGGCGAGTGTTTTGAAATTCTGTTTTCTTTAATGACACGTCGAAATCTAAACATGTCCCATGTTTTTGTAAACCAACGTCCGAACGGTAACTTCACCCATCTAGTGTGAGTAAAAGTAAAGCTGCCACATAATCTCATCATCATCATCATCATCGTCATCAGCCAACATTTGCCCACTGCTGGGTATAAAGGGCTTTTCCCCCTCTCACCATCCTCCTCGGTCTCTAGCTGCCTCCACGGACCCTGGGTCGCCTTAGAGATGTCGTCTGTCCACCGGGCCGGTGGTCTGCCTACTGACCGTCGTCCCGTTCTTGGCCGCCACTCCGTCACTGCCCTGGTCCACCTTCCGTCCTCTCGTATGTACGGTCGGCCACAGTCACAGATACCCCCTGGCAGCTCTTAACACGCGCTGAATAAGGGCGCCATTCGAACAAAAAGGGGTATCATAGCGTGTGGCCGACTGTACCTATACAAGACAGTACGTCGAACCTTATATGCCAGCAATCTACACGGTTACGTTACGGGCTTTACAGCAAAACTGTACACTCTGACGTGCTGTCGTGTCTTGTGGTCAACAGCACGTAAACCTTTACATTTTCGTTGCAAAGTTGCCCGTAACGTAACTGAATAGAGTGCTCGTATGTAAGGGTCTACGTGCTGACTAGTGTCATGTAATAAATCATCTACTACAAGGTGTTACAAAAGATGCTAACTCTTTTTACAGGGTCATGGTACCTGATGATAGGGAACACAACCAAAATATTTTTTTAGCTCTATGACGTTCCGTTGATTTTTAAATAATTAAAATGTAAGCGCTGTGACGGGAGAAAAGTATTTTTAAAATACTATTTCCATAGACTTTCACTATGTTTTAACAGCCTTTAGCTATTAAAATACAGCTAAGCAAACAACCATATTTTTTAATTGGAGCTAAATCCAAAAACAAAAAAGTTTTGAAAATTTTACAATTTTGAGGTTTA
Organism: Zelleria hepariella; assembly: GCA_949319315.1. Classification (NCBI taxonomy): domain Eukaryota; kingdom Metazoa; phylum Arthropoda; class Insecta; order Lepidoptera; family Yponomeutidae; genus Zelleria; species Zelleria hepariella. Next base: position 708,220 of record OX439388.1, read on the forward strand.
AAAAAAAAGTTGTGTTTTTCAACTTTTTCTTGCAGATTTGTCATTATGTTGACCAGCAGCTTACACCCAGTAAAAAGAGTTAGTATCTTTTGTAACACGTTGTATACATAGGATAAAAGCTCTTTGGATCAACAAACGACGTGGATGAAGCCGCAGAAAAATGGTTAGCCAATACTATAATACTCTAAAGGCGATACGATAAATCCACAATAGAATATGGTAATGCATTCGGATAGCAGAAGGCCGGACCTGTATGTAGTACAACGTCACCACGATCCTATCAGACATCTGAGTATGAACATCAAGTTACAACGCAAAAGTTGGGGAGTTGGTAAACTATTATGTCACGTCAAATTGACAAGCGCTTAGAGGTGCGCGAAACGCTTCAGTGAAAAGAAAATAATGATATAGTTCATTTCCTTCACTGAACTAGTTGACTCTTTTAGTTCACAGTTTACTTATAGTTCATTCATAGTTCACAGCTCAGACATAGTTCATAGTTCATTCATAGTTCATTCACAGTTCATTCACAGTTCATTCATAGTTCATAGCTCATTCATAGTTCATAGCTCAGTAGTTCGTTCACGTATTTTTTGACTCACGGTAGTCCGCGAATGACAAAGGTGACAAAGGCGAGATGAGTTACAGAATTTTGGTTCTTAGTGTGGTAGATTTAAGAATGTTTCTTGAAGAATGAACTACGTGGACTAGAGTGAATGTGATATGTAAAGATTGATAGTGAATGAATGAATGAATGGTTCCATATAACGAATGCATTCAATCGAAGCATTCATTCGCGAACTACACACCTCTACAAGCGCTAGTCTGGTGGTACTAGGGTTACCAGATGACAGAAATTTTCCTGAATTCTCTAAGTCTGGAATTTCAGCCAATTGTCAGGGAAACAGGGAAAGTTATACAATGTCAGGAATTTTTAAAGGTAAGACAAAAATATACAAGTACTATTACATATCTTGTGAATAAATATCTTACTTACTTACTTTCTTACTTATTTATTGGAAAAATTACAAAAAAAAAGTGAATAAATGAACCTATAATAAACCATTGCATGTGATGATTTTCATATTTGTTGTTACCGGATACTGCTTTTAATAAATGTAGATCATTTAGTATAATTTTAAGAAATTCTTCACATGTAGTGGTTTTGAAATTAAACTAAAAGTAGAGCTCTAACTGAAAGCTGAAAGCACATCACGCACGGGCGATTCTAGCTAGAGCGCCATTTACTTACAATGTCAGAAATTTTATTGAAAAATCAGGAACTATTTCAGGAAATCAAATTTCAGGATCTGGTAACCCTAGGTGGTACTCAATAGTTTTGGATAGAGATCGGCATCTTGTATATGTACAGATTGACCTTATAATAATTATGCTTGCAGTGCATACAAAAAAAAACACTTGAAGTTTTTCTTGTGCTCTGTCTGTATAGGACATTATAATTTTGCATGTTAATAAATTTATATGGACATAACATTTTACAATAGTACGAGTACCTATTGTAAAATAGTATTTTAGTCTGAATTAAATGATTATAAATGTTAATTAAGGCATATGCCCATTGAATATGTCATTAGGTTTTACATAACGATCATGGGATCACCACATACTATGAATGTATGATCTGTTTTTATTTTTTGATGTTTTTATGTTCTGTTTTTATTTTGATCTGTTTGTTGTTTGAGCAATATACTCCAATCACCATTGATTACACAGCAAAGTTTTTGTTATTTTACATATTTAATTTGTGGCCCACCACGTTTAAAAATACTCTATCAAATCCTCTCTAACTAGCGATTGGAGCGTATACTATTATATGGATACCAGCGTTCTGAAAAAGCTTTTCTCAAATCCTCAGCGCGCAGTTTGAATGGTCTCGAAGCTAAATTGAATTTCGTCAGATGTGGCAATGAGTCCGGATTGGCCTCACCTTACCCGGTACGGTGCAACTGAACACTATTCATCCTAAACACCGCACCATTGTTTACTTTATTCTTATAGCGATCGAGATAAGATAATCGGCTGTCACCTTGCAAAACTATATTTGCAACACCTCCATTTAGACGCTGTTAGGTCTGTCATTGTTGAACGAGCGAGCGAAGCGAGCGAAGTTCTCCGAGTCTACTGGAACAATCCGGCGTTTGTATGTTTATATGTATGAATGTTCGTTCGACGATAACTAGAGTAAATTTAGTCGGATCGTCATGAAATTTGGTAGGCAGGTAAATGAGGCCTAGAGATTTTTTAAGTTTAAACATGAGCCAAATCGGTCGAGGGGTTACTGAGATATGAGGTCACGAGTTCATAGTTCGGGGCGAACCACTGGTTATGTACTGTAACGATGTAGCAATTTTGAATTTAGTAGGCTGTTTAAAATAATATGGCATAAGGTTCGAAATGTATTGTCTCTCAGACTAGATCCGCCGATAAAAATAATAAAGAATAAATAATAATAATAAAATAGGAATGTTTGAACATCGTGTTTAATTGATAGGATACACCTAGGGTGGCGCACAAGCGTTACAATGATGGAGGCGCCTTAGTTCGCGAGTTACCTCGAATAGACTCTTTAGCATAGTATTTCAGGTCATAACAGATACGTACCATAAGAACCGACGACTTGATATTGATAACGATAAATTATCGAGGATTGTTTTGAGCGAAGCAGCCAAGCAGAGTTGCCCTAACGATTGAGAGAGGAGGAAGAATCATTGCGATAAGTGCTACAGTACACACGACAGCACGTCAGACTGTACACTTTTGTTGTGAAGTCGCCCGTAACGTAACCGAGTAGAATGCTAGCATGTACTTAGGTACGGTCGACGTGCTGTCGAGTAGTCAGGGTATCTTGATGATTCATTGCTGGTCCCTGTATTTATTTTTTCTTGGATCTGAAGTTTGTATGCTCCTGGCCCTCTACCCTTGACGCATTTTTTCAACACGGCACAATTAACAAAATTCAGTTCAATATTTCACGAATCAAGGCTCATTTTATATTGGTATTGTACAAATAGCGAAAGATCGCAAATGCGATTTAAAAGAGAAATTAATTTTAGAGCTTCCTCGATATTAACGCAATAGCATAAAGGGTAACCTACCTGCTGCCAGATAAAATATTTTCAAATACGATTTCAAAAAAGTTAATCCTGTAAAGTCTTTATAATATAAACCGCCAAACTATTGAATTTAGTTACGAAATAAGCTTGCGAGATTTCTACGAAATCGAAACTCTCTAAGTATACAATAAAGGTAAGTAAATTGAATAAACTACCTTTATACACTTACCTAAAAGCGCAAAAAGGCTGTGTTCGAGAAATAACTGGCTGCCTGAATTAGAAAACATTCTGAAATCCCACTACAATGGAGAACAATCCTTATAAATTGTGGGGTTTACTTGTATTGTGCCTACACAATCAACTAAAACTAGCAATCCACTCATTTCACTCTTAATACCTTTCGGATAAGGCGTAGAGCTCTAGGTCTAGATACTTTACGATGTGGTTTACAGTATAGTGTGTTCTCAAAGGTCTATTTTAGAGGTCGTTTCATAGAGGGTTCGTATCGACTCTGCCCTTCATCTTAGACTAAGGGTAATCCTTAGAAACCTGAGATTACAATATGATACATTGTTTGGAATTTTTTCGTAGCGTCTTAGGCTGTTATTTTGGCGATGTGGGGTCTTTGACCTGAGCTTCTTTTATACATAATACATTCGCCTACTATTTTGGGGCTGCAAATATATGTCGTACATTTTCTTATTTTTGATCCTATTCCATTTTTTTTACCCAACGACGTGTCTGAAATATGAAATAATTACAGTTGTAATTCAGTTTGTTTAACTCATCTTGCTCAAACTAATTTGGAAGAAATATCAAACTTTGTCTCCAAATCCCAACTAACGAACAAAACTATAATGTTCTTATTTTGCTCCAAAGAAATACAAAACAGGTAAAAGTTTATTAACTAAATAGTTTGAGTTATTCAAGCGAAACACTTAATTGTTTTCAATTTGCGAAGATTTAATGGCAATACAGTTGAAGTTGAAATACTGTGAAGAAAGATAAGTAATATACTTTTAGGAAACCCAACGTTCGTAGTATCTTTGACTATGCTTCCATCGCTTACCAACAAATAATTTCAACAACTCGAAATTCTCGAATTATGTACGTATATCAAGATTTCTGCAATAAACAGTAGCGATCGTTTTTTTATTTTCTTATAAACCTTTTTTTATTTTCTTGCCTTCTCTCAGACAGAGAGAGAGTACAATAAGGTTCACACAACAGCACGTCAGAGTTTGTTTTTGTTTGTACACTTTTATTGTAAAGTCGCCCGTAACGTAACCGAGTAGAGTGCTAGCGTTTCAAACTGATTTTTTATTCCGTAGAATTGTGACAGCTATCATTTTTTGACATGTTTTTGACATGAAACCTTTTTGGGCGGCCGTTTTTGATTGATATGGATGACATGAACAATCGAGAATCTCGAAATCAAGATGTCATAAAAACAAGTTCGAGAAAAGATTTTCGCTCGCCTTTCAAGATCGAGACCAAGCAAAAGTCTTGATAATTATGTTCAAGAAAGTCTCGATATCGAAATTGTTATCTCGCTTGCTGAATCACTAACCAAAAACCAACTATTATAAGATGAAGTAATTTTAACTCAACTTGATCAATATTTAACTCGCACACATTTAATTTTATGATAATTACAGCATTTAACTTTCGATTAAAATGCACGTGAGTTTGATATGTTACTTGCGAAATCTCGAAGCTTGTTTATTCGGCTATTTATCCTGTCACTTCATAGCACGGCCATCGTATGTCTTCTTATAAAAAGCAATTAAGTACAGTCAGCCACATGCTAGGATACCCCTTTTTGTTCGATTGGCGCCCTTATGCCGCGCGCAGCAAGAGCTGCCATGGGGTATCCTAGACTGTCGCCGACCGTACCTTCATGACTTTTTGGCCGTATTGAAGATATGTATGTGTACAAATTGAATGCTTTCAGTTTTTTAAGCATGGTTTTTAGGGTTCCGTACCTGAAGGGAGCCAAACTGGCCCCTATACTCTACCTAAGGCTCAGTCTGTCTCTATGTCTGTCCTAACTTAAAAGGGCTGTATTTTTGGAACTGTAATAGGTAGCCCGTTGAAATTTTCACAGATTATGTACTATTTTGGTGGATTACTCAACAAAGAATAATTTAAAAAAAAAGTAGCGGGGTCCCTATACAACAAAGGAGTTTTTATACTTTTTTTGCTCCATCGCAAAAACGGTAAAACGTACAGTCGTACAGTTAGTCCGACTCGCACTTGGCCGCTTATTTATTATTTATGCGTTCATTGTCTGTTTATGAACAATTTCTTGAATTTTTAATTTAATACCTTATCTACCTAAAAATGCGTCCCTAAAAGAACGTAATATATTGTTAACAAAGCTAAAAATATTTCTGTTTAAAAATACATAAAGCAGATTTTTTATCATTCATTTCGTGACCTTTTAGATCGTATCGAGGAGTGTAACTTTTCAATACGTTTAATTAATACCCTTTAAGATCACAGCGGTAGGTAATCGGTGATTTATTGTGGATTTAAATACAACCGAGACCTTTTCACACGTATTTTAATTTTATTTATGTGCCGTGGATGAATGAATGCCGTTACGTAATCGAGGTCTCGGAAAAACAACTACCGACCTACCTCATGGATTCTCCACTTACACTACAGGGTGCACTCTAAGTCGATAGCGGAACATTAAGTAGGCTGTCTACTGATCACTACAAACAACTTGTACTAGGTGGCGAAAAAAATGGAGCGAAAAAAATATCAGCTGTTTCATACATTTGGCGCAGTACTGAGTCGACCTTTTGTATAGAACAGCTGATATTTTTTTCGCTCCATTTTGTTCGCCACCTAGTATAAGTTGTTTATAGTGACCATTAGACAGCCTACTTAAAGTTCCGCTATCGACTTAGAGTGCACCCTGTAGATGTGCATAAATGGCCACTCGATTGCCTCTTTGCCTAAACCATCTTAAGATATAGTCAAGTCACAGACTAAAATCCCTTAAGACGACGTACGTCTCACAACTAGCGCCGCCAATGGAAAAAGAATCATATCTTTTTTTTGGATGCGTTTTTAGCAAAAAACGCTCCTGCGATTCCTCAACGCGAGGCTTAACTATTTTTAGGACCTAAGGTTTGGATTCCAGATCCTAGAACTTAAGAATGCAATCGATTCTCGCCAAAAGTGGCCACTTTTGGCGAGAATCGATTGCATTCGTAGGAAATCTAATCCTGGAATCCAAACCTTAGGTCCTAAAAATAGTTAAGCCTCGCGTTGAGGAATCGCAGGAGCGTTTTTTGCTAAAAACGCATCCAAAAAAAAGATATGATTTTTTTTCCATTGGCGGCGCTAGTTGTGAGACGTACGTCGTCTTAATCGATCTATGCCGAAAAAAAACCAAGGCCGTCAATGAGATCCTTTTCTAACACTACAGGGTGCACTCTAAGTCGATATCGGAACTTTAAGTAGGCTGTCTACTGATCACTACAAACAACTTGTAATAGTTTTCGAAAAAAATGGAGCGAAAAAAAAATCTGCTGTTTCATACATTTGACGCAGTACTGAATTGACCTTTTGTATGAACAGGTGATATTTTTTTCGATCCATTTAGAGACCACTCGGCGCTGCAGTGCCTGGGACATTGTTATAGAAAAGGAAGAAAGAAGAAGAAAGAAGAAGAATGCCTACGTCACTTTTATTAATTAAATAAGTAAACGTTCATGAGATTTGCAATAGTTAAAAGGCAGCGATAGGCCATTTGATAGCACGTCAGATAAAACCAATAATCTTGTCTAATTAGATCTCGAGGCCTCTGACAATTGACAAGCGTAGGTACATCAAACGTAAAATGTTACAGAAGACTCAGTTTTAGTCAAACCATTTTAGGTAAACTGTTTGTATAACTATAAACCCTGCAACTGTAAACTAAACAAGGATTTAAACTTGAAACTGCAACCGCACTTTTTTATCAGTTACCTGCTTACCAAATTTCATGACGTGTACTAAATACCTAAATACGACGTGTACTACATGTACTAAATTTACTCAAGTAATCGTCGAACGAACATTCATACATACAAATATACATACATACATACAAACATACATACAAACATACAAACGCCGGATTGTTTCAGTAGACTCGGAGAACTTCGCTCGCTTCGCTCGCTCGTCCAATGCATTCAATGCAATTTATACAGCGTCCAGTGGCATCTCAGTGTCATCGGCAGTGTCTAGGACATATTTACATAGAGTATTCTTGCTGAGAGCATACACAAAACTAAAATTAACCACTGCAGTTCTTCTGTTTCTGCAGTAACATTAGTGCTCAAATCACTCGCAAATAAAACTTGACGAATATGTTAGAGCAGTGTTTGACATGTTGTTTCACAAGCACCGTGGCAGTCGCAGACTGTATTAGCTACCAACTGATCAATGTCAGAATTACATGTGTAATTGCAAAATGCGTAGGTTGCAGTTAAGATTTTAATCATTCTCATGGTCTCTTTCTAGGCTTAGGCCTCTGAATCTGTTGTTGTAAACTAGTATAAGAATTGGAAAAATTAACATTTTCTAGATTATAAAAAACAATCTTTCTACCGCGTTCGGCTTATAATAATAGTGATTTCGTGATCAGCGGAGACTAAATAAGCAGCCTACAAACTCCCAGCCTTGTTGACAAAAAAATACTCAACCCATACATTTACACTTTAAAAGTCAATAGAAGCGAACCCGAAGCTGAAAAATGAGCTTTGAGTTTTCTTTTTTCAGCTTACAAATTAGTCACTAGGCTGCTTGTCTGCGCTGTGAGGTGGATCAATGATCACTGATCATGGAAATCATGCTATGTTGTTTTCTGCCACAGCCAGCTACCTAAGTTATGCAGTAGATTCTGTGTGCGATTAATTTGTATGTCAATGTCACGGTAATGGGCATTGATCAGTGAGGCATCGATTGTCGTAAATTGAAAACCATTTCGAGGAATAGGGATACTGATTACTATTAGGGGTTTAAATAAGTAAAAAATTTTACTTCATTTTTCTTTCGATGAGGTCATCATTGGCTCTAATGCGGTAGTTCCATTGACTACAAATATTTTAAAAATACATTCGTCAACAACAACAACTGTCAAAAGTGTCAAATAACTCAAATCTGTTGACTTGACACTGACATGTGTCAAACGTCGACGAATTTTTATTTTTTAAAAGCATGAATGAAGGCAATGAACTTAGTACATAATGCCAGTGGTGACGTCATACACAAAACTTTTAGAAATTTTAAATAATATATAAAAAAAATAGTTACATTAAAAATTAAGAAAATATTCAAATTAGTTTCTTATATTTGTCTAAATTTTCGATTTATTGAATAAAAAATAGGATTTGACTATGCCCATTAGGTTCAGGCATTGACACGCGTGGAAAAACTGGCACATTTAATTTTGGGACAACACATGCAAAGTAAACAAGTGTCAATGGTAATTTACGAGTTTCGAGGGCGATTACTGAGTCTTGTCGTGAAGTTAAACAATATTATTACCGCTATAATTAAATGCATTGCAGTGGGTCTTGTGATCAACCCTACCTACAGCCGCTAACAGTTTGATTGGCATCGCAAGTGTTTTATCTCTTTCTCACATGCTAGAACAAGGCTTCTATCAGTTACCGTAAGCGTCTTCTGAATTTGTTTATTTTTACAAAACTTTGGACATAGCATCATGGTTTTAAATTTACGGTGCCACAGATAGACACACAGACAAGCAGATATAGCGGTCAAACTTATAAAACCCCTCTTTTTTGGCCGGGGGTTAAAAACAAACATTAAATACCCAACCTTTCTGCTCATTTCTCTACATTTTACTTTCGTGATCCATATCACGTGTTAACGTTTAATTAGTGTGCAGTTTACTCTGTCGATAATTGGTCACCTTCTACTCGTATATGTATGTTTCTTTTGAAATTAAAATAAAGTCCCTTGAATTAAATTAAATAAAACAAACAACACCACCAATACGCTGCGCATGAAGGTTTATATCGCGCGTTACCGAGCCTTTTCGGAGTACCGTTGATCGACTTAGAGCAGGGGGCTAAATCTCGGGGATCTCACATTCGACACATCTCGAAGGAAAAATCTCATGTCATTTCGATCTTGACTGCTCCCGACCACTCGAATCATGTCGAGCGAAAAAGGCAAACATCTCGCAGAAATCTCGTGCCTTATGTCGAGGATGACTTCGTGAGAATAGGAGATGTGACATTTGCAGCAAAATTATATTTTTCATTATTGTGTCGATTGCGGGACTCTTTTTTTTTTATTACTGTAATGTTATACAATTTAAATAAATAATTAATAATCAGTTAATTTCCCGCTCGGGAAAGCCCAAATTTTCATAGATTTTTAATTTTGTAGCTAAAACTAGATATTTTTGTTTAGAAATTTTAGTTTCACGACAGTAAAATAGTATTGTTTTCATCATTCTAAAAAACAGAACCACAGTAATTAAGCTGATATGCTGTTTTGCTCGAAAAACAAGTGGTACTGCCCAAATAGGTAACTATTGGTTTGAGCAAATCTCACAAAGAGCTGAATTATTTTTGTTCCGCTATTTAGGATAATAAAAATAATACTGTTTTATATTGGTGAAACCAAATTCGCTGAACAAAAATAGCTCAGTGTAGCCACAAAATTGTAATAATCGCAAAAATGTTGTATTTCCCGCTGCATACTTTAGTTTAACCTTAAGACGACGTACGTCTCACAACTAGCGCCGCCAATGGAAAAAAAATCATATCTTTTTTTTGGATGCGTTTTTAGCAAAAAACGCTCCTGCGATTTCTCAACGCGAGGGTTAACTATTTTTAGGACCTAAGGTTTGGATTCCAGATCCTAGAACTTAAGAATGCAATCGATTCTCGCCAAAAGTGGCCACTTTTGGCGAGAATCGATTGCATTCGTAGGAAATCTAATCCTGGAATCCAAACCTTAGGTCCTAAAAATAGTTAAGCCTCGCGTTGAGGAATCGCAGGAGCGTTTTTTGCTAAAAACGCATCCAAAAAAAAGATATGATTTTTTTTCCATTGACGGCGCTAGTTGTGAGACGTACGTCGTCTTAAAAACGGATTATGTTTGTCTTGAAACTCTATTTCTATCTACCTAAAGAGACCTCGTAACAAAAATCATTGTGAGGCAAGTATTATGGGGTTGTTTGCCATTGCCTTTTTCATTTGATGCCAACGACGAATAACAATACACAATAACACAATACATTTGCTGACAACTTTTCCTTTAAGAAGTAATAGAAGAAAATGCCTGCTTTACGAAAACAGGAAATTTATACGTAAAACGAATAAATTCTTTCAATGTTGAAAAGTTATTACTTCACTTCTAAATAAGTATACAAAGCTTTTTATGGAAAACAGCAGCTTACTTATTTATTTTATCCCGAAAAGCGAGTTATTGAAAATTTAAAATACCCCCGACATTTTAGCTTCAAATTAGCATTAAACGGCTGAACCGATTTTGATAAAATATAATATCTAAGAACAATCGCTAGAAAACCTGCTTTTAAATTTAAAAAAAACGCATTCAAACAGCTCTTCCCCATCGCTGAACATACATGGGGGTGATTCGGGTACCCCTAGGGGTGCTCTATCTTTGAGCTCCTTTTGATACAATTTTTTGGGACACCCTGTATGTATAAAAACAAACCGTTAATTAAATTAATAAAGAATCCACAATAACAGTGACGTAGCTCCTACGCAATAAAATTATGAATCAACCTTGCTATTAGAACTGATAATTATATGACCGCGAGGAGGTTGTTGGCTTCAGTCACGAGTCACGACATCGGAAGTAACGAAAAGCAAACAAACAAACAAACAATTACATGTGGTGTACACTACAATGTATGTACAATTGACAACACATCAAACTGTACAGTTTTGTTGTAAAGTCGCCCGTGACTTTTTTTTTTTTTTTACATTATCCCGATATTAATGTTTCGGGGGCCTTGAATTTCAGTTACAATTATTGTTTAGTTAATAGCTATTAAGATTTGCATTTCAAAATGGTACATTGTAAAATAAAATTAAACATGCTAAAAGTGAGTACCTAAACATTGTGAGAATTTCATATCTTTAACCGCTTGATGGACGTAAAAAAAATTCCAGTACCCTCAGGGCGTCTATGAGCCGAAGTAATACCAATTGGATAATTATTGTTAGATACAGAATGTTTATTTTTAAAACCTATAAACAATATTACTACACAAAATGTGATCCTATTAATAATTTAAAACACTTCAAAATTGGTAAATTAATGTATTTACAAACATGTGGTTGCCCCTGCGCATGAAAACCCTCCATCAGGCGCCAGGCGTCAACCATAGGTCATACAAAGCCTACCGGGGGCTAAATTATCTAACTAAACATCAACCACGTTCCCTTTATAAGGTATCGTGATTACGATCGTGATAATTATGTTAGCACCGAACTAAATCCCATAGAATCCGCATTACGTATAAAATCACAATACAAACTTGTCCCCACAGAAACAAATGATATCAGCAATAGAACAATACGAAACATCATTTCGACCGTACGTCTAATATTCGAATGTCAACCTTATTGCATTAGTGTACAGTTTTACTTTAAATGCATAGACTACGAGCAAATAAGCTCCCAGAGGCAATTTGGGCGTCTATTTTTCCAGACACATTTCCGAGTTCTATGTTGTATCTAGTTTTATCCTTCATCGAAGTATGTTAGATTTAGAATGGAATTTTCTGAGTTTTATTAATCATTTTTAATCTCGCAGGCTCAGATAGCACCATAATGGTCGAAATCAAAATGCCATTGAAGAATAAATAATGTTTATTTTGTGAATAGATTTGAGATTGCATTCAATATTTAAAAAAACAAAAAAAAAGCGATCATGATCACGATAGCTTTTAAAAAAGTTCAAGTCAAATGTGCTGTCTGAAGTTCATCAACATCTTTCAAATGATAATATTTTCTATTAAGTTTGCACGAGCACCATAATGTACATAATTTAAACATAATTTATCTTTCAAATGTCCAATTGAAAAGGAATGTGATTGATGTTGTATTTAAACATTCGGACCCGCGTTCGCGCCACTTGCCTACCTTGGCGCGCGCGCATGTTTCGTTAAATTTTAATAAGTACCTACTACGACAGGCTTTATCATTATCTCATTATGTACTTACAAATACCTATATCATATTTGCTAACCAGTCTAATTTAAATTGCCTAAAAGTTTTAGGTGAAGATTAGGGTTAAAAAACGGTGTGTGGCTTCAAGGATGTCTTCTCTGACTAACTAAGGCCTTTGCATCTACATAATGAGATGATTTATAATATTCTACGGCGTACAATGACACCTTTACTCCCAGAAGTGAGCAATGACCAAAAAAATGTTCCAATCACATTTAGGTATTTAGAAATTGATATGTTTCAGGAATAAAGCTATTTAAAAATTGCCCTGTATAAAATTACATATATGCAAAGGCCTATTTATTTATTACTTAAGAGTTGTAGGAGATACTACACTTTTTACGAGTATTGTAGAGCCTAACTCTATCTAATAATATAAAATACTTGAATCTTTTGGATGATTTTTATATTATTCATTGACCGTGTCGGCCCCTACCTAACATTAGACTCTCCATTTTACCACAAAACGTCTGCGCTTCTTGATCGCCTTCCAATTTCGATCTCGACAGCCTAATTGGCCAGTATGTCCACGGAGGTTTGCCTCGTTACAGTATGATAGGTAAATCCTGTTTCACTAGAGAAACATTTAACTTTGAAGTAGGGAAGAGGACTTGAACCCGCAACCCCAGGCACAGCATACCTCTACCAATACCTTAAATATCTTAATAACTAGTGGTTCGCCCCGAACAATGAACTCGCGACCCCATATCTCAGTAACCCCTCGACCGATTTGGCTCAAGTTCGAACTTAAAAATTATCTTGGCCTCATTTACCTGCCTACCAAATTTCATCACGATCCGACTAAATTTACTCAAGTTATCGTTGAACGAACATTCATACATACATACGTACATACATACAAACGCCGGATTGTTCCAGTAGACTCGAAGAACTTCGCTCGCTTCGCTCGCTCGTTCAATAATAAATCTTTAAATCTTCCTTTGTTGTCTCTTCGATAAACGCACTAATTGTGTCGTAATGAACATTAATCTCGCTTCAATGGAGAACTTGTCACATTTTCGACGCTATCTGAAAATGCAAATTTGCATTTGCATCGAGAGCAGACGCTTTTTAAGGGTCCATTCACTGCGGCGACCGTGATTTCTTTATCACCTTACATCTTCCGCAATTCGAGAACGCCAGACGAAAGCAGACATTATTTGACCAACTTCAAACCCTTTTACATTCGATTTAAGTTTACTAGTAGCCGCGGTTATCCATAAAATTCTTTCCCCAACGAGACAGGCATAGTAGTACAATTTTATTTTATGGCAATACACTTTTTTACTTTTAAGCTAGCCACACCTACACACACAGTCCAACTTCCGGAAATCAGTTTCAGAATTTCGAATGCAGCAAGTCTATCCAAAAATTGCAATACCGTTTGCTTTTTCCGAATCGAAAGTATGTTTCCTTATTTTTGTAAGAATTGCTGCCTTCGTTTGTAATGAAAATTCTGAAATGTATTTCCGAAAAGGACCTCTCTTAGGTTGCAAAATAAGAAGAAGGGGATTCGTTTAGCGGCCAATTTGTGCTCAAATAATAGCCCTCAACGTCTCATGTTCTCATTGTTTGGCGCACAGCGTCTTGTTTTGCTCCTACCGACTATTACCTCTGAGACGATGGACCAGGCTCCGCTCCGCTGAACTTTACTGCTCCGGGAGTGTATTCACCGGCTCTGGTGAATAGGAGTGGCAGAAGATCATCTCTGTTATTAACTGGGCTTGAGTCTGAAATGTGTGTTGCTGTCCGATACGTTGAAAGTTTTTCGAAAAATCTGTTGATATAGCGTACAACGAAGAATACAGTATTGAAAGGACAGTCATTACACCAATGTAATTAAACTTTCATTGCTCTCAACCGAGAAAATATTGAAATAATAACTGCCTTTTAGGCACTGTTATGTACAACTGTAACTTACTGATGATAGGCATCTCATTCGATCGTTCTTGTATGTGTCGGGATTCTTTAGTAACCGGCTGAATCCTATCCTACTTCTTTCCTACTAATCCTACTCCCTATCCTTCCTACTAATATTATATTTGCAAAAGTTTATAAGTGTGAATGGATGGATGGATGGATGTATGTTTGTTACTCTTTCACGCTGAAACGGCTGAACGGATTTGGATGAAATTTGGAATAGAGATAGCTTAGACATCAGAATAATTCGGGTAGGCTACATAATTATTATCACGCTTTTACACTTAGGAGCAAAGTAGAGCATATATCCTTTCTCTGTAGTCCACGCTGACGAAGTCGCGGGCAAAAGCTAGTCTGGTATAAAATGTACTGACGCCTGTTTTAACAGACGTTTCCCCGGCGATACTTCTATACTATTTTCTTTCTATAGTATCGCTCTCGGCGACGTGAATCCTTCCGCTTAATTTCACTCGTAGGAAACTTTGTCGAATTAACAGATATTGCAATAAAACGAACTCCCACTCCCATCTGCTCCTCCGATACACTTTCAAAGTTTGCGGAAACTGATTCAGAGCTCCATCCGCATCTTATTATTGCAATCTGGTGAATATCAACAGAGATGCCTCTGTCCATCATGTACGTCCAGCAGCAGTGAATAGATAAATGCATCACCTTATATTTCTAAAACCAGAACACCTGAAGGCACGTGGCGTGGGACAAACATCGGTCAATAATGTCTTTTGTAAAAACGTTGTTTGAAGACGTATGTTTGACTTTTACTTTAAAATCTCAACTGTGACCAGGCTTAGTTTGGTGGACCAAGGCTCTAATTTCATATTGCCCGTTTCCCTAATCCGTATTCCGAAAGTTGCCTTCAAACATTAACCTTTCATTTTCTTTCACAGATTCCTGGCCATCTGGTGGCCGCTCAAGTGCCAGATCACGAAGCGGCGCGCGCGGCTCATGATCGTCTTCATCTGGATCTTCGCCATCCTCGTCACCACCCCCTGGGTCTTCTTCTTCGACCTGGTGGTGGTCTTCGAAGACCAGCCCCACGTCCGGCTGTGCCTGGATGTCTGGCCTAACCCCTTGAGCGAGATCCTCTACTTCGTCATCGGTAATCTAGTCTTCTGCTACATCTTGCCAATGCTACTAATCACGATGTGCTACATCCTAATCTGGATCAAGGTTTGGAGGCGCGCCATCCCCACTGACACGCAAGACGCCGCAATGGAAAGCATGCAACAGAAATCCAAAGTCAAAGTTGTGAAAATGCTAGTGGCCGTCGTTGTTCTGTTCGTCATATCCTGGTTCCCTCTGTACCTCATCTTCGCAAGGATAAAGCTCGGCGGGGCCATCCAGAAATGGGAGGAGGACATCTTCCCGTACGTAACGCCTTTAGCGCAATGGTTGGGAGCGTCCAATTCGTGCATCAACCCGATCTTGTACGCGTTCTTCAACAAGAAGTACCGCAAGGGTTTCGTGGCCATCATAAAGAGTAGAAAGTGTTGCGGGAGACTGCGTTACTACGAGACGATTGCGCTGCAGTCGTCCAGTACGTCGACGAGGAAATCGTGGCATTACAACAATAACAACCACGCCTCGATCACGCGCCGGTCGCCGCCA
This sequence comes from Zelleria hepariella, assembly GCA_949319315.1. Classification (NCBI taxonomy): domain Eukaryota; kingdom Metazoa; phylum Arthropoda; class Insecta; order Lepidoptera; family Yponomeutidae; genus Zelleria; species Zelleria hepariella. Next base: position 724,079 of record OX439388.1, read on the forward strand.
GTGGACAAGAACGCGGTTTCGTTCATCTACAACCACACGGGCGTCTAAAGCGCTGGTGCGCCGACCGGGCCCTATTACTGGCATCGAGCCACGCATGGCCGAGCCACGCATGGCCGAGCCACGCATGGCCGAGCCACGCATGGCCGAGCCACGCATGGCCGAGCCACGCGGTGGCCGGGCAGAAGACGGAGCCAGCACTTGAGCTGCGAAACATGATAGAAAAGCATATCGCCGACTTTTTTAACGCTTCTAAAAAATTATGAGATATCCTTTTGAGTTCCACAGTTTGATGTTGTCGCGTGTAAGGACAATCGTTTCGTTGAATTTTTTTACCTAAATTTAACCGTCGTGATTAATCCCAATACAAGTAGTTTTTAATGTATTTAACTTTAAGTGATGATAATCGATTGATGTTTTTTAGTTTTTACTTTTTAGGCGTGTAACTTTTGTACGTAAGTTGTTAAAAAATCTAGCGGCGACGGGAGACGCACATGCAATGTAGCAAATAAACGTTTTGAGAACCGTAACAGCTTATTTACATTGTCTTTGTTATTAAATTTAATAACACTTAACCACTTTTTCAAGAATAAACTAGTAATTTTTACTGAACTTTTTTTTATTAAATTAATCGTATTTCTAATTATTGTGTTTTAAATTAATCAATTTTATTTTAATAGAATATTTGCTTCAAAAAACAAATCAACTACAACTACAGTACAAATAAAACTTTGTAGTCATATAAGAATTTTTAAAATATACAAAAAATATCTAAAAATATTGATGTAACGCTTTCATTACTTACCCGTTCCTTTTGTCCTCACAAACGTGAACTAATTGGATATTACTACGATTTCTAAACGACAGTTTTTTTTTTATTCATGACCATTCAATTATTAACTTTAAAATGTTTCAAGGTTGTATTAATAGTATTGTTTTTTTAGCAATAGTTATTTAAAAATACTTATTATTTTTTCATTGTCTAAACACAATCTTCAACATGCATATTCAAGATGTCTCTTGTTAGTCTTCTGTCATCTTAAAATAATACAGTGTGCTTTTTTTTTCACTGTCAAGTTTTTATGTCGTTGTCAAAATATGATGTGTACTTTATATTTTCGATGAATAACCAATAAATACAACCTTATTTAAAGTTGAGTGTCGTTCGTGCCTGCAAGGCACGGCCAAGCCGCTTACTAAGCACAAATATTTCACAAGACAATGTAAACTAATTAACTATAAAGTAATAATATAGATTTAAGGCAAATACATAATGAGGAACTTATTTTAATCTAAATTCTAATGAACAGGTAAGATAACGTCTAAATTGCTATAGTAAAGTTACCAAAAACTGCTTTGATTGCTTAGTTTTTTTAACAGTTTATTTTAATTCAGAATAAACCAACCCAATATATATACCGAGAGGTAAAAAAATAAGTACGTAAGGGGTATTTACTGTTGGCAGACTGTTTACCACAGAGGTAAACATAAGAGTACAATTTAATTAAAATGTTTTTTTAGAATGACGTGAACTATTTTTATATGTCAAAGAATGAGTACAAATGTCATGAATGTGATTCTTTGTAATTTGGTTTAAAGTATTTTTTTATTCTATTCTGAAAAAATTTTGGATATGTATAGAGAAGGGGCGGGGTCAAAGCTTGCAAGACTGAAATGCGTGTTTCCTTGTAAAGGAATATTGTTTGGGTGATACTAAAAGATGGATTTCTAATTGAACTATTTTTATAAAAAATAAACTCTGTTAGTAAATTTATGTCATTCTTTAATATCGTGTGCATGTGGTGTGCGTGTCTTTATTTTGAATCAAAAGCCTTTTATTGTTTTAAAAGAAAAATCTAATAAAACCGATGTAAGTATGAGTAGGTATATCTCGGGAAAAATATTTTAGATATTTCGTATAATATTATACGATACGGTAAATATATTAAATAAATAAAATACAGACATAATACCCAACTCAAATTCAATCGTTGCGTGCGTATAAGGTTAAATGTTTAATATAAAACAATGTTGTACCTATTTGTATTTTGAGAACATAAATCTATATTTATACTCAAACAATCTTACTGTAAATAAAAATAAATATGGAAATAACTTAGACTTAGAACAATAATAATTTAAATTAGTCGTCCTCACAGTGTTTTTTTTTACGTTTAACCTCCAAAGCGTCACTTGTATAATACTGCTATCATTTAATTTGCTGTGTTTGGTGTTAGCTCTAGGATTTATACTATCTATCATAATAATTAGGTAATGTGAGACCTGAACGTAGGAAATAACAATTATTAAATAATTGTTCTAAATTATAAAATTTATTACGTGTAACGTGTATCTCTTATTATTTCTAATAAAGTTAGGTTCAGAACCGCGTTTTTGTTTAGAAACTAAATTATGACGGTAACTAAATTTATTTGTGAACTATGTAATAAAAGATAATAAATATAACATTATTAGGTATATTGGAGTTTTAGAGGCTCCTTCTGTTAGATACTATGTATAAATTGTACGATATTTTATATAATAATGAACAATACGCATAATAGAGTTTAACGTAGTTGGGTGTGTGTGACAAGCAATGTTAGGGGATTGTTTTACATTGAATACCTTAGAATGCTTTTTAGAGAACACAATAATTTAAGTCGATTATGGAGCGAAAGAAATGGTATTATAAATGAATGTTTTGTATTTTTAAACTTATGATTATCGAAAACATCGAATATTATAATCAAAATCCGAAGTCATTAAGTACCTAGAGACTGTAATACAAAGTTCGATGAGACGACGCCTGTCACCTTCGGGTTTAATATAAATTTTAATGTTTGTTTACAGGCTGCCGCAGCTATGTTATTATTTTACTTGACACTAATTGAAGCTGGCACTTTGACTCGCACAAACTTATCAAATAATATTTTACAATAATTTTGGTTGCACCTATCACGCTCGCTCACCTCAGATGTTATGAGGCTGTGATGCCAAAATAATAGTTTATTAACATTACAACATAACGTACCAACTTATAGAAGGCTCTAACATTTACAAATATTTTCCAAGACTTTAATGGAAGCGTTATATGCATACCCAACGATTTTTGATCTCATTTCCTTAATAGACTTGTCATGTCGAGAGGGCGTAGATCATTTCCATAATTGACTTAAATAAGAAACCAAAGTATCTAACAATCACAGTACATCAAAATCATGAAGCAATTAAGTATACTACCTACATAATATTAATTAAATTTTAAAAACCTCATAAAAAATTTCCTACATATCAGTGTTTACCGACATTTCGATGGATTTCTATTTAACATTCTATGATCTACACATTCTAGCCCTATTGTTTTTATAGTTGATATTTTAGTGCTGTTTTCTGGAAAAAAAAACAAATCAATGTTAGCCGTAAGATTCCTGTTAATAAAATACTCAATTTTGTATGGAAGTAGACTTTATTTACAGTCGTGGACCTACTTATTATATAAATAAATGCATAATTTAATCCCTATCCAAGGACAATGACATTCTGATACAACTTTGTGTGTCACAAATTGAAGTGACTGTCAGAATATTTTACTGAATCAGATTTAACATTTATTCTGAATCAGATTTCGATAAGAGCACTATCGAATTAGATATAAATAACATCTATAGGAAGTCAGATTTGAAATAGCATCTACTAGATCAAAATATCACTAATGCAAAAAAGAAAAGTCAAATAATACAAACAATCACAATAAAATTCACAAAATCTTCGTCAAAAAATAAAAACAAAGATTGATAAAATCAGAAAGAAAAAAAAACAAAATGAAAAGAAGAACGAATGAGAAGAATGAGATCAAAATTGATCTCATTTCTGGGTTAGATTGAATATCATCTAGTGCTCTGCTGGACTTGCCTTGCAATGCATAAGAAACATTAGTCGTCGTTTATTTTAGTAACTGACCCAATAGTTGATACATTTTATTGTATTAATTTTAATTTGAACCAAGCGCAATTATAATTATTGCTTTACTAAAGTTGCAACAATTATTATTGACTACGAGATCTGTTAGTCATGTTCTGAATCTTCTTCATGAGCATCTAAGACATTATAAATTTCTAATAAATCTAGAATATCTGTTGTGCTTTGTTTATTAACGATGCATTAGAACTAGTTTTCGTTTGTTTTAAATGAAAATTAGCATTTTATATAAAATTAAATAATACAGTCAAGGTAATTAAGTACTACCAATAGTCATGTGTATTGCCAATACCCAATAGCATTGTAACTTGAATCTAAATACACACTGTTTTGCATACCATTGTTACTTATGTATGTAATTCAACAATTGCAGAAACTATTGTAAGTAAATAAAAATAAATTGAATGTAAAAAATATGCCTTTCAACCTTTAATTTATAATCCAATAAATAAAAAACCCAATAACAGAAATACAGACTTGCATGAAACCCCTTGATGCGATGCGTCTGCAATCTTGCCAACTGCTTGCTGCTTGCCAACCGTGGTGTTTAGGTCTCTCCCGGTATTTTGATTTACAAATTGTAAATAAAATACACAAGCTGAGTGTCCTAAACGACCACCGTGACCCTTTTCTATCGTGCGTCGAAATTGCATCGCATGATCGTACATGACAGCACGTCGACCCTTACACGCTAGCACTCTACTCGGTTACATTACGGGCGACTTTACAACAAAAGTGTACACTCTGACGTGCTGTCGTGGTGTACGAGCATTGACAATAATTGAATCGGTTATTTTGAAAAGGGCACAAGTAACACATTTTGCGGAAACTGAGGAAGTGTTTGTCTATGGTTTAACACGTTACACATTTTAAAAAATAATAATTTTCCTGCTAACTGTACATTTTTTCCAAAATCTGTGAATGCAGTTCATAATATCTCCAAAAGTTATGGATGGTCTCCTAGGAACGTTTTTTCTGTAACTACATATTATAACGGTTAAGGTACTTGCCCTTACTGCCCCGTCTCAAAGATCCACCCTGTATTTTGAAAGGGGCTTAAGTCCAGAGTGCAAAATGGGGTATATTTCTATTATTGCTGATAAATGGCTGTCATTTATGCATCAAATTAATAGCTATTGTAGGTGAGTATTAAATAGCATGTTAGATATTTATGCCCCCCATACAAAAAAATGCACTACACAGTTATTTGTGTCTCCTGAAAAATTTGATCAAGTGAACTAAAGCCCTTTTCAAAATAACCGATTCAATAATAAGAAGACTTCACGGTATTCCACTATAACCCTCGATAGTACACACGACAACACGTCAGAGTGTACACTTTTGTTGTAAGTTACTAGCATGTAAGCGTCTACGTGCTTTCGTGTGTACAAGTCATGTAGTTACAACAATGTTGAATATTTAAAGATGTTTTTGATTGATTTCCATCCAAATGAGCTATTTTCAGCACAAATTCACAAAGCATTTCATAGATGGCGCCTACGGGCGTGGCCATAGAAGAACCGAAATACGGCTGTCAAATTTCGCTTAGCACAGATTGACGGCCGTATTCTGGTTCTTCAGTGGCCACGCCTTTAGGCACCATCTATGTAATGCTTTGTGAATTTCCGCTGAAAACGGCTCATTAAAAAAAGAATCTGTTTTGTCCAATTTTCTGTCACCTAAAATAGATACTCGAGTACGGTGTTTTATGCTATAAGTTCCCTACACATTTCTCCAGTCTATGCTCCGCAGCTAGGTGTATTGTTCGACAGTCAGGAAGGTCCGGAAGCAGTGCAAGATTCGTCGCATCGATTTCCGATAGCGGCGGTCGGTTCTCCCACCGAGGACATTTTGTTTGGGCCGCAAACAAGTGCTTGTTTTAGTCTCGCCCGATGGATATAGATTGCAGTCTCGTTAGTGTATTTGTAAACGTCGCTTCCACGTACGGTACACACGACAGCACGTCAGAGCGTACACTTTTGTTGTAAAGTCGCCCGTAAAGTAACCGCGTACAGCAGCAACGTGCTGTCTTGTGTGCCTACCACAAAAAACATCAATGTTTCCTTATGGTAATAGACAAAAGCATTGTGACTGTCACATGTGCAATTGACATGGATTTCATGGCAAATAGTTACCTATATCAACTTAATTCATAAGATGATCATCTAGCTTCAATGACCCTATAACTTCGATCAAGAATAAAACTAGATACAACATAGAACTCTGAAATGTGTCTGGAAAAATAGATGCCCAAACTGCCTTTGGGAGCTTATTTGCTCGGAGTCTATGCAATTAAAGTAAAACTGTACACTAATGCAATAAAGTTGACATTCGAATATTAGACGTATGGTTGAAATGATGTTTCGTATTGTTCTATTGCTGATATCATTAGTTTCTGTGGGGACAAGTTTTTATTGTGATTTTATACGTAATGCGGATTCTATGGGATTTAGTTCGGTGCCCTATAATAATATAGCCTGTCTAGTGACATAAGTAAGTAACTCTTTACTGTACACCAAAAAGTATTTTACAGAAATAATGAATAAAATTACAAATGGCAGTCTTATCGCTAAAAGCGATCTCTTCCAGACAACCTTTGGATGGACTGGACTGAAAGAAAAGACAGTAGCAAGTAGATGCACAACAATAAGAAAAGAAACACCCATTTTAACACCCATCGTATGTAGGTACCTATTGCTTACTACATAGTTAAGAACATTGGACTCGGAAGCGAGAGACCCAGGTTCGATTCTCGGTGCTGGCATGTACCTATGACTTTGTTTCTTTTCAAATTTACGTACATTTGTGAATTTAAAGTAGCAACCACTTGCTAACGGTGAAAGAAAAGCATCGTGAGGAAACCCGCAGCTTAGTTGGCTCGACACGTATTGACTCGTTTTTCCTGTGGGCTAGACTGACTAAGCTGTCAGGATGGTATACATATAGGTGCTGGGCAAGCCTAATTCATCTAAAACAATGTCCCAGGCACTGCAGCGCCGAGTGGTCTCTTCACCCATCTGGTATGAGTGAAGGTGCCACTGGACGCTGTATAAATCATCTCACTACGTAGATGCAAAGGCCTTTATTTTTTTACTTACGTCTACAATATACTTCCGTCCTATGTAGCTAGGAACACAAGTTCACAGCTTAGTCTTTTTTTGACCATGTGGAAATAACTTTAGATTTGGTATTGTGCATTCAAAAATCTCTCCTTTGAAGTGCACGGAACGCTACATCCTGCATTTCCTTTGAGAGATTCCGTATTCATGTTCGGGATTTCGTACATTTACAACTATATTGTAGGTAGGTACAGTCATTGAGCGAGGTATTTGACCGGCTGCTTTGTGAAAGGTTTATTTATTTATTTATTTATTTATTTATTTTATTTATTTATTTATTTATTTTTGGCAGGCTAACAGCTTTAGAAACACATTGTAGATACGAAGTTTAGAAACAGAGAGCCAATTAGAAGCCTTCACAAGTAGATACAGACTGGTTAAATGTGGAATACAGTCAAAAACACAAATACCTTTAAGTGTAGTAAATTACAAAATATATAAATATAAATGCAAGATCTTACTTAACATACATTATTGTTGGCTGCTACACTCGCATCTTAAAAAAGAAGAAATAAACAATATTTTAAGCATTAAAAAACAACTTACTTAACGCGTCTTTCAGCTGCAGGTAGCAGATAAAAGCTATACATTTTATATTGACTCAATTTTAGGGGTACCGTTATTGTAGGAATGCCAAAAATAGGTATTGCTCAAAGTTAACAGACTCAAAAATAATGAAGCAAACTATCACTCGTAGGTTTGATTTTTTACAGAACTCTGCAAAAGTAAAAAGATCGTAAACATCCGCCAAAGTTGACCATTGGAAAAGTTTCTGTGTGGACTAATAAAAATGTCCCAAAATTCACAATGATGACCGGTACATAATAAACCCAGACGACTCCAAATACATCAAAGACATTAATGTTATTGCGTAGGTTTAGTGTGTTTACCTTTTTTGGTATACAACAATGAACCGTTTTCTATTTATACATTTGTCTGTCTGTCTTACATTACACCTTCCATTCCTCTCCTAAATAAAAGGTGTCTACCTATTTCATTATCAACAACTTACACCCCACACTGTGCCCTCTTCTCTTTTGTTTCCACTTTTTCACTAGGCATCGATATAGCTACGGTTAGTTAAGAACCAATAAAACAGAAATAGACACGACCGGAACTTGCGTGGACTTATCCAGAACTATACTATAAACTAGTGGTTCACCCCGAACTATGAACTCACGACCCCATATCTCAGCAACCCCTCGACCGATTTGGCTCATGTTCTTAGAAATTCTCTGCCTCATTTACCTGCCTACCAAATTTCATGAACCGAATAAATTTACCTACTCAAGTTATCGTCGAACGAACATTCATACATACATACAAACATACATAGTATACAAACATACAAACGCCGGATTGTTCCAGAATTCCAGTAGACTCTGAGAACTTCGCTCGCTCGTTCATAATATACAATAACTTCAGCAGTAGATAAAGGAAGAGAGTACATAGATTTATCTACGCCTAGCTGTTTGACATTCTCCAAAAACCTTCTTCAGTCTACCTGTGACCATGGTGCCTGCAACGGTGCCGAAATATTGGGTGCTCAAAACATCAATCTAATTTTGGTAAAAGTTTTCTATCAAATAATGTATTCTGTGAAAACAACTACGACCTTTTAAAAAAGTAAGTACCTGTAGTATAAAGACCTTTTTCCTAGTCCACAGTTAAGTAGTGCGATGGGCTGCATGCAACAACAATAAACAATTCCAGTGGAGTTCGACGAGGGGACAAGTTTGCGCCTCGCCCGCCCGCACCTGGAATGCGCTGATAAACGCCAGACGAAGCTGGCCGGGAGCGCTCTCTGAAGAACTAAAGTCCTGTGTGCTTAACCTGTAAAAAAACCGCAAATCCGCAGAAATTCATCTGCAAAGATTAACGTGTTCTGGAGATGTTCGATCTCCTCAGGTTTCGCCCTACTCTAGCAAAAACGTCCAATGGAATAAGGTTACAAAATTAGCACCAGTTACTACTGGTTACTGGCTCAGGCCCGTAATATCAAAAAAAATGCTAGTTTAAACCCTATTAATTTTCGTACAAAATGCGAGGTTTAATCTGTGGTCCGAGTTTAAACTGTGCTGTGATTGATATTACGGGCCAAAGAGCGTTAAATCAATTTCGACTAGCTAAAACTCTGTTTTCGTCTGGCCAAAAGTCACGGGTAAAATCTAGTGAAAACAAGCGTCGCTCGTAGGTACGCTTCAGAGTAAGAGGCGAGATCCACAGAACTGTAGGTACACGAATCATGCCCACCTGGATAGTTCCAATGTTAGCTGAAAGCAATTCGATTGGAAACCAAATACAACCTATCTGTAGCTGAACTATTAATTCCAGCTTAGCAAGTCTAGCATGGAGAGGGACATGTCAAGGCCAAGGTCAAGGATCTTCTTCTTCATCATCGATTTCTCATGGCTGAGGATCGTGAACATGTTGTACTCGCTTCCATACGGAACGCTCTTCAGTCATATGAACTGCCCGGTGAATGCTGCCTTCGCTCCTTTAAAGCATCAGCAGACCATGAACTATCCGCCATCCTTCCATTGGCGCGTTTACGAGCTTCTAGAGCTTTCTAGACTAGAATCTAGACTATGCCTGGAAGACACCATTATGTATCCAAAAAAACTGAGTCCTACATTTGTGTCTGTCCTCTGACATGTACATGCGCTGCACTAAACCTCATCTCAGCATACCTACCTACGCTTAGGGTGGCATTAATAGTCGTCAAGTTAAGCTCGAGCTCAAGTAGGTGAACTCAGAAAACAAAATCACCGACTTGAGACCTTGGCTAATGTCAGTGTCAAGCTAGTGTCTATTAATACCCTGACAGCTACTCAAGATTGACATTAACCAAGGCTTGACAGCATTTTTGTTTTCTGAGATTACCTACTTGAGGTCGGGCTTGGGCTGACAACTATTAATGCCACCCTTAGACCTAAGCCACATTCGACAGCAATCCCCAATCTGCAATATGCGGATTATGGATTGCGTGTCGTGCAATCTACCTGCTGTTGCATCTATTGGTGTGTGGAGGCAGCATTAGAGTAGGATAAAGTGAGTTGTCATATAACTTGATTTTAGTCGCGCAAATCATTATGCAAAGGTGAAGTTTGATTGGTCTACTTTTCTTTGAGTGTTTAATAGCTGGAATCTAATTTAGAACCTTCACTCCACGGTAATTACGATGATTCTATTTTATGATACATTGTATTCTCAACACCTTATACAAAAAATACTCCAAATATAGCACATTCAACACGTGCAAAGGTTTTTTGCCGAAAAGTGAGCTTTGCACACTCTCGCAGTATCGTACGGTCTGCAACACTCTAGGTAACCCTTATCGCTCTCGGCGTAAGTGCGTCAATCGAAAAAAAGGGTATCCTAGCGTGTCGCTAACCGTACAAACGGAGTAGGCGACATCACGGACAAAATATTTTCGGACACTTTGTCCGAAATGGCGCTTTCTATTTTTGAGGCGACATCTCGGACACTAAAAAATAAAGCTGTTTTGTACAGTCGGATAAAAAACCCCTACGATCTTATTTATGAGGAGACTAATAAAAATGTTACAAACCCACAATAGTATTTTGTGTACTCATGCAGTCTTCAACCTTTGCTCTCCCCTGCAAGTGTGTCGCTCGCAACACACATTTTATTTCATCAATTTTATATAAGCATATCTTAACTATATTATGTTGACAATATTTGAATGTTTTGCCTCGTGTACCAACTTTTGGCAATCTGCTCCCGCGTCTCATGTCACTGCGCAGGTAACAAAGGCTCAGCACAGCCAATAAGTCCCCCTAGTTATATAGTGTTTTATCAAGACGTAACGTAGGGTAGCGTTAAATAAAATATTTTTTGATGAAAAAGTACTAGGCTTACATAAGGTGGTAGGATGATCACCACCTCAGTTCTCACATCATTACGCGGGGTTGGTTAGGAACAAAATGATGTGAGAACTGAGATGATAATCCTCCTAGCACCTTATGTAAGCCTAGTACTTTTTCATCAAAAATGAGCCGAACGCGATCTGAGTGTTCGGGCTATCCTAAAATAGGCAGCTGTGGTAACGCTCTTTCTCTGTATTATATGTATTATATTTGAATACTTTAGTATCTGACTGTACGATCCAGGTTCAATATTTTGAGAGTGTCCGAGATGTCACCTCAAAAATATTAAAAATACAAAGCGACATTTCGGACAAAGTGTCCGAAAATATTTTGTCCGAGATGTCGCCTACTCTACAAACGATGATGGATGGTGGTCATGGAAAGATAAGTAGTTCGGATGATTTGGATTTTTGTCGTTAAAAGTGGGAAATGCTCCATAATGATCACCCTGAACAAGTGTTACAACTTTTGAAAATGAGCGAAGAGAATGTTGGCCCCAAAGCCATGGCGACTGATGCCACAATTGGATGGTGCATCAACAGTTTTTGACGCATTTTCAAGTCTCAGATGTTTTTTTTTAATCACTAGCAGTTGTTGTTCATTGTGCATAAAAAAACAAGAATTTGCTTTTTATGACGGGAACCTAGTTTCGATTCATGGAAGAGAGACGGAACTCGGGAAATGTACAGTGCTTTCGAAAGTCTAATCTCCAACATTTGGTGCTTCTAGTTTCCCTTCCAACATTTTATTATTCGTCGGACCATCTGGCTGATGGTCTGCCGACCGATCTCTTCCCCTCTCGGGGTCGCCATTCCGCAATGGACTTAGTCCAAGTATCCGGAAAACAGTGGTTGCGCCTGGCGCAGGATCGTGAGAGTTGGCGTGAACATGAAGAGGCCTTTACTCAGCAGTGGGTGCTAACAGGCTGATGATGATGAATTTCATCAGAAACGGGTCAAATCGCGGTGTTTTTTTAGGCAAAATTAATACATTTTCCTTATGTAATTTTTGCTTTCACCATACGCACACAGAAGTGCGGACTTCTTCTTAGCTAATGGGGGGCGTGTGTCACGGTGGGAAGAAGGCATTTAGGCGTCGATTGACGTCAAATTGAGCCACTCAACGCCGTATTGCGTTACAATGTCAAGGTCCGGAGTATTTTTTGTTGTGCGGGTGTTTGTTTGTCGAGCCTTGTTTACTTAGAGCGCCCGGGGCAATGCACGCAATAATAATGTTGAGAATGTTAATTCTTTCTGTTTTTTTTTATTCTTAAGGCCGAGTAGGACGCACAACTAGCCCCGCCAATGAAAAAAAATCATATCTTTTTTTGGATGCTTTTTTTGCTAAAAACTGTTCTGCAAAATCTCAACGCGAGGCTTAACTATTGATTAGGACCTACATGATTTTTTTTCACTGGCGGCGCTAGTGCTGCGTCCTATTGTGCCTTAAAGTACACAAACAGAACACCTTTAAGACGACGTACGTCTCACAACTAGCGCCGCCAATGGAAAAAAAATCATATCTTTTTTTTGGATGCGTTTTTAGCAAAAAACGCTCCTGCGATTTCTCAACGCGAGGCTTAACTATTTTTAGGACCTAAGGTTTGGATTCCAGATCCTAGAACTTAAGAATGCAATCGATTCTCGCCAAAAGTGGCCACTTTTGGCGAGAATCGATTGCATTCGTAGGAAATCTAATCCTGGAATCCAAACCTTAGGTCCTAAAAATAGTTAAGCCTCGCGTTGAGAAATCGCAGGAGCGTTTTTTGCTAAAAACGCATCCAAAAAAAAGATATGATTTTTTTTCCATTGGCGGCGCTAGTTGTGAGACGTACGTCGTCTTAAGAGGAAAGGCGGGTAGCCGCTGCTCCATACAAAAAGGGAGACCTGTTTCCTCCCTGGATAACTAGTGGTTCGCCCCGAACTTTGAACTCGCGACCCCTTATCTCAGCAACCCCTCGACCGATTTGGCTCATGTTCGAACTTAAAAATTCTCTTTACCTTATTTACCTGCCCACCAAATTTCGTGACGATCCGACTAAATTTACTCAAGTTATCGTCGAACGAACATTCATACATACATACATACATACATACATACATACATACATACATACATACATACATACATACATACATACATACAAACGCCGGATTGTTCCAGTAGACTCGGAGAACTTCGCTCGCTTCGCTCGCTCGTTCAATTATTTTAGAAAAAATATATTTATGCCTCTGCCATATCCCTATGCAGCTGTAACGCGGCCGAAACGTCGGGATAAATAAGGTAATTAATTTGCCTAAAAACCAATCGCGATTCGACCCGTTTCAAATACAATAATATCCCTATGTTTTCCTTTTTTTATTTGAATAATTAAAATTAGAAAAAAAGGATAAATAAATAATTAAATATTAAAATAATAAAAAAAAGAAAACAAAGGGTACAAATAAATTGAATGGCATAAACATATTTTTTCTAAAATAATTATCCAGGGAGGAAACAGGTCTCCCTTTTTGTATTTTTTGTATGGAGCAGCGGCTACCCGTGTTTCGTTCTAATATTATTGTTTATCGAACACAAACATTTCAAGGTTGGTCATAAGTATTAGGCATATATCGCATCTCCACGCCAACCACCGTGAAAACGCGGCTTTACTTAAGGCTAATTTAAGAGCTAGAATTATTATTTTCATTAAAAAAACTTGATGACAACGTCTGTTGGTCGCAGCTGGAGTATCCACTCAATCAACAGCCTCTCTCAGCGGTTTTTCAACTGAATTATGTAAATCAACGAACTTTCGCGAGCATCTTAATCTAAAATAGGTACGGCCTGTTATCTAACACAAAACAGGATCACACAGAATAGAATAGTTTATTTGTTAAACATAGGTAATAGAAACAAGATGGTCATAAATAAATTGAGCTCTATGCTTTGCCAAAGGGCGTACAATTTTATTAGTGGTTTAACTTACATGCATTACATCCAAATTAATACTAACTATTTGGAATGTCACTGCTAACTATGAACTTTACAAGGAAATTAAATGAACAAAAAATAATTATTGAGCACTTAATAAATTTAAATAAGATTGTCATTATTATTATTTTATAAATAGTAAGTTATAATGTCATTAAAATATTCACCAAGAGTATAATAGCACTTTGTTATTAAATAATTTGAGTAATTCTCCCTTAAAATTAGGTATATTTTCTTGTTTTATAGTCAGGTAAGTGGTCGTAGATCTTTCCTTCACTAATTGAAAGTACTTACTTAGTATGTAAAGTATGTACTTGTGTGTGTTTGTCATGTTTTTATTGCCTTGCCCAATTTTTTTACGAAGATTTGTGATTTATTTGTATTTTAAATAAATTAATATCTCTATTTATTGAAAGTAGATTTAAACGTCTGTAGCTCCCAGAGGGGTCTCTCTATGCGTACCCCTTTAGCGGAACAGGGGGGTTACCCTAGACGCTATTGCGATCGAATTGAAAAAGTTAAAAATTTTACTTCTCTTTGAATTCGCATAGTAATGCTTTGATTTGAAATACTTTGTAATGTTTATTCAAAGGTAAGGCTGTTTTATTCAATAAAAACACAAAATGCGTCTTAATTTGTAAAATATAAAATTTTGTAAATTGCGCCATATTGCGGCCATATTGGAAAAATGCGTCAAGGGTAGAGGGGCTGGGGGGTTACCCTTGACGCTATTGCGATCGAATTGAAAAAGTTTAAAATTTTATTTCTCTTTGAATTCGCATAGTAATGCTTTGATTTTAAATACTTTGTAATCACAGACTTTATAATTGTTTGTAATTTTTATTCAAAGGTAAGGCCGTTTTATTCAATAAAAACACAAAATGCGTCTTAATTTGTAAAATATTAAATTTTGTAAATTGCGCCATATTGCGGCCGTATTGGAAAATGCGTTAAGGGTAGAGGGGCAGACGTCAGTTAGTTCACAGTTCTACAAGGTGTTACAAAAGATGCTAACTCTTTTTACAGGGTCATGGTACCTGATGATAGGGATCACAACCAAAATATTTTTTTAGCTCTGTGATGTTCCGTTGATTTTTAAATAAGTAAAATGTAAGCGCTGTGACGGGAGAAGTGTATTTTTAAAATAATGTTTCCATAGACTTTCACTATGTTTTAACAGCCTGAAGCTATTAAAATACAGCTAAGCAAACAACCATATGTTTTAATTGGAGCTAAATCCAAAAACAAAAAAGTTATGATTTTTTTTCAATTTTGAGGTTATAAAAAAAAAGTTGTGTTTTTCAACTTTTTTTTGCAGATTTGTCATTATGTTGACCAGCAGATTACACCCTGTAAAAAGAGTTAGTATATTTTGTAACACGTTGTAGGTATAAGGAGACCCGTGCGGAAGGAAAGCAATTATCCCGCAGGCTCTTTCTTGATGGGTCGGTGACCCCGCGGTGGGTTCGGATCCGCCAGTAATCAGTACTATTAAATGTTAGAGGAATTAGAGTAGAGATTGCGGTGTCCAAAATGTTCTAAAGACAGCCAACATAGCGCGAAATCGTACTCAGCATAACGAACATTTTTGTCCAAAGAACTATTAGCCTGGGAAATCAACGGTTTCCGGGATAATGAGGTTCAAATTCGGACTTCTTCTTCTTTCTTCACAAAAAAGCCATATGAATTGTTTGAATATTACTTACAAAAAATTAAAATTGCAACCCGCAATGTATTCTAAACAATGGCACATCGAGTGTAAGTAGCCTATTGTATGTCAAACGCTTGCGCAATATGACTTCTCTGCGTTTCACGTCCTTTGCGTGATAAAATAGTTTAGAAAATTATAACCTAAAAAAACAAACTCATTTCCCAGCAATAATCCATGGAGTTACCTACTTAGTTCTATCGGCGGTCCTTTAACACCCTGTATACTCGTACAATACAACACTTCTTTGCTATTTTAAGGTGGGACGATAGCAACGTGGCGGGAAATTCAAAATTTTCACAGATTTTTACATTTTGTAGCTAAAAATCGCTGAACAAAAATAGCTCAGTTTAGCTACAAAATGTAAAAATCTGTGAAAATTTTGAATTTCCCGCCCCGCTGCTATCTTCCAGCCTTAAGGCGCCGGACACACTGCCCCGGAGTTCTGCATTCCGCGTTCAGTTCTCAAAGCTTCACGAGAACTCCGCGTTCTGACAGCTTCAGAGTGAACGGTTCCAAGCAGTGGTGGATCCAGGATTTTGGTTTGAGGGGAGCTTGAACCCAATGAGCGTAGGTTTTCAAGATTAAAATATACAAAATTTATTTTATAGCGGGTCCTCAGATGCTTTTGGGGGAGGGCTTGAGCCCCTTAGCTTCTGAAATAGAGCGTAAGTATAGGTACTATAGTATTACAAGGGTGCAGCGGTGGTCTAGTGGGTAGAATAGTGGACTCTGAAGCAAGAGGACGGTTCGATTCCCAGTGCGGGCATGTATCTATGACTTTGTTTAATTTCAAATTTACGTACATTTGTGAATTTGTAGTAGCAATACCACTAGCTAACTGTGAAGGAAAACATCGTGAGGAAACCCGCGGCTTAGTTGGCTCCACACGTATTGACTTGTCTTTCCTGTGGGCTAGGCCGACCGAGCTGTCAGGATGGGATAGGTGCTGGGCAAGCCTACTCCATCTAAAACAATGTACCAGGCACTGCAGCGCCGAGTGAGTGAAGGTGCCACTGGACGCTGTATCATCTCATACGTAGATGCTAAGGCCTTAGTAGTTTTTATTACAAGGGTAGCTTCAGCTTTTCGTATTATTATTCATCGGTAGAGCAACTTATACCTAGAACAAGGCTTTGTTTTAATTAATATCTGTTTGCCTATTTTTGTGGCTCTGCAAGGTTTATTTTTTATTTTTATCCAATCACTAGCCGTTTTGTCTGATAGAGTAGTAGGAACTACAAGTAGAAATACATACCTAGTTAATATTTCCAATGTATTGACCTCACTACCAGATAATCACGGTAAGTTTGTTTACTTTTGTTTATTATCGTCTCCTTCATCTGTTTTTATGACATCTGTACGGGCAGCATGGTAAGCCCGAGATAGGCCCTTCTCTATGCAAAACTGTCAACTTGTCGGTCGGGCTCGAGTTGGCTCTACGCCAACATAGCGACCGAGATCGAGATGGCGTCGACCAAGCCTTGTCTGCAACCGGCAGCATGGCGGCATTGCCCGAGATGGTGTCGGTCTAATTTTGACAGATGCGATCGACACATGTCTGGCACCCACGGAGGTGTAGACAAGGCCTCAAGAGCATAGATTAGAGGGGAAATATAAATTTTTTTCTTAGTTTGTGTTGTTTTTCGCTACTGCGTACGACTTTTTTTCACTAGGTATATTTACTAATGCATAATCGAATAAATTAGAACTATTGACCCACTTATTTTCGCTTTTTTGTTGTGTTAGTAAATAAATGACGGAAATGCGTTTTGTTACTACATTAAATTTGATTAGTTTCTTGCGTTAGAACGAAACGCAATCCTTCACTTGCTAGTGATGTACCCCAATCGGTAATAAGCGGTATCTATTTCAACAGTGTTGCCAGACCAAAATACATTTTTATTTAGAATGGCAATAATTACTTTTTGCTCGACATGACCCTAATCTATTGCCATCTCGAGTCCCGCCTGCCATGCCCGCACAATAGACATGGCAAGTATCTCACTCGAGTTCGACAGAGTGTCAAAACAACCATGCTAAGCATACTGATATGATACGCAGTTCATAAAGGCGCCTCTTTGTTGTCATTGATAATAACAGGTTTTAGAGACAAAATAAGGACCACTAGAAAGTTCCATTAGATCCCTCCTAAGATAAAAATACCTACCAAGGACAGCGGAAACCAAGATAGAAACCATGAGTGCCGCTAGGATTACTTTCAGGGAGGTGTACTCATCTTCATCCAAAAGCAGATTTGCAGTCTTGGCCACCCGAGACCAAGTACCTAGTACCAGCCGTCTCCTTCTTACTATTTCAATACTCGTGACTTCTATCTAAATAGGACAATGCGAGTGCGCAGCGCGCTCGAAAATTTACCGATTTCGGTCTAAATTGTACAGCAACATAGAGCCTTCAGTTTTCATTCAAACAATAACATAATTTAAAAAAGTGCATGCAATGCAAGTGCACCCTCTTGTACCCTGCTGCCGGCGCCCATGATAGAAACGTAAAGAAAAATATTAAAAAAGCATGTTAATACATGTGAAAAAAGCGCTAAAGAAAGGATTTCCTGAAAATTTGTTTGTTCTTATGTTTGTATGAGAAATTTAAAAATAACACGACTGCACAATACATAGCGTTCATTACAAAACAACAACGACTACCACTTCGTCTCTTCCCATAACTAAGACTTTCAGGCGAGGCCGAAATTAGTCGGCCATCCCGTTGTTAACACAAGTAAGTGAATCAATTTAAAATATGCAATTCTTACAAACTTTAAGTTGTAAAAGAACAAAAACACTTCATAAACCGAGTGCACCGAACCGAGTGTACACGTAATGGCGTGTCGATGGTGTCCCAATAGAAGGACAAAACCGGGGTTTCATCGTTTTTCTCCTTCAACCAGCGAAATAATTCTCTAGAATTAGAATCAGAATGTACACACGTCTGACAGCTCGTCAGAGTGTACCTACACCGTACACTTTTGTTGTAAAGTCGCTCGTAACGTTACCGAGTAGAGTGCTAGCGTGTAAGGGTCGACGTGCTGTCGTGTGTACTACAAAAACATTAAAAGGTACGACAGCATTAAGGCGCTGCGCATAGTGAATTAGCCCGCGCTCAAAGAAAAATGCACAAAATCGATTCCTGTATCAAATACACTAAATAAAACGAAAATGTTCACTTATCAAACCCTAGAATTAGGTAAGAGCTATCTTAAACAGCCAGTTTTGTGTTGATATCCATAACAGATTGCAAGATATTTTGTCTGAAAAAAAGTGCGCCGCCTTTTTCTTTAATTCACTATGCCCAGCGCCTTAATAAATCGAAATTGTAGCCGTCCACAAGGATCCAATTTCGGCACCATTGCGTTACAGACAAAGGCCCCTGATGGTTCTTCTATTTTTATTCACAGTGTGATGCACGCACTCAACAATATCTGCACCTTGTTAAAATATGAACATTAACATTGGTTTTGTGTTACAAGCGAGTGAAGAGATTATCGAAGCAAGGTCGAAAGTGCAATGTCGCTATGAAAATGATTACCAAAATCATAATCCTTTGTTAGGTGTCTATCGAAAACATTTGGTTTCTCTCTAAAAAGGGTTTTAACTTGAAACGCAAAATTTTATGTTATGTAGTTTGTATATTTATTATTAAATATATTTCCTGCTGAAACACGTCGTTAACTTCAAAAAAAAAAGTTAGTATCTTTTGTAACACCTTGTCTATTTTGCTCTATGATGTTCCGTTGATTTTTAAATTAGTAAAATGTAAGTGCAGTGGCGGGGGATTCTTTTTTAAATATGGTTTTCATTGATCAATGTTTTATTTTAAACTTAAAACTATAAAACCTCAACCTTGACCTAAATCCAAAAACAAAAAAAAACTATTTTGACGTTATAAAATAAAACATTTTTTTTTTTTTTATCATGTCGACCAGTACCTAAGTTACTCCCTGCAAAAAGAGGTTAGACCGTTTTTTAACTCGATACATAAAAAAATGCCTTTGACCAAGTTACAATAAGTCGAATATTTCGATCGCTTTTTGGGTGTAAAGCTCATCGCTCATGCCAAACGGAAGGTTTGCGAAGAACAAACTGCGGCTCTAGATCATTGAGAAGGCCGGTGTTTTATCAAACATCCGGAGCCCGGTACCGGTACCAGGTACAGGAGGCCGTACGGCAGACCGGTCAGGGGGCTAATTCGGAAGTCAAAGTTTTTTGTTCGAAAGTCCGTTATTGGCTTAATCTTATCTTTAGACAATATTGAGAAACTAATTTCAATATTTTTTATTTTGGTCCAGTAGTTTTGTTTTTATGCTCTAAAATGTTTTGTTCCTATGACCGCCAACAGTATGCAGACCGTCGCGTGACGTCATAAAACCGTATCTTTGAAACGTTGTAAAATCAAAACTACTGAACCAAAATAAACAATATTGAAATTAGTTTCTCAATATTGTCTAAAGATAAGCTTAAGCCAATAACGGACTTTCGATCAAAAAACTTTGCCTTCCAAATTCTCTGGAATCTCGCATTCGACACATCTCGAAGGAAAAATCTCATGCCATTTCGATCTCGACTGCTCCCGAGTCCCGACCACTCAAGTCATGTCGAGCGAAAAAGGCAAACATCTCGCAGAAATCTCGTGCCTTATGTCGAGGATGACTTCGTGAGAATAGGAGTGTAGCGCTAGCGACCCCTTTCGGGCGCACAGAAAACTGCTACATACTCTAGCTGTCAAATCCGGGCAAGGAGCGGGTGATCATGCTCCTCATTATAAAGGGAAATATCCCGCCAAGCAGGGGCCTTAGCTTGTAACACAATGGCGTATCAATGGCGTCCTAGGTAGAAGGACAAAACCGGGATTTTTTCGCTGTTCTCCTACAACCAGCGAACTAATCCTCTAGGATTAGACTCATAATATTCTTTGCTGTACTACAATAACATTAAAAGGACCGACACTGGACCGACAGCATCAATAAATCGTAATTAAAACCGTCAACCGGAAGCCCATTTTGGCACCATTGTGTTACAGGCTGAGGGCCCAGATGTTATGCTTGGGGACCGGCCGGGTCCAACTGAACATAGTTGGATATACAGGGCAATTTTTTAATTGCTTTTTTCTTCAGACGCCCAAACTTCTAGATGTGATTTCCAACAACTTTTGTGCTACGACTTTGGTGAAAGCGTATTTTGTTATGAAAGCGGATTTTTATTTTGCGCTGTGTAACATACAGGGTGTTAAAAGACCGCCAACAAAGCGGGAAACCACGTATTCTCCTTATCATAAGGAACATTTTTGCATAAGGAACTATGCCTGGGAAATCAACGGTTTCCGAGATAATGAGGTTCAAAGTCGGACTTTTCAAACTTTTTTTTTTGCAGAAATGTATTCAGTATCTAGTTCTTAACATATCTTCTCAAGAAGCCAAATCAAAATTATGAATATTTCTTACAAAAAACGACGTTAAAATTGCAACCCGCAATGTATTCTAAACATCGGCACTTCAAGCTTAAGTAACATAAACTTATACCTACGCTTGCGTAATATGACTTTTGTGCGTTACAAGTTCATTGCGTGATAAAATATTTTTCAAAATTCTAACATAAAAAACCAAAATCATTTCCCAGCAATAATTTATCGAAAAAGTACTTTGTTTTGGTGTCTAGTATGCGTGGCTTTCGGGTCTGTTGGCGGTCTTTTAACACCCTGTATAGGAGCAGGAGAGGCTGGTTGTGAGTGAAGGGGCACGAAAGCGCGCCGCGCAGGCAGAGTATCGAGCTTTTCGAAAAATCGTAGAACAAAAGTTGTTGGAAATCATATTTAGAAGATGACGTGTCTCAAGATAAAAGCTATTTAAAAATTGCACTGCTGTATACTCATTTACTATTTCAGTCGCTACAAGAGAATAGGAGGAAATTGCCGCAAATTTAGATTTTTTCGAGATTGTGTCGAATGCGAGATTCCCGAGAATCAGCCCCCGGGGCGGTAAATCAGGCGGCGCGTCCCTGGGGCGGCGGGGCGGCCTTGAACCGGACGTTTTTGGGTCACGTGCGCCCGGAGTCCGGAGCAGTGCAGGCAGCTTCCTTAGTCTAGCTGGCTTAGCATTCAAGGTGATAATAGTGCTCAAGTTAAAATGAAACTAGTTTTCATAACGCCCCTAAGCTTAATTATTTTTAAGACCTAAGGTTTAGATTCCAGATCCTATAATCCACGAATAAAACCCGCCGCCGCCGTGTTCTACGTTGGAATCTAAGCCTTAGGTTCTTAAAATAGCTAAGCCTATTGATTATCATTTTGATGATTCGTTTTTAGCATAAAACGCATCTAAAAAGAAGATTTTTTTTTTCATTGGCAGTGCTAGTTGTGCCTGGGTTATCACCTTAAGTGTGGACGATAGCAACGTGGCGGGAAATTCAAAATTTTCACAGATTTTTACATTTTGTAGCTAAACTGAGCTATTTTTGTTCAGCGATTTTTCGTTCGCGGCAATAAAACAGTATTCTCTTCATTATTGTAAACAACAGAACAACAATAATTCAGCCGATTATGTGTTCTGGTCTACGAAGCAGTGGCACTGCCCAAGAAACTTGTTGATGACCAGAACACCTAAAATTGTTGTTCTGTTGTTTACAATAGTGAAAAGAATACTGTTATTGCCGCGAACGAAAAATCACAAAATAAAAATAGCTCAGTTTAGCTAAAAAATGTAAAAAACCGTGAAAATTTTGAATTTCCCGCCATGCTGCTTTCTACCAGCCTTAACTTAGTTTTCAAGCCGTGTCACAGACCCTTTGGACGGCTTAAAAACTCTTACACCCTAATCGTATGAGGTAGTGGTAGTGGTGTCAGAGTTTTTAGGCTGCCAAAGGGCCTCTGGATGGCTTGAAAACTAAGTTAAGAAAACTACCTAGGTACCTAACATAGTTTTCTTAGCTAAGCGAAAAATCGTAACCTAACATAGTTTTCTTAGCTAAGCGAAAAATCGTAAAACAAATGTTCTACGACTTTTCGCATATTTTAAAGTTGACGTGTTTCAGGAATAAAGCTATTTTAAAATTGCACTGTATAGAGTGCCGTCCGACGCATGTGACCAAAAACGCAAATGCACTCGAATTAGATATTTCGCTACTACTTATGTGGCCAAAAAATGGGGTGAAAAAAAAACAGCCATTTCATAAACAGTCATTTGGTGCTGAGTCCACCGTATGAAACGTATGTCTACCGTAAGTTTTTTTGTCACATATTCCGTTTTCAACTGACAGTGGAAAGCTGAATTCAAAGCCCTTGGTAGATGGCGCTTGTTAGAAACTGTTTTATTTAAGTTCTTTTTCTAGAGTAAAATGAAGGTCAATTTAATACATTCTTTGTATTTAAATTAATAATGATACAGTTTTTGATAAACGTAGCATCCGGTTTTTACATAACTGCTAAATTCAAACAAACCGTTGTAGCGTAGCAGTGGGGATCGCCTATAAAAAGGCTGCCGCAACGCAACCCGGCCTCTTTGCTGTGTTCTCTTTCGTATCAAGACAGTGTTAGTTTGTGTCGACATCCTGGCTGCTAAAAAAATAAGTACTTTAATATTGCTGTGTGATTGTAGTAAAAGTGTTAAAATGTGATTATTGTGGAATTGAGTATTTCATGGATAAAATAATACAATTAGCTTACTGAGATTTTAATAGTTTTGAAATAAAACGCCACATAACCGTTATTTTGCTAAACATTACTTTTATTTCATACCCCTACCATATTTAAAAGAATAATTTCTAACACGCTCATAAGCTTGGCCATAAGCTTGAACCGGAATGTGGTTGTCAAATTACGCTTACACAGATTACTAATATCTTCAGAAGAAGCGAAATTTGACGGCAGTGACAACGGCTCATTGTATTTATTAAGAGTGCACTGTGTCTAAATGGTACAATATGGTAGAATACGTCCGGAAACTCCCTACAAGCCTCGACAACACAATTAGGTCCTAAAAGCGACCTTGGGCGCCGCGCTGCATAGTTGCATCGAGCGGCCTGGGGGGGTGGCTGTGGGGGGGGGAGGGGGGGAGGCGCAACACTGACCCAAAAACGACCAGTTCACGGCCGCGCTCATGGACAGGACCTGGATTTACTGCCTGCTATCACAACACGACACACATACAGGGTGACCTGCCGAGTAACCACTCGGCAGGTGGAAAACTAGGTATACAGGACAAAAAATCAAGCAAATTGTTGTCATCTTTGATTTTCTACAATCTTTGACTTCACTGTTACAAATTAATTGGGTCCACATATTTGAAGACCCTGCAATAATGCTACAATAAAAATGACCCAAATAAAAAGAACAATATTTTAGTGATTTTTCATCCTATATGCAATCAACTTGTACTACCTATATGCAATGGCATCATTGCTTCATTCCAAATTTCATGATTCTAGGTCAACGGAAAGGACCTTAGGTTTTGATTCCCTGGCGAGGGTAGAAATATGCGGAAATATGCTTCTAAACGGCCGTAGGTTTTGATGGCGCTAAATTAGAAGCTTGATTTTTTCACAGCTCCAAGAGATTGTAGAATTCCACGGGTTCCTGAGAAAAGGGTCTTGACAGATGGACCACAAAGTGATCCTATAATGGTTCCATTTTTCCTTTTGAGGTCTGGAACCCTAAAAACTTTAAAATTACTAATAATTAGGTACCTAAAAACCCTCGCGCGGGTAAGTAACCCAAAAACGCTCAGTTCATTCAAAGTCAAAGTCAAAAGGTTTTATTCAATATGCCATAAATAAATTATTTACATTGAACGTCAAAATAGGTATTATCAAAAGTAAAAAAAGTATATAAATCAAATAGGTACTTATTACTATCTAATACAAAGTAACTAAGTATCTAGCTACTTTTTTTTCTCCAGCTTCACTAGCTCTGATCGTTCTTGGTTCACTTTCGCAATGCAGGGACGAGACCTATACCTCTATATTGCATCTCTACATTTTTAATTTGATAACACCTTTACTTCACCCGTACGAAAACATAAAGGTACATTTGAAGGTCATGTATTTCAGTGCTACTTCACTCAGGAAAGGATAAGAACCCGCAATATCTGCTTGCAGCAGGCTCAACCTGGACCACAAAAGCTGCAGACCGGCTAAAATGGAAGAAGCATGAAGAGTGGACAAATAATTGCTGAAGACGAACAATATCTGCTTATCATGCAATGTTTTAAACTTCGTACCAACCTCAAAAACAATGTACGTTTCATCAGACGAGAAATCTAAGAATAATGCAATATCTTCGGTCTATTTATTTTTCAAGACATTTTAGTTACCTACACACCTATCATAATTTTGAATTCCGAACAAGTCCTGTAAAATCTCTTTCATAAAAAGTCGGAGACGGAAGACGGAACGGGAGAACCTAGTTAGGGCCGGACCTGTCCGTGAACTTCCGGTTTCCAGGTCAGCCTCAGGAATCAGGCCAGACCTAACGTGTTGTGGATAGGGATGGACCCCCATCCGGGTAAACACCTGATGGGTATTTACCCGGATATTTGGCTAATGGCGAAATACATTATAAACAAAAATTTTATTATTTTACAAATACATTGTAAACTAATGATCAAAACCTGGTATGTAAAATACTTATATTATGCATAAATCTGTGCATTTTTTATTTCCTACCTAACAACTCCTTTCATTGAATACTTGATGGGCAAGGTGAACACTATTTGACACACAAAATTTGAGCTTATACAAAAATCAAAAAAGTTATAAAAAAATTAAACTGACTTAAAATAATAAAAAAAGTTATTTTTCTTTACAGAATTGAGATCCTGTTGACCTGTGATGTTATTTACACCCTGTAAAAATAGTAAGGATGTTTGGTAACACGTTGCATAAAGTGTATCTTGTTGTGTATGATTTTGACAATAAATAATGTTATATCTTTATCTTTACACCCCAAATCGGCCCAACCACAGACACAGCGCAGCGGCCGGGTCAATCAATCCCTCCTCAGGTGGATTTATTGCGCACATTTCCTCAGACCCTTTGCATATTTCACTTGACCCCTCAGCGCCCTGTTTATGGTGCTAGGGTGCTAGCCTCCTTGGTATGGGCGCAAGACTTCCGCTGTTTGAACTTTGACCTAGATTGTTGGGACGCACTTATAGAGACATTCCTGCCTACAAAGATGTCGTCGTAATGTAGTGGGAAGTTAAAATATTTAAAGTCATTTACATAAGTGTGTCTACATGACTACCTGTACCATAATTTTATTAAGGATTAATTAAAATAAGATGTAGCCTGTACATGTCCCACTATATCGGCATAGGCCTTCTCTCGGTTCGAGCTTAGATAATCACCACGCGTGCTCAATGCGGATTGGCGATTTTCACGTTTGAGGGTATAATGCCTCAAAAGCTCAGGTTTCCTCACGATGTTTTTCTTCGCTTAAAGGTTAAGGATTCAATGTTGTTAAATCATAAAGATGACTAGAGGTAGAAGCTTTAACCTGTTGTATGAGACAAAAAAAAATGTTTTTAAAAAATAGTTTTAAAAAAATCCCAACACGTAAGGCCTTTGCATTTACGGAATGAGATGATTTATACAGCGTCCAGAGGCACCTTCACACACACTGGATGGGTGAAGAGACCACTCGGCGCTGCAGTGCCTGGGACATTGTTTTTTTAGATGGAGTAGGCTTGCCCAGCTATACCATCCTACTTATACACTTTTACTTTTCGGAAGTCCCTTTAAAAAAGTAAGTAATTTAAACACCTTTTACGTTCATCATAATAAGATGCCAAGAACAAAATTCTTGACACGAAGACATTTATCAACCGAGAGATTAATAAATTTCACGTCTTATCATTATTCATATTTTTTAACAAAAAAAGTTGAATAATCCTTTAATTAAAAGCGCAACCTTGACGTCACCCGTCACAAACAAATTCATACAACGGAAGAACAACATTGTTGCAATGAGCAGTTCTGAGTACAAATTCACAAAATATTTCATAGATAGCGCCTATAGGCGTGGCCATAGAAGAACTGGAATACGGCTGACGGAAAATTAATCTGTGCTAAGCGTAATTTGACAGCCGTATTCTGGTTCTTCAGTGGCCACGCCTGTAGGCGCCATCTATGAAATGCTTTGTGAATTTGTGCTGAAAACGGCTCATTCTGAAGCCAAAGTGGCACCCGGAGTGATTGGGAACTAAACATCTTAAACTGTGCAGCTATTTTCAGGACCAAAGTCAAGAATCTGGGAGTCTAGGACTAAGAAGACATTAAGGCTGGAAGATAGCAGCGTAACGGGAAATTCAAAATTTTCAGAGTTTTTTACATTTTGTAGCTATTTTTGTTCAGCGATTTTTCGTTCGCGTCAATAACATAGTATTCTTTTCATTATTGTAAACAACAAAACAACAATAATTCAGCCGATTATGTGTTCCGGTCTACGACAAGTTTTTTGGGCAGAGCCACTGCTTCGTAGACCAGAACACATAATTGGCTGAATTATTGTTGTTCTGTTGTTTACAATAATGAAAAGAATACTGTTTTATTGCCGCGAACGAAAAATCGCTGAAGAAAAATAGCTCAATTTAGGTACAAAATATAAAAAAATCTGAATTTTTTTAATTTCCCGCCACGTTGCTATCTTCCAGCCTTAATATAATTGCAATATTGGCAGTTAAAATAACTGCACCATCGGATGCTCACAGCTGCGTGCACTGGCAATGAACTGGCGCTTTTAGGTCGCGGGCCAAGGCCGCAAGCTTCTTTCCCGGGATGCAATGTGCGTTTCGACTAGAGGTGCGCGAAACGCTTCAGTGAAAAGAAAAGAATGATATAGTTAATTTCCTTCACTGAACTAGTTCACTCTTTTAGTTCACAGTTCATTCATAGTTCACAGCTCATTCATAGTTCATAGTTCATAGTTCATTCATAGTTCATTCACAGTTCATTCACAGTTCATTCACAGTTCATTCATAGTTTACAGTTCATTCATAGTTCACAGCTCATTCATAGTTCATAGCTCAGTAGTTCGTTCACGTATCTTTTGACTCACGGTAGTCCGCGAATGACAAAGGTGACAAAGGCGAGATACATCAGTTACAGAATTTTGGTCCTTAGTGTGGTAGATTTAAGAATGTTTCTTGAAGAATGAACTACGTGGACTAGAATGAATGTGATATATAAAGATTTACAGAATTTTGGTTCTTAGTGTGGAAGATTTAAGAATGTTTCTTGAAGAATGAACTACGTGGACTAGAGTGAATGTGATATGTAAAGATTGGTAGTGAATGAATGAATGAATGGTTTCATAAAACGAATGCATTCAATCGAAGCATTCATTCGCGAACCACACCTCTAGTTTCGACTGCTCGGCCATGGCGTATGTTTCATCATCATCATCATCAGCACCCACTGCTGAGTAAAGGCCTCTTCATGCTCACGTCAATTCTCACGATCCTGTGCCAGGCGCAACCACTGTTTTCCGGCAACTTGGGCTATGTCGTCGGACCATCTGGCTGGCGGTCTGCCAACCGATCTCTTCACCTCTCGGGGTGGCCGTTCCGCTATGGACTTTTGTCCATCTGCCATCGGTACCTACGTCTAGACAGGTGTCCTGCCCACTTCCACTTCAAAGAAGTTATGCGTTTTCCGACGTCCGCCGCTTTTGTTCGGCTTCTTATTACAATGTTCGGTATACGGTCCAAAAGCTTAAGGTGAATACAAACACAACTAACGCCGCCAATGAAAAATATCTTCTTTTTGGATGTTTTATTTTCTAAAACTATTTTTAGGATCTAAGGTTTAGCCCCGTCAAAAATAGCCACTAAATATCTAAGAACCTATGTGTGAATATCGGAAGTCATTCAAAGTGTATATTTTTTAAATAAGTAATTATTACAAATGTATCAAATGTATCTACAAAAATAGAGATGTAAAAGTTGTATGCCCAACGCCTATACTACAACCCTTTCGAGACGACGAAGGTTGCACGGACCGTGGGTGTAAACAAGCGGAAAATCCTCTAGGACCGTGTAAGTGTATCGCGCGGACTACATTCAGATTGTGTCAATATTGCTGTAACCCATTTGTTTGCTGGCCTGTTATTGAATTTCATGCCAATGCGCCCCGCGCGGCGGCGGCGACACGGCTGTCCTAGTTTTCCGATAGAGCCTACCCACAGGGTAATTTTTAAATAACTTTGTTCTACGTAACATCTAAGTAAATGTAAAAAAAAATGTGCAACTTTTCGAATAGCTCTACACTTTTTATATTTTATTGAACGTTTCTTATGCTGTAAAAGTTTGCATTTCAGCCCTGCGCGGCGCGCTTTCGTACCCCTCCACTCTCTACTCTACACCTTTCTAGCTTCTCCCGTTCCTATTTAATTTTGTTATTCAGCGCCGCCGCAAAAAAAAAAAGTTTTTTTTTTTGTATGGACATATGAAATTGCGCTTTTGTAAAGGCAGTTTTGCAAAAATAAATCTTTTGGTTTTTTGTGGAAAAATACAATTGCGCTTTTCTAAAGGCGTAGCACAAAGATTGTTGGAAATCACATTTGGTAGTGAAGGTGTTTCAGGAATTAAAATAAAAAACCATTTAAAAAAACCCTGTTTAGATGCAAGTGATCCTAAATCGGACCCGACTCACATTTGGTCGCGTTCATAAGGTTTCTGGACCTTAAAATCCTAAATTTTCGGTAAAAAATAAAAGTGGCCAAAAATGCTTCAGACACTGTAGCGTCCGGGTAGACACATCTCCCATCTAGTGTGAGTGAAGGTGCTACCGGACGCTGTAAAAAATAACTCTTTGTGTTGATTACTGAGTTCTGACCTCAACTTTTTTGTCTGACTGTCTCTTTGTCCATCCATGTACCTATTTCGGGACACTTTTTCTTCAGAGCGGGCAGAGGTACCAATCAAGTTGAACTTAATATAATTGCAAAGAAAGAGGTGTACCTACCTATACTATTCTTGTAAAAATGTAACAAGGAGTGAACATATTTACCCACTTTACCCACAAAGAAAGACTCAGCGTACAACGCACTAGTCTGGCACAATACAGATAAAGAGGTCTGGGACTTAAGTATAAGTCTGTAACGCAATGGCGTGTCGATGGCGTCGCAGTAGAAGGACAAAACCGGGGTTTCCTCGTATTTCTCCTACTACCAGCGAACTAATCCTCCAGAATTAGAATATTCTTTGCTGTCCTACAAAAACATAAAAAGAACCGACAGCATTTAATAAATCGTATTGAAACCTTCAACTGAGAGCCCATTTTCGCACCATTGCGTTACAGAATCAGGCCCCTGCTTGTATTTAGATGCAATTTCCAATTTGTGTTTCCTAAAACAGACTACATTTTCAGGCCTGACATACCATTACCAAAGTTATCTCGCGTCGAGGTCGCTCGCTGTTTAACCCTGCATTACTCGCGTGTGCGCTTTATTGAATACCAGCGGCCGGCGGCGCAGGGTTAACGATGTCACTAATGGACCCCACTGGACACCGCAGCGCAGTTGAAGGGTTGAGTGAAAATTATTTCAGCAGAATTGATAACGGACCATCAGCAAGAACTACGTTCGATCATTTGAAAACACTCCATTAGAGTGACGTGAGGATCGCATTAACTAGTAGTTCGCCCTGAACTGTGAACTCGTGACCCCATATCTTGGTAACCCCTCGACCGATTTAGCTCACGTTCGAACTTAAACAATATTTTGGTTGAAAATCGTGAAGACCGCGGACAGACAGAGGACTTCAGCTTTGACCGAGAGAGTTGGCGATAAAAGGAGGTTGTCTGG
This sequence comes from Zelleria hepariella, assembly GCA_949319315.1. Taxonomy (NCBI): domain Eukaryota; kingdom Metazoa; phylum Arthropoda; class Insecta; order Lepidoptera; family Yponomeutidae; genus Zelleria; species Zelleria hepariella. The sequence continues at coordinate 754,555 of OX439388.1, forward strand.
TTGCTTTTAGCAATAAGACCGCCCATTGTATACTAATTAGTTTTAAGAAATTTCTCTGTAAATAATACGTTTTTGTGTACAATAAAGAATATTCTATCTATCTATCTGGGGACTGGGAAGGAGGCCCATACCCTGCCAGCAGTAAAAAAAAACAAATTTCTGTGTAGTTATGAACCCAGTGACAAAGTTTAAAACAAATTCTAGATTTAGCCGAGCAATCAATTGATAATGCAAGCGGCTTAGAAATGCCAGACGAATATAGATATCCTAAGTTTACCAGAGGCCCGATTCAAAAAATGTGTAAGGCACACCCTGTGCCAAAAGGCCTATTACAGAATAGATGATTATCTAAATGACAAAGAAGTCTGGCACTAAACCAGTTCAGCGCACGATCACCACACTTACCAATGTGTTATTTTTTAAGACCTACCTGCATTACAAAATGTATTATTTTTTTAAGCACGAGATCCTTGGAGTTTCTTTACCATGCTTCTTCTCCAAGAACGATCAGAGCTAGTGAAGCTGGAGAAAAAAAAGTAGCTAGATACTTAGTATTAGATATTAATAAGTATCTGATTTATATACATTTTTTTACTGTAGATAATATTTTGACGTTCAATGTAAATAATTTATTTATTGCATATTGAATAAAAAATTTGAATCTGAATCTGAATCTGAAAATCAGAATATATAAATAGATAGACATAGATAGAAAACTAGCCGGGTCATCCAACCTATTTATGGCCACAAATGCCAATTGATCCTAAAGGCTAAAAAAAACTGTTTGCTCCACGGAATATGTCTATCACTGTCCATCCAATAACTACAAATTTTAAAATACCCTCAAACTTATAACTCCTTTTTGGATCGAGGGTTAAAAATGTCTCTATCTAAAATAGAGTAAGACCGTTGAAGTTACGTTATGAAATGATTTATACAGCGTCCAGTGGCACCTTTACTCACACTACAGGGTGCACTCTAAGTCGATAGCGCAACTTTAAGTAGGCTGTCTACTGATCAATACAAACAACTTGTAGGGTCATTGTGGGAACAGTGGATCACTCATTTTTCAGAGCAACCTACAGACAACAATTCAGTTCTCACGACTTTCGTATTAAAAACCTAGAAAGGCACACTACTGATCTAAGTTTTTTTCTAATACAGCTACTATCTATAAGCAATAGTTTGGATGTTACAGACGTTTTTTTACAAAAAATGGAGCGAAAAATATATCTGCTGTTTCATACATTTGGCGCAGTACTGAGTCGACCTTTTGTATGGAACAGCAGATATTTTTTTCACTCCATTTTTTTCGCCACCTAGTACAAGATGTTTGTATTGATCAGTAGAATGCCTACTTAAAGTTCCGCTATCGACTTAGAGTGCACCCTGTAGATGGGCAGAGTTACCACTCGGATGCTGCAGTACCTGAGGGCCTTTAGCCTGTAACGCAATGGCGTATTGATGGCGTCTGAGTAGAAGGGCAAAACCGGGATTTCCTCGTTTTTCTCCTACAACCAGCGAACTAACTAAGGCCTTTGCATCTACGTAATGAGATGATTTATACAGCGTCCAGTGGCACCTTCACTCACACTAGATGGGTGAAGAGACCACTCGGCGCTGCAGTGCCTGGGACATTGTTTTAGATGGAGTAGGCTTGCCCAGCACCTATACCATCCTGACAGCTTAGTCGACCTAGCCCACAGGAAAGACAGGTCAATACGTGTGGAGCCACCTGAGCCGCGAACTAATCCTCTAGAATTAGAATCAGAATATTCTTTGCTGTACTACAAAAACATTAAAAGGACCGACCGCATTAAGGCACCGTGCATAGTGAATCGCCGGCGCGCAAAGAAAAATGCACAAAATCGATTCCTGTATCAAATACACTAAACAAATTGTAAATGTTCATATATCAAACCCTAGAATTAGGTGAGACCTATCTAAAACAGCCAGTTTCATGTTGACATCCATAAATGTTTTGAAGATATTTTGCTTGAAAAAAAATAGGCGGCGCACTTTTTTTCAAGCAAAGTATCTTGTAATCTTTTATGGATATCAACATGAAACTGGCTGTGTTAGATAGGTCTCAAGGGTTTGATAAGTGAACATTTTCGATTTTTTTTGTGTATTTGATACAGGAATCGATTTTGTGCATTTTTCTTTGCGCGCGGGCTAATTCACTATGCCCAGCGCCTTCAAATATCGTAAGAGCCCATTTTGGCACCATTGCGTTACAGGCTAAGGCCCTCGGGCATCTGTCTATTTATTTCATCCCTTTAATGTTGAAAATGCATGCGGGACGTGAAAACTTTTCAGAATTATGATGAAACATAATATTACGCATATTTCAGAAAATTTCTTCCTCAAACTCCGTATATTATTCCGATTTTTACTAATGACAAAAACTATAGAGGTTCAAATTAAAAATTGCTTTTCGTCCGCCACATCGATTACTCAAAAAGTGTCCCTGAATGCAACCCGGTGCACGCGGGCCGGGCTGAACTTGACCCACTTTACACTACTTTATATATTTTTTTTTTATTACTGCACACCTCGTTTTCTGGAAAAGGGTCGTAAGCGCCAAAATTCTGGGCATTATTCTAATTAAACAGTTTTCCGCAAGTAATTTTCGGGGTATACAGTTCTTAGCTTAGGTAACTCTTGTAGAGTTATAACTAAATACTTTGGCGATCTTTGAACATCGTTTACTTAAATAAAGATTGTTTTATACAAGTTATACTTTTCCTACCTAGGGGATAGGTCTTCAAAGAAATGAATAAAATATCTATTTTAGTCTAATCTTAGTTTGTACTAACATGAGAGAAAATCCAACAAAATTTCGATCTGTTTTCTGAATTTTTATATCGCTTTAACGGTTTCACTTACTTTTATTTTGTCGGAATAGCCGACATGTTTCGACTTCGTCCGGAAGTCTTAGTCATGGAGGAGGGATGGACGACGCGTTCGTCTTGGCGTTCATCCGCTCACTGCGGGCTCGTTGACGATGTTTTCTGAATCATCAAAAGCGGTTTAAATTATATTCATTTTTTAAAGTCTCGTATGATAGAAACATGAACACGAAAACTTTGAAAAGTCGTCGAAATGCTATGAATAAAATTAGAAATTATCAATAATATCTTAGTGTCATTAGCCTTAAATTATGGATAGAGAAAATAATACGGAAAATTTTGTCACTTTTTGTCGCTTACGCCCTTTCTCCCTGCAGCCCCGGTGCATCGCAACTGTGCCGCACGGATATTGATTCGCACTGTTTGGTTCGCTCGACCCAAACCGAGCGCTAACACAACATTTGTATTGGACCGTCCCCAAATGAGGATGACTAACAATAATTTCACAATATCACAGAGGACATTTTCCGCTCAATTAACGTTTTGCAGTCAATTAACAAGACAACACTCTTGTCACACGCTACAGTGAATAAAAGCGAACGGATTTATACCGTATGCGTATATGGTACAGATTGCAAGATATTTTCGCTGAAAGGAAGTGCGCCGCCTATTTTTTTTAGCCTAAATATCTTCAAAACGTTTATAAATGTCAACACGAAACTGGCTGTGTTACGTCACAGGTCTCACCTAATTCTAGGGTTTGATATGTGAAAATTTACGAGTTGTGTATTTGATACAGGAATCGATTTTGTGCATTTATCTTTGCGCGCGGGCTATTCACTATGCAAAAAATAATATTTAAATTGATAAATAATATTTTCAAAGACGTTCTCTCTTGGAGATAGATAAGACCTTCAACTGACGTAATATTTCTCCGTCGAGGAGACAAAAAGTCAATCAAGAATGGAAGAACCTTAGCAGTAAAGATCAACATCATGCTAGGATCGCATGTTAACAAAAGCACGTGTCCTCGATGGAACAAGGCTCGAAAGTCGAACCAGGCATTTCGGAACCCAAAGTTTTTTGTTCTAAAGTCCGTTATTGGCTTAATCTTATCTTTAGACAATATTGAGAAACTAATTCAACTAGTGGTTCGCCCCGAACTATGAACTCGAGACCCCATATCTCAGCAACCCCTCGACCGATTTAGCTCATGTTTGAACTTAAAAATTCTCTTGGCCTCATTTACCTGCCTACCAAATTTCATGACGCTCCGACTAAATTTACTCAAGTTATCGTCGAACGAACATTCATACATACATACAAACATACATACATACATACAAACATACAAACGCCGGATTGTTCAAGTAGACTCGGAGAACTTCGCTCGCTCGTTCAAATATGTTTTATTTTGGTCCAGTAGTTTTGTTTTTATGCGCTAAAATATTTCGTTCCTATGACCGCCAACAGTATGCAGACCGTCGCGTGACGTCATAAAACTGCATCTTTGAAACGTTGTAAAATCCAAACTACTGAACCAAAATAAAAAATATATTGAAATTAGTTTCTTATAATAGCCAAAAATTTTGAATAAGCCAATAACGGACTTTCGAACCAAAAACTATGGGTTGCGAATTAGGTCACGTGCCCGAGCACTACCTAAGTGCATCGCATCACCCACCGGCCAGGCCATCAATCTGTGTACTAACTCTGTATCGCATCGGGGCTTACTTACAGCCAAGGCTACAATCCAGTAAATAAACAAAAAATGCCTTCATTCTTACCAAAATAACTGTAACCACAACAAACTAATAAACCAATAATCTTAATACACCGTGGGATTTAAGTGGTTTTAAAGCCGAAGGTATTTAGTTGCACTCGTGATTCTGAGCCAAATTCCAAAATTTAACTTCAAAACGAGCGAAAAAAAAAACACTTCCCAATACAAACGGCTATCGCCAATCGACACCATTTGTATGGAGAAGGGAATTTTTTTTTTCGCGCGTTTTGGAATGAAATTTTGTAATTTGGCTCAGAATCACCAGTGGAACAAAACACCTTTGGCTTTAAAACCACTAAAATTGCACGGAGCATATAAAACAAAGTCGTGTTAGCCATCTAGAACTCGAGAACGGGTGGACCGATTTTGATGATTTTTTATTTAATTTTGTTGGATTTCTCTCCGCCCCGAATAGCAGAATAACCATTAAAACAACGGAAAACTCACGAGCAAAAAATAAGTCTGCACGAACGAAGTCGCCGGCGAAAGCTAGTAGATAAATAAATTAAATTTTGTTGAGTAATCAATTTATGATTGGGTACTGCTATCAAACATACTTTGGGTGAACTTCCAAAACGCCATAAGATCATATTATTATTGTATTTTATTGTAACTTAATAAACACGAGGCCGTAAGTTACCGGGGCATAAACAACGATATAATCCTTGCGGGATCAGAATGGGATATAATCCGTGCGGAATCAGAATGGGATAATACCTTTTGGAACTGAATCAAAAATGACAGTTCTCGAGTAGCGTCAGTAAAAAAAAAATTTGTTCTACGTTCTATCATAGGGTTATGAAATTGGAAATACACAAAAATGTTTCATGGTTGTAATCTAAAAGGATTCAATGTTATTGCATTAATTGAATAAAACGTGATAAAACTCGAGCAGACACCCACGCGCACAGAAAACACAAGCAAGTTTTGACGCGAGTTTGCCATAGACAACTAGAGTTTGCCGATATGCTGACGCTGGTGAAAATAAATGGTGTAACTAACACGACTTTGATATTAAGATGTTATTTTTACCCAGTCGCAAAAAGATCAAAACCTTGAGACTTCTCCCAGACAACGGATCAGCCATTTAATTTTGCTCGCGCACTTATCTTGCCTATGAAAACAAAACTCATCCCACCACAAGGCTGAACGGGCAGGAATCTGAACAAAATAAACGTTTAACGCTCCTAGGGGCTTAAGTCTGTAACGCAATGGCGCGTCGATGGCGTCCCAGTAGAAGGACAAAACCGGGGTTTACTCGTTTTTCTCCTACAACCAGCGAACTGTTATAAACCACTTTATACTAAGATTTAGCTGGATTTTTCTAGCCATGTAAGTCAGTCAGCCCATAGCCGCGGTATAACCCGTGTCATTAAATAAAACATTTAGGATGAACTTCAAAACATTTGCCCTCTCGCTCTAATTAATACAGTCAAAGCGAGATAACGCTAGGTTTTTAACTCCGTCCTAAATGTTTTCCTTAATGACACGGGTTATACTGTAAACTTGTCTTTAACCAATAAACCTGTGTGTGTGTGTGTGTGTGTGTGTGTAACAAAGAGTTTTTTTTTATAGACCTGCGGCACGGACCCCATAACAGAACGAATCATTTAAAATTAGAATCAGAATATTCTTTGAAAGCCGTCAACTGGGAGCCCATTTGGCACCATTGCGTTACAGACTCAGGCCCCTGATAGAAAGTTTCGTACATGCTCGACGATTTATCTTAGCCAAGGTCAGTTTGCGAGCCTTCACCGCAAAAACTAAACGTTGCGGATGTTATTATTATGATAAAGTTTCATAGTTGGAAAGTATCCTTTTTCCCCTGTTACTGACATCAAGCAAAGTTGCAGCAAGATAATTTTGTCTCTTTAGGTGGTAAAGGACAACCGACAAACTTTTGACTGTCGGTTGGTATGTCTAATCGACTACGCAATGTATTTCACTTTCGCTGGCCTTTTATACAAGGTTTAAAGTGAGGCCCGACTCAGGGGTAGGTTACCCAATACTAAAGCAAAAAAAAAAGATTAAAAAAAATAAAGAATAATATCGCAAAATAATTAAATTGTGGCCTCCCTTACTATTATAGGTACAGTCGGCCACTCGCTAGGATACCCCTTTTTGTTCAATTGGCGCCCTTATACCGCGCACGGTAAGAGCTGCCATGGGGTATCTGTGACTGTGGCCGACCGTACTAACGCTTTCGGCAGCACTCGCATTATCGGGTGCCACATCGCGCGCGCGCTTTGAGAGGGCCGAGGATGTCCGCACGTTGCGGTTATTATAAAACAAATATAACAAGGCAATTTGTGAATTAAAAAAAAACCTTCAGCTTATTTCGTTTAACTAGGTACAACTAGCGCCGCCAATGGAAAAACAATCATATCTTCTTTTTGGATGCGTTTTTTGCTAAAAACGATATCGATAATCCCTAGGCTTAACTATTTTTAGGATAAAGGTCCAAGATTTCAGATCCTGGCATCCTGGCAGCCTAGGATTATCATTTAATTATTCGTTTCTAGCAAAAAACGCATCCAAAAAGAAGATATGATTTTTTTTGCATTGGCGGCGCTAGTTGTCCCTAGGTTTGGGCCTTAAATGCCCTAGGTAATTGGGTACGCAAAGTTTTTAGTTCGAAAGTCCGTTATTGGCTTAAACTTATCTTTAAACAATATTAAGAAACTAATTTAAATATTTTTTATTTTGGTCCAGTAGTTTTGTTTTTATGCGCTAAAATGTTTTGTTCCTATGAACGCCAACAGTATGCAGACCGTCGCGTGAAGGTCATAAAACCGTATCTTTGAAACGTTGTAAAATCCAAACTACTGAACCAAAATAAAAAATATTGAAATTCTCAATCCTATCCTATCCTACTTATATTATAAATGCGAAAGTTTGTGAGTGAGTGAGTGAGTGAGTGTGTTTGTTACCTTATAACGCTGAATCCGCTGGACGAATTTGGATGAAATTTGGAATGTACATAGCTGAGACATCAGAATAACATATAGGCTACATATTATCACGCTTTGGTGCTTAGGAGCAAAATAAACACACAAAGATTATCATATAGTGGTTATTTGTATAAAAATGAACGAAACAACCATTTACCAAAGATCCTCTGTCATCACGTAGCGTTGAGCTATTTACTTTCGTAAATCCATCGAAAACTGAACAACGGTGAATTTTAATGCACCAAACAGGCCCAAATGTGCAGCAAAACTCAAACGATGAACAACAGTGTAGAAGTTGTTTTTAATTATCGCTGTCATCCGTCACTGTCACAAAAATGGTATGTCAACAAAGCAATAAAGGAAAAATCAACAATAATGTGTTTAATTACATAAAACAGGCAAAAAACATAAGTTCAGTGATAACTACTTACAATCTGAAAGAGCTCATACATCCTTACTTAAAAAACTGTGCATCCAGCAGTGGTTTATCAAAGCTCTTTACAAAGTTGCGGTCGCATCCTAAGATCTTTCAGCCAGAGGAGATGGAACGTCCGTTGAGTGCATTGCTGATTGCTGGGTATTCAGGGAAGAATAGGATGTACCAGACCTCGAAGAAAACTAAAGATACGATGTTCTGACCAAAAATTCTGCTGTGTGTACTGTGCAAGTGTGAAAAACATTGTGTCTCGAGCGACCATAGGCGCATAACATCAGCCGGTGTAACATGAGCACCATGAACGATTTATTTCCATTAAGTACCTATTGAGTACCTAGGATTGGACAGGTGCCCTTTCACATAATATCATAGTCGCCTATTCATTGTTGACAACTCAGATAGGCTTGAAATGTGAAAAATGTGAAAATCCCTGAACCGCCTGCGTGGTGGTATTGCCCGCATGAAAGATATTGAGGAATAGAGCCAGAAGAGATGTTTCATGCTAATCTCAAGCCATACCAACAACTTCGCGTCGTCATACATGTCCTGATACTCCACAGTAAAGTTATCGATACTTATCGGATTTCCTGGAGGCGACCCCAGCGCGATCAAGTTAACGCGATTCTGGGACGGAAAAGCGAAACACGAAAGAAGAATAAGACCAACGATTTAAAATAGTTGTTTCAGACTTTGGTATCGTAGACGCTAAGAAGACGCGTTTGGTGTTTTAGAAGGCATCTCATAGAAAAAAAAACATTTTCAATGTGATATCTCCTGATAGCTCATATTTTTTGGTGTCAGAACCAAATTATTATGATCGTTCTCTTTAAAATAGTATGATGCAAAATAAAAAATAAAATTAAATATACGGATTTTCATGTAGTTTTTCTCTGTTAGGTATCCCGTGCCTATAATACGAGTAGGTGACGCTAACTACCTCTGTTTGAGATCTTTTACAGTTTTATAGATCGCTGGAGAGATGTTGAGACCTGTGACGTACTGCAGCGAATGCTGATAAATATTCATTCACCCAAATGCGCAAGCAAACGATATGTTCAAACTACAGTAGGGCTCACTAACATCGAGAGAGGCAGTGTCCACAAAGGTCACAAAGGCAGGAAGACTTGGGGCAAGACCAACTGAACAAAGACAACCCAGCCTGAAAGTTTGCAAGCAGTAGCAGATTAGCGGACTCAAAATAATGGGATAGGGCTAAAAAGAGAAGAGAATCTTCGAGTTTGTCTTGAAATGTAGGTCACCCACGTTAAATCAGTTAGACGCCGCTAACAGTAGGTAGGTATCTGCATCTTTACTCCGTTCAGTTTGGAAGAAGCAGATAACAATGCGTGGTCCACGGGAGCGAAATCCCGGGCCAACGCTTTGATAGTGCTGGAGGTCTGTTTTAAGTACATAATATAGGTGGTAAAAAATATGCTAGGTACAATTGCTAAATCACCACTTTTATCTTTTTTCTTTTATCCACGTGAATGAAGTCGTGGGCACTACCTACGCTTATATTATAAAGAGGAAAAGTTTCTAAGTACCTATGTATGTAGGAGGTAATCACCAAAACTACTCATCCGATTTTCAAAATTCCTTCACTAATGGGAAGCTATGTTATTGCTGAGTGCTTTAAGCTATTTTTTATAGTGATAAACTAAGGCCTTTGCATCTACGTAGGTAATGAAATTATTTATACAGCGTCCAGTGACTCCTTTACTCATACTAAATGGGTGAAGAGACCACTCGGCGCTGGGATATTGTTTTAGATGGAGTAGGCTTGCCCAGCACCTATAGGTACCATCCTGACAGCTTAGTCGGCCTAGCCTACAGGAAAGACACGTCAATACGTGTGGAGCCAACTAAGCCGCGGGTTTCCTCACGATGTTTTTCCTTCACCGTTAGCGAGTGGTATTGCTACTACAAATTCACAAATGTACATAACTTTGAAATTAAACAAAGTCATAGATACATGCCCGCACTGGTAATCGAACCGGGGACCTCTTGCTTCAGAATCCACTGTTCTACCCACTAGACCGCCACCGCGTCCCGCTATAGTGATAACGGGAAAAAAAATTAAGTCTGCGCGGACGAAGTCGCGGGTAAAAGCTAGTATTGTCTAAAGATAAATTTAAGCCAATAACGGACTTTCGAACAAAAAACTTTGCGTACCGAATTGCTTAACACTGTGCCTAATTCCTAACTTTAGTCTTTCTGATCAATAACCTATCAAGCCTATCTCTCTGCAGCTCTATTAATAACCGTCCCGTCACCGGCACATCCCGGGAGACAGACGCGACCTTCGACTGACGAAATATCTCTCCGGCGAGGAGACAAAAGTCAGTCAAGGATGGGAGGAACTTGGCGGAAGTGTTGCGGAACTATGCGACCAAGTCAAGGGTGAAACTATTGGAGAGCAACTGATTGGAGAGGCTTAAGGCCTCACTTGTGTGCCCAGTGGCAACTTTTGGCGATCTAGGAATCTAAACCTTAGGTCCTAAAAATAGTTAAGCCTCGCATTGAAAACTTATTGAAGAGTTTTTAGCAAAAAACGCATCCAAAAGAAGATACCTATGATCCTTAAAGCCCAAACCTAGGCACTACTAACGCCGCGAATGAAAAAAAAAAATCTTCTTTTTGGATGCGTTTTTTGCTAAAAACGGGTCGTCAAATGAGAATCCCTAGGCTTAACTACTTTTAGGACCTAAGGTTTAGATTCCAGATCATAACCTACGAATAAATTCTGCCGCCGCCAAAAATGGCCACTTTTGAACGTTGTAAACCATCTGTGTCGTAGATGCAAAAGTATCTAGGATGCTGAGCTAACCATCTCTTGAAACAATTTGATTCACAGACTCACCTAACCCAGGAGTGCATCATGGTTTTGAAATGAACTTTCCTGTCCCTCCTACCATGTTTGCATGTTCGCGATTCGAATTGGGTCTGAGTTCCCTTTCCACGCGACTTCCGGTCTAAAGCGGTGTCTAAGGTAGAGTGGAACTAGCGGGGGAGCGGAAGAACTAGCGGATAAGATGCCTTCTTCTTCTTAGCGTGCCTCTCCACTAATGGAGCTTGGCCGTCAGCTCTTCATAATCTTTTCTGTTCTTTTCCAAGCGAAATAGATGTTCGACGCTGGCTATCTCCGTCCATTCCTTGATGTTTCTGAGCCATTACTTTCTTCTACGATACTAATGGAGACAGAATTTGTATAGAGGTAGAGTAGAGTACGAAATAAAACTACAGGGTGCACTCTAAGTCGATAGCGGCACTTTAAGTAGGCTTTCTACTAATCAATACAAACAACTTGTACTAGGTGACAACAAAAATGGAGCGAAAAAAATATCTGCTGTTTCATACATTTGGCGCAGTACCGAGTCGACCTTTTGTATGGAGCAACTGATATTTTTTTCACTCAATTTTTTTCGCCACCTAGTACAAGTTGTTTGTATTGATCAGTAGATAGCCCACTTTAAGTTCCGCTATCGACTTAGAGTGCACCCTGTAGTACTCCGAATTAATAGATGTTCGACGCTGGCTATCTCCGTCCATTCCTTGATGTTTCTGAGCCATGACTTTCTTCTACGATACAAATGGAGACAGAATTTGTATAGAGGTAGAGTAGAGTACGAAATAAAACTAGTACTCCGAATTAATAGATGTTCGACGCTGGCTATCTCCGTCCATTTCTTGATGTTTCTGAGCCATGACTTTCTTCTACGATACTAATGGAGACAGAATTTGTATAGAGGTAGAGTAGTGTACGAAATAAAACTAGTACTCCGAATTCTGACGCATTATCGCGAAAACGACGCGCCTGACTGAGAAAATCTTAAATCTTGAATCCCTGCACTCGCTCCGTTTACTACAGTATTCAAACCCTAAACCGGAAATCGATCGCCGGCCGGTCCGTCTCTCCGATATCGATTATTGTTCGACTCTGTATCGTCAGTCTATTTCCTATTTAGAACAGACGAAAGTAGTAAGTAGTAGAAAGTATAGCTATTTTTATTTTTTTCAACGCCTCTTTTTTTTTCTAAAACACAAAACTATAATAACTCATCTGATGTATACTGGGGCATTTATGCTAGGATTTTCCAAGGCCATTATCTCGATTCGTTTAGCGTATCGTCCACAGGATAGGAATGTTATTAGATAGTATATTTCAGTGTTTCAGTGCTCCTTTCAGGCAGGTGTCACAGGAACCTACAACAAACATTCATAAAAGTTTTCAAGCTACTTATTGTAGTTGAAAAAAAAAATGGATTATTGGACCACATAACTTAATTTCTTACGTTTTTCGGTACAACACGAAAAATGCGGCGCCGATCCTAGAACCTACGAATGCAATAGATTCTCGCCAAAAATAAGTAAGTTCTAGGATCTGGAATCCAATACTTAGGTCCTAAAAATAGTTGAACCTAGCGTTGAGATATTGCAGAAGAGTTTTGATAGCAAAAAACGCATCCAAAAATAAGATATGTTTTTTTTTTATTGGTGGCGCTAGGTGTGTGTCCTATTGTGCCTTAAGATTGTGAATTTTGTGATATATTCAAGATATATTCAATACTTTTATTTAAGAGTGCTTACTTACCTACTGACCCAAATGTTGTAGCTTACCTACTACACCGTTTAAATTCAATCAAAACAATCCAGGCAGGTATAAACAGCATAACAGAGCAAATTCCTGTCATAATTTCGTCCTCAAAAACGCCCTGGGGCCACCTGGAGTGGGTAACAACCTACATTCCCTTGACAATCATAGTTTGTGAATTTCACATAACTTTACCGCCAACATGAGTAACTTTGCTGCCGATTCTGAGGAATTTAACCCTTATGGTAATGGATGAAGAGTCTCTGGGATATTGGTTAGAAATAGGCCTCTTAATTCGCAAGTATGGTGCATAACATTTGGAAAGACAGAAGTTTCGCTTAACGCATGCAGAACGTGACAATGCAAAATTATTGTTTGCAGCGAGTGCTTGTATTCAGAAGCACGAGACGCAAATAATGTTGCATCCGTGCGAAACACACAACTTTTCATCTCACAGAGCGTGGAAATTATTATGTTAGGTGCAATGCAAGAAAAAAAAAGACAACTAGGTACTACATAAAGGTTAGTGAAATGAGTTTCCTTCTCTGTGCTTTGACAGATGAGTCAAAGGAATTCCTTTTTTCTTTCTATACACTATAGGCTAGGGCGTCGCGTTCAAATTTCGATGCGCGCAAAAATTTATTATACCTAGTTCAAAAATAATCGAGAACTGAACGTTTGTATGTCAGACAAAAGTGGCCGTTTTTTACTTTTGTATGTTTTATTAATAAGTACCTAGCAGCGAACTGGCTAGGTTCTAAGATTCAGGTCTTAGGTCCATAAAATAGTGAGGACTAGAGTTGAGAACTTCACGGTATAGTTTTAGCAAAAAACGAATCTTCAAAAATATATGTTTTTGTTTTTCATTGTTTTTTTACCGTGTCTCTTCCGGGTTCTAAAGTAAAGTTCTAACGTACAGAATAAGGTTGTTAATAAGCTTAGAACACAGATCAAAGCGGACGTTTTGTGTCTTCCCCCACTTAATATAGTAGGCTTCAAATTTCGTAGGCAGGTGGATGTGTGTTATCCAGCAGCGGCCCTGTGACACAGTGCCTCGGATAGGCTTTGATCTCTCGAGGGTTATTACTAGGTCGTTTTGGAGACAGTTACAGCTACAGTACAGTAGCCCGTAACGTTTTCATCATCAACAGCTCCTTTTATCCCTAAATTTTAACTTCTTTGACATAGAGCTCTCAAAACATAGAGTTTTACGTAACGGTTTAATTCACGTAAAAGGTTACCGGCTGCCCTTTTGATATGTTATAAAGTACGTACCTAATTCTGCATATAAAAACTTTATTCTTTTAATTCAAAAACCTTTTTTATTAATTTTACTATCGTAGTATTCTACAGCTCGAAAAATTATCATGATACACTCGAGTAACACACTAGTCGGCTACACCGACAAATTACTAGTGAGTAAAACCGTGATTTAATAGAAAAAATGATACACTCGAGTAAGACCTGGGGCCTTAGCCTGTAACACAATGGCGTATCAATGGCGTCCTAGGTAGAAGGACAAAACCGGGATTTTTTCGTTGTTCTCCTACAACCAGCGAACTAATCCTCTAGGATTAGACTCCTAATATTCTTTGCTGTACTACAATAACATTAAAAGGGCCGACACTGGACGGACAGCATCAATAAATCGTAATTAAAACCGTCAACCGGAAGCCCCTTTTGGCACCATTGTGTTACAGGCTAAGGGCCCAGTTGAAATTGCTAAAAATGACTCTTTTTAACCGGTCTTACACGAGTGTACGGGCACATTTCAACGTCGTATGGCAATTGAATGAGGCTGTGGAATTTTACGACACCGAAATTAATTTAAAGAAAACAATGCAAAAAATATATAAGCTTTTTTTTTTACTTTTTGGCGGGTTAGGTATTGCAAGGATTAGGATTTAATATACAGATTTAAGTAAAAGGACAGCCGGTAACTTTTTACGTGAATTAAACCGTTACGACCGACTGTACTAGGTACTAGCTTCGCTGAAAGATGGCGGAGTAATAGTTTGTGACAGTGCGAAGGAAATTGCGTTGCTTGTAGATTCAGAGTCTATATAGATTCTAGACAGTGGTGAACTGGTGAGACATTTTTACTATTTTGCGTATGACAGGCAGAAAGTAATTATGAACGAAGAAAGAGATTTTTTTAAATTTGAATAAAGCGTTGCAAGGTGTCAAAATAGGAATTTATTGGTAAATTCGAAAAATGGAATGGGGTGAAATACCTATCGTTTTTTTTTGTCGGGTTGGTCTGAAACTTAGTTGGAATACTCTATCAACAACAAAATCAATTAGAAATAGATTTTTAAATTTGTTAATATGTTGTCCTTATTTGGGTAAAATCAGGGACATGTTTTACATTTTTATAAAAATACTCTACAGCTATAATGATTTCATTTTTCGAATTTTCGTCACTAGGGGCATAAAAAAATCCACAAGCTCAGTTTTTGTTGCAGGCTTAGTAGGTCGCTTATTCTTCCAGCCAACTAAAAAAAAAAGCCAACTGCAAAAAGTTTCAACTGGCGAATAGCGCAGGCACTATAAAAAACCCATTGTATCCTTAACCATCAAAGAAAATACTTAATGAAATATTCATTCATTATATTTTATTTTAGGAACAAAACCAGATTCAGAGAATCCTTAGCAATGAAGGACGTCTGGTCGGTCAGGCTTTGTCGAATTACAAATACCTAATGAAGGAACGCTAAGTTACGTAACTTCTTCGTGGGTATCTAAGGGTGGTATAATTCTAGAACGCTACTTAAGACGACGTACGTCTCACAACTAGCGCCGCCAATGGAAAAAAAATCATATCTTTTTTTTGGATGCGTTTTTAGCAAAAAACGCTCCTGCGATTTCTCAACGCGAGGCTTAACTATTTTTAGGACCTAAGGTTTGGATTCCAGATCATAGAACTTAAGAATGCAATCGATTCTCGCCAAAAGTGGCCACTTTTGGCGAGAATCGATTGCATTCGTAGGAAATCCAATCCTGGAATCCAAACCTTAGGTCCTAAAAATAGTTAAGCCTCGCGTTAGGGAATCGCAGGAGCGTTTTTTGCTAAAAACGCATCCAAAAAAAAAGATATGATTTTTTTTCCATTGGCGGCGCTAGTTGTGAGACGTACGTCGTCTTAAAGTCTGTTCTCAGTTCAAACTAGAACGCTACTTGAACTCCTTCTAAAGTCAGTTAAAGTAGAGTTTAGTAGTATCGACTGTCGATAAAACAGTGCATGTTTTGATTTGATTATCCCTCCCTTCATATCAAAACATGCACGGTTTTATCGACAGTCTGAACTATACTTAAACTGAGTTTAAGTAGCGTTCTAGAATAAAGTCTGTTCGGTTTCATAGTGTCGCTTTGATATTAATTCGCCGCCTTGGCGCGCGGCGGCTTTTCAAAAAAGAAATTAAAGGAAGCCGACGCGGCGCAAACACGCCAGTGAATTTTGCTCGCCGCTCGTCAAAGAAGCGTCGTATTGAGAGGTTGTGTTTGTGACTTTTGACTTAGTATTTTGTATTTAGTGTCGATCGCTGTGTGTAGATAAAATGTTTTTTCGTTCGTTAGGACAGCGAGGTGCCTCTAGACGAAACTTCGAATGACCAAAAAATTAAAAGACGAAGGTTTTGTAAAACATTTAAGCAAATTCTAGTTAATGTCCATCAGCATTGTGTCGAAATGAATTTGTCTGCGCCCATCACATATACTTCAAAAATAGTTGGTATCCCAAGAACCAAGATTGCCGTCGTGTGTACTGACACTATCTAAGCGAACGGACTTTACCACCCAGAGCTTTACGACTTTCAGCATAAAGAACTAACATTTATAAAAAATAAAAAGCGGACTTCAGTGGTGAAAAGGTAGGTGGTACTGTTATTAAGCTACTGCACTGATTCCGACTTCCGAGTGATCTGCAGCAACTGTCCGTTGAGGAGTTCCGTTCTTCATCTCCGAAGTTCTTCATCAGATTCAGATCTTCACCATTTTTTATGGGAAGTATATATACCCTTTCAAACAAAAAAATAATCATCAGACTCGGTTTACGTAGAAAAAAGTTCTGAGGTAACACACATAAAAAAATAAAAATAAAACATACGGGTGGAATTGGGTACCTCCTCCTTTTATTAAATAGGTAAAAATTTTTTTTTTACTTTTTTAATAAGTTGAAAAAATTCTCTCGGGACAGGACCGCACGGGTTAGTGATTTAGAAAAAACAAAGAGAAAGTTTTAAAAAATTGTCAAAGATGTCCCTGATGGACTTTCCTGCCCCTGTACCCTTGACGCATTTTTCCAATACGGCCGCAATATGGCGCAATTTACAAAATTTTATATTTTACAAATGAAGACGCATTTTGTGTTTTTATTGAATAAAACACCCTTACATTTGAATAAACATTACAAAGTATTTAAAATCAAGGCATTACTATGCGAATTCAAAGAGAAATGAATTGTAAAACTTTTTCAATTTGATCGCAATAGCGTCAAGGGTAACCCCCCTGTACCTACTAACAGTCAATTAGTAGGAACTCAGATTTGCAATCAAGATCGCCTTAATCGTTTCGTAAAATTGTCGAGTGGGTAATGAAGCTGGCAAAAAACTTTTCTTCATTTTGACAAAACCACAGATATTGGTACGGAATGAAGACCCAAAAAGGGGCCCAGAAATGTGAGTATGTATACAATGAGATGGACTGACGACCTGATCAAAGTGGCAGGAAAATACTGGATGAGAAAAACCCAAGACCGAAAAGAATGGAGTGCAATGGAAGAGACCTACAGTCAGCATTGGGTGGCAATAGATTGAAGAAGAAGAAGACTATATTCAATCTATTGGTATTTTATTTAGAGGTAGGTATATTGACGAAATTATGACAAGTTACGTTTGTTCTTGAACGAGCGAGCGAAGCGAGAGGAGTTCCCCGAGTCTACTGGAACAATCTGGCGCTTGTATGAATATTCGTATGACGATAACTTGATTAAATATAGTCGGATCGTCGCAAAATTTGTTAAGCGGGTAAATTAAATTAAAATATTTTTTAAGTTTGAAAATGAGCCAAATCCATCGCGGTGTTGCCAAAATATGGGGTTGTACGCCGTACTTACAGTTTATACATTTGCAAACCGCGCGCGCCTGCATGCCTGCGTGAATGGTGTTAGCAAAAAAATACACAGCAGTAACTGTGGTCGCGAGTTCACATTTCGGAGCGAACTACTAGTTATTACCCGACTACGCGAAACAAAAAGGAGGGTTATGATTTTAGCAGCGTATGTATGTATGTATGTATGTATGTATGTATGTATGTATGTATGTATGTATGTATGTATGTATGTATGTATGTATGTATGTAAGTATGTATGTATGTATGTATGTATGTATGTATGTATGTATGTTTGTGTGTTCATCTGTTCCCTCGCAGAGCCTAAACTACTCGGCCGATTTCAACAAATGAGGTGTCGTTGGATTCGTCTTAATCACCCAAGTAACATAGGATAGTTTAATTTTGAAAAAAAAACAAGATGGCGGCTGTGCTGCGCCCTAAAGTGGTGGACCTAAAAATAAAAATTATCGGATACCATCGTCATGGGTATCAAATGAAAGGGCTTTAAAAGACCTTTTCAAAAATGCAAAACACATGTAGCGTCAACATAACAAATAGAACAAAAAAATCCAAAATGTGTTTTTTTTTCCTTCTTGGTTCTATTCTGGGTGATCGTCCAAAATAACTTACTAAAAAGCTCAAAAAAAAAATAGAAGTTAAAAACTAAAACCCGACTACTAAAAGGCTTAAAACAAGACCTGCTTATCCTTATAATAGACTCATAGATAAAATTAATCGTAGTTGGAGGACACCACATTCGCATTTGATAAACCAATGGCCTCCGACTACGATTCATTTTATCTATGAGTCTATTATAAGGATAAGCAGGTCTTGTTTTAAGCCTATTAGTAGTCGGGTTTTAGTTTTTAACTTCTATTTTTTTTTAAGCTTGGTATGATCCCATAAGGGGAGACTTTCTGTTTCCATCTACATTTTATTAGTGCTCAATGTAAGAGCTAAACTAACTCAATTAGACGTAATTTAGTAGGAAATCCATCTAGCACCGGATAAGTAACACGAGTATTTTTTCCGTTGTATCTGAAAATTATATTATTATCTAGATATCATTTTCATCGGTCATTACCCTCTACCCTAGACCTAATACGGCAAATGAACCTCAGAAAAGTGAGCTTTCTTTTAGAAAAATATGTGTTTGAACTAAGGGCAAATGCGAATCGACAATTTGAGAATGTTTCAGAATTGCACCATTTACCATACTGCATATATGAACGAGCGAGCGCAGCGAGATCTAGTGTGAGTGAAAGTGCCACTGGATGCTGTATAAATCATGCAATATAAGATGCAAGTCATTAATTACTTTTAACAAGTGAAATTATTTCAATCTGAGGTCTATCCACATCCAATATTAGCTTTCAAACTGTGATAGTATGGTCCAATGGATAAACATTTGAATTCCTGCTAAGTTCCATAAAGCCTACGCCTAAATTAGGTTTATCACTGATCATTCCCTCGAAGACATGTAAATTGATAGCCTCCACTGAAAAGTTTTTGGCCTCGAACAGAATCGGAGCAGCGACGAAGAAAATTGAATTGGGAACTATTTGGCAGCCTAAAATGTACCTCACTTGGTAATCCTTGAAGAAATACCATCCTACAGGGGTCTTATCCTGAAGTTTAATAAAAATAGGTAAAAAAACTTTTTAATTTAAACGGTTTTATGTTAAACATACATTGCAATGTTTAAGATAAATAATGTACTAAAACCCAAAAAATAATAAAATAGATACAGTCGTGGGAATTATAAACATATGCATAGACTAGACTAAAATAAAACCGTGGGGCACGTCAATTGTCTACAATCGTTGATTAAAATGTTTGTTTTGTAATGTTACACTATAATTAGGCAGTTGACGTGCCCCACGGTTTTATTTTAGTCTAGTCTATGCATATGTTTATAATTCCCACGACTGTATCTATTTTATTATTTTTTGGTTTTTAGTACATTATTTATCTTAAACATTGCAATGTATGTTTAACATAAAACCGTTTAACTTAAAAAGTTTTTTTACCTATTTTTATTTTCTATTTTTTAGTTTTTATTTCGCATTCTGTTTAATTCATATAGTACATTGTATTATACTGGTTGAGCACTTTCATTTGATACCCATATTGATGGGATCGATAAAACCTACGTTATCCGCCATTTTGTAGCGGCCGCCATCTTGTATTTCAATTTTTTATAGTATATTGTATTCTGCTTGTTGAGCCCTTTCATTTGATACCCATATTGATGGGATTGATAAAACCTACGTTATCCGCCATTTTGTAGCGGCCGCCATCTTGGATTTCAATTTTTATAGTATATTGTATTCTGCTTGTTGAGCCCTTTCATTTGATACCCATATTGATGGGATTAATAAAACATAAATTATCCGCCATTTTGTAGCGGCGGCCATCTTGAATTTATAATGATAATGAATAAACATAATTGTATTGTCACCAAAATCCAAAGTGTATACAAAATTTCAGATTAATCGGTTGACAGGAAGAGGGTGAAATTTGAATTACTAAATTGGACCCAAGAAAGAATAAAGAATAAATAAAACAAACGGGGTGAGCTAAATATAAAACCGTTTAATAATAATAAAAACCGTTTAATAAAAACAGACTTTTAAGGAGGCATTAATAGTCGTCGACTCAAGATCGAACTCAAGTAGGTGATCTCAGAAAAGTCAAATGCTAAAATGCTAATGTCAAGCCTTGGCTAATGTCAATGTCAATCTTAAGATAGTGTCTATTAATATGCTGACAGCTACTCAAGTTTGGCATTAGCCAAGGCTTGACATTAGCTTTTGACTTTTCCGAGTGCACCTAGACTTGAGATTAAGCTCAAGGAGGTGATCTCAGATGACTATTAATACCACCCTATAACATTTTGATTCATTGACAAGAATTAAAAAAAAAAAAAAATGATTTTCAATTTTGAATCTTTCTACTGTAATCGTTCATCGTCTGTGTAAGTCGAAGATGGGTCGTCCGACGAATCAGCCGTATTTATGACAAAACTATCAGCATGTTGCCAATTTTGCTATAAAAAATATTTTTCTATTACGGTTTCATAAAAGATTTTGTACGTTTCAGAATCAGGATCCTCGGTATATCTGATAGGACGTGCAGGTATTCTTGGATAGTTTCTACATCACCGTCATAAGGGTCTTCGTGGCATGTTTATAGGTTCGGCCCAACGTACAATGTAACAGCGACGTAGCTTGCGGCTGATTGAATAGATAAGATTTTCAGCTACATCGCTGAAAATGTTATCTATAAGCTAGAATTTCACGCAACTTTTTTATTTTTAACAAAATGCAGGTCTTCAACCCTTGATTTGTCCAAGACTAGGGACATTGTGTGGCAGTATTTTAGAATTTCGAACTAATACTGTAGGTACGATAAATATCTATGGACATAATACTGAAAATCAGGTAGTTAGGACTGAAAATCAGGTTGGTAGGAGGCCTCTCCTTGCAACAATACTGAGCTCGGGATCATTTTAGGGGCTCTACTTAAAACTACTAATTGTTTTAGTTCTTCTTTTAATTGTATCTTTTGATGTTATGTTTTGAATATTGTGCCCTTAGATAGATACTCGTAGATAGATAGAGAACACTTTATTGTACACCAGAAATTAATTATTTACAAGAATTTTCTTAACCTAATAGTACAGACGGCGGTCTTATCGCTAAGAGCGATCTCTTCCAGACAACCTTCGGATGGTCTGGAAAAGTAAAAATAGAGAAGGTAGTAGATATACATAAACAACAATAATTAAATGACATAAACACAGGACATACTGTATTTTAGTAATACTGTAAATGTATTTTAGTTTTTCTTTCTTCTTCTTTCTATTTTTTGTTGTTCAATAACCATTCCTGGGAAGTCGTTGAAAAATAAATGCGATGCTCTTTCACCGCCTCCCTATCTTGTTGCATGGAAGAGATTGCTGTTAGCAATAAGGTCGCCAATTTGTACCGTTTTAATGTATTAATACTGTATTTCCTTAAAATGTTTTCTAGTACAATAAAGAATAACCTATTCTATTCTATCTCTTCTCTATATCTGTCTCTCTCACTCTCCAAAGAAATCTCTACTAAACTAGTGGTCCGCCCCGAACTGTGAACTCGCGACCCCATATAAACTTAACACCCCAATATCTCGGCTAACCCTCGGCCGATTGGTCTCATGTTCGAACTTAAAATTCTTTTAATTGAATTTTCCCGTCTACTGAATTTTATAACGATCCGACCAAATTTACTCAAGTTATCGTCGAACGAACATTCATACATACAAACGTACAAACATACATACATACAAATGCCGGATTGTTCCAGTAGACTCGGAGAACTTCGCTCGCTTCGCTCGCTCGTTCAATAATCTATTCTATTCTATCTCTTCTCTATATCTGTCTCTCTCACTCTCCAAAGAAAACCCTAGTAAACTAGTGGTTCGCTCCGAACTATGAACTCGCGACCCCAGTAACAGAGATAAGATAAGATAGATAGCTCGCTTCGCTCGCTCGTTCAAATATGTTTTATCGAGTTGAAAAGAGTTGAACTCGCTAATGAAACTAATGTTCAATGAAACTTAGCGGAGAGCTGCGGGTAATGAAATTAGCGACATGCTCTCTATCCGCGGGGTCACTGACCTTGGTCGCTGTAAGGAATGACAGTAAAACTACAGTATACATGTAACCAATAAGGGTGTAAAGCTGAGTACTCACTCACTTTACTCGCGCTCCGACTGCGCTCCGCACATCTGCTATAATCCGCGCGGGATGAGAATGGGATGCGTGCGACGTTTTGGAACTGAGACGCGCGCGGTAAGCAAACTCGCGTCGAAGCAACCTTGTCAAAGTAAAATAAAGTATATTTTCGGTTGACTCCGACAAGGTTCCATCCCATTCTCATCGCGTGCGGATTATACCGCTCTCCGTAGTGGATACGTTAAGAGGGTGTTAGAGCACTATTTTCCCATACAAACGTAATTCCGGTTTAATTTCTAAACTACAGGCTGGGTTTTGCTGGGTTAAACTAGGTTTATATCAGTAGATGACCAATATGGAGGTTTGCAAATAGTTTTTATAATAAAAAATAGCCTGAAAGAAATTAGAGCGATGCGTTTTTTGCGCCGAAAAAGGGGTTACTTTCAGCTGTTTTTTACTTACATTATTACACTGTCAATTTGAGTCTAACTACTATGGGAACATCAATAATGTGTTGCACTTGTGAGAAAAAAAAAAGATTTTTGAAATACCTAATAAAATGTAGAAATGGCAGCTGAACTACGAAAAATTTTGGGAAAATAGATCTATTACATTAGAACTACAACTACATACTCGCGAAAGGACACGAACACACGTAGACTCATACAGCCGCATTGCCTCTCACTTTTCCCGCGCCCCATCTCGCTCTGGGTGAAACAGCTATAGAAAACAGTGTTTCACGCGCTTGGCCATCACCAAGTTCCCACGGTCCTGAAGGGGCCTCATAAGGCCCCAGTAAACATTGGCCCAACATGGCAACAAGTCAATCATCACCATTGGAATATCGCCCGCCAAGGTAGAGATAATGCCACAGAGGCAATTTATGATTTTTCTGGTGGAAATAAGCGAGACCTAGTCGCGTACCCAGTCACCCCACTGTGCCTTCATAGCCCGTGGCTTTAATTCAATATTCGCGCAATGATGGACGAGCGCGCTCCCGCGCTTTCATCTGTCACCCCGCAATGGAATTCCTAGATGAGATACTTTTATTGTACCGCCCTACGTAACGTAACTGTGGTTGGTGACTTAAGTTACGACGGTATGGTTAGGTGGTTGCCTTGGGAGGCGGGAGATGCCTGGTTTGATTTGATTTGATTTGATTTATTCATAAAACAAAGCCCACAGCACAAGATTTAAAATATTTGAAACCCGATGGTTGCATGTAGAGCCTTATTTTCTAAGTTACTTGCCAATACTAACTAGTGCCGATACTTACAACTGCCTATCAGGGTGGTATTCTAGAACGCTACTTAAACTACCTTAAGTAGGTAACACTTTCATTGAGGATCTTGCGTTTTAAACTTAGCATGCAGTTTTATAGAGACATCAAAAACAAAATATTCTTTGCAAATATTATCGAAATCGGATAAGAAATGACGAAGTTATAGCAATTTTAGTGCATAGGTTCTAAAAACGCGCCCCGGCTATTGTGACGTCATCCCATCCTAACTACCTATAGTTTTGAGGTAGGTTACAAGGGCAGTACCGAAGCCTACAGAAAAACTGACAGAAAAGAAAGTCATCGGATTCCAAACATAGGTACTCGTATTAAGAGTGGCATTTACAGATTTCAAAAAAATATACAAAGTGCAAGTATTCGTGATTTTGACAAAACTTTTTTCTTCGCGCCATTCGATTTTGTTTCTAGGTAGTGAGGATAAAAAACAAAACACTAGAAATGTAAAAAAAAATCATTTCCATTACTAAGTTGTTGGAAATCATATATAGTAGAAGATGGCGTGTTTTACAAATAAAGATATTTAAAAATTGCCCTGCACACGTGAGTGTAGCTTGTCGAAACGTCAGAGTTATAACGCCCTCAAATCTCAACTTGTCCAAAACTAAGATTTAATTAGCTGAGTCCTCAGTAGTGATTAACGAAGTTGAGTGTTTCTGACGAACGAATGACTTTCGAATTAAATCAACTCCCGAAACAGCTGCTGCGAGAGTTTTAACCTTTTTAAGTTTTACCCGACTGCGTGCTAAGTGCATTAGGTACACACGACAGCACGTCAGGCTGTACACTTTTGTTGTAAAGTCGCTGGTAAAGTAACCGAGTAAAGTGCTATCGTGTAAAGGTCGACGTGCCGTCGTGGGTACAATGCCCACTTCACATCACATAAGGTTAGCTGGAAGAAAATATAATTTGTATTTGGCTAGTTTTTTACAGAATGTTTTTGGTGGGATTTCATTTATTTGTTTTTATTTACTTGTTGTTGTCTGATAATAGACTCTCTCTTTGATTTTGTAGGCACGTTGTAAGCGGCGTCACTTAGGTTACGTTATTTCTGTCGGGATAGCCGACTGGTTTCGATTCTCATTTTAGAGAACTTTATTGTGGAGCAGACACGTCTCTCGCGACGCCGCCGTGGCCAGCCTTAGAATCTCTCTTTGATGTTTTTATATTAATTCATTGTTGAAATACTTATTTTGTTATTTACTCTGTGATGTAAAATTTAAACGCATTTATTAAGTCTTGTTGACAACCTTCACGTACTTTTGGTACGAACGTACTGGTACGTTTGTACAAAAAAACTAGGTGCTTTTAATTATAAAAATGATTGTGGTATTATTTATGGTCCTAAGGTATAGAATAGTTAAATATTAATGGTAAGGTGCAGTTTTACGACTCATCATAAAAATAATCAATGGAAAAAGGCCTGACAGTTGGTAATGCCATTATCTGACTAATGGATTAAACACCATATTTTAATAGTTATTTGCGGCTTTCATGTACATAAAATGATGTTATGGTGGTAAATAACAGAAAAACTTATTTTTACACGAGCTGCACGATACATCATTAAACTTGATGTCTTATACCTAATACGTGTATAATATAAACTATTATAATAAATGTCGTATTAGTCTATCCAATACAACTTATCTATACCTATAAAATAACTTAAAACCATCTGGCCCGCGTTTCATATAACTGACATAAATATTTTATTATGACAATTCGATGTTCATTGATAGGTCGGTTTGTAAACAAACCTTTTTTGTAACCTCATGTCAAATCGACTACGCAATCTATATCGAATTGTCATAATAAACTATGAATTGTATTTATATGAAACAGGCACCTGGCCGTTACATCCGCTGAATGTCAGAAGTAGGAGTGGTTTATTCACAATGAATTATTTTAAACTAAATAATAGTGTATAAACATTTATAAGAAGTTGAAAAAATTCACTCGGGACAGGACTTGAACCCGCAACCACTCACACGGGTTAGTGCTTTAGAAAAAACAAAAAGTGGTTAAATGTAGTGGCAACATCAAAATTCCAATGAGCATTTCGTCTGCAAAGATGAACGCATTGGGTGGTGTAGATTAGTGCAAACTCATCACACCAGGTGGCGCCCCCCGTCCAGTTGACGGAGACCAGTTGAAGAAATTCGCATCGACAGTTACTTGACTCGGTAGCTCAATTGGTAGAGCGCCTGCACGGTATGCGAGAGGTTGCGGGTTCAAGTCCCGTCCCGAGTGAATTTTTTCAACTACTTATAATTGTTTAAATTATTCCCTAGCACGGGTTAGTGCTTTAGAAAAAACAAAAAGTAAATAATAGTGTATTTAAGTGTA
Organism: Zelleria hepariella; assembly: GCA_949319315.1. Taxonomy (NCBI): domain Eukaryota; kingdom Metazoa; phylum Arthropoda; class Insecta; order Lepidoptera; family Yponomeutidae; genus Zelleria; species Zelleria hepariella. Next base: position 780,643 of record OX439388.1, read on the forward strand.
ACCACATTAAGAGAATTAAGTTTCTATATTATATTATATAGGCGGTAAACATAATTCCACAATGTTTCGTCTTGCGTCCACACCCTTTGCCCCTCATAAAGCCAACGCATGAACACACAAACAAAAATACAATTTAACAGAAGAACTGCCTCAAAAATGTCTATCATCCTCCCTCATGTCAAATGTAAGGTGCCAGGCAGCCACACAGAAGAGACGTGGGACGAAGACGTGGCGCGGACGTGAAGTTTTGCTTTATAATCTTCTTCTCTCGTGTCGAAAGCGTCACACGTCGCGCTCCCAAAAACGTGCCAACTGGATCGCGCTGGGGGTCACCTCCAGGAGATCCTGCCAGATGCACTGTGGAGCATCAGCGGGGGTAGCATGACTTTTATCGAGGCGGATTTATCCAACAAAATGGCGGTTTATCAGCATTTTTGACGTCTATAGTGGGTTATATATTGCTCTCGACGATATATAACCCACTATAGACGTCAAAAATGCTGATAAACCGCCATTTTGTTGGATAAATCCGCCTCGATAAAAGTCATGCTACGGGGACAGGGCAGGTATGAAGATGCGACGTTGTCTTTGCGACTCCACATTGGCACAGAAACTCTGCATCTATCCTTTAAATTGTAACTTTTTAGGGGATTAGATTGTAATATTTAATTAGATTTAGGAATAAATTAGGATATAATTCAATTAAAAGTATTAAAAACATTTAAAAATATAAGTTTTAACATTATTTTTCTCATAAAAGTAATCTATACTTATAATAAAACTCTAGCGAAGTCAATTCTGTACATTGAATATTTTTAGAAAAAAACTAGCAGGGGTTACTAAGTAAACTATACTAAATCCAAAAATGCAAAAAAAACGGTTTATGTCTGTCTGTCTGTCTGTCTGTCTGTCTGTCTGTCTGTCTGTCTGTCTGTATGAACACGATAAACGTGAAAACCGCTGAATAGTTTTCAACCAAACTTAACATGGTCGTAACTCACGTTTCTGGGAGTAACTTAGGCTATCCGATGTTTAGAATACATTGCGGGTTGCAATTTTAACTTCGTTTTTTGTAAGAAATATTCATTATTTGGATATGGCTTCTTGAGAAGGTATGTTAAGAACGTGATACTGAACATATTTCTGCAAAAAAAAATTAAAAGTCCGACTTTGAACCACATTCTCTCGAAAACCTACATTGCGGGTTGCAATTTTAACTTGATTTTTTGTAAGAAATATCCATAATTTTGATATGGCTTCTTGAGAAGGTATGTTAAGAACGAGATACATAACACATTTCTGAAAAAAACAAAAAAAATTAAGTCCGACTTTATTATCTCCATAACCGTTGATTTCCCAGGCATAGTTCCTTGGGCAAAAATGTTCGTTATGATGAGGACTATACGTATACGTGGTCTCCCGCTTTGTTGACGGTATTTTAACACTGTATAATAGCACGCTACGACTTTTGGCATTTGGGGCGCATATTGTAAATGAAAAATCGGCATTTGTTTTTATTTTATTTTGGCGGAAAATGTTAGTTCTACAAGCGTAGCATCAGGCCGGGTTAGAGCGTATCTATGGGTTTAAAACAATAGGTATCTCACTCTTTTGTTTGACGTAGAGCGGGATGGACAGAGCCTAGATACGCTCTAACCCAGCCTTATGATATGATGCTTGCTGGAGGGAATTGTGAGTGGTTTTCGGTGGAGGTCGGACAAAGTTTATCGATGTTAGAAATGTAGTACTGTTGCGTCGCGGTCGAAATGTTCTGGGTTTGAAACCACGCGAGGTTGAAATTTTTTTTGTGCCTTTTTTTAAATATTTACTCTACTGAGCCCAACTTGATATTAAAAATATATATTTTGTTTGCCGTAGAGCGGGATAGACAGAGTTATTTGCGGTAGATACGCTCCAACCCAACCTTATGCTTTGCTTGCTGGCTTAGCATGAGAATGGGTAAGACCTTATCTATGGGCTTATAACTTTATCTATCCCACTCTACGTCGAGGGAGATACATACACTGTGCAATTTTAGTAGTTTTAAAGCCGAAAGTATTTAGTTGCACTCGTGATTCTGAGCCAAATTCCAAAATTTTACTTCAAAACGAGCGAAAAAAAAAACCACTTCCCAATACAAACAGCTATCGCCAATCGATACCATTTGTATGGAGAAGTGAATTTTTTTTTCGCGCGTTAAGGAATGAAATTTTGTAATTTGGCTCAGAATCACCAGTGCAACAAAATACCTTCGGCTGTAAAACCACTAAAATTGCACGGAGTATAAACCCCCATACTTCCCAGGCGATTCTTATGCTAAGCTTCCTGGTATCTTACACGGGCGATACCTAATCTAAACAAAACATATTTTATCATAAATGTATTGTTTAGATTAGGGCACACACACACAGACAGACACACAGACAGGCACACCCTCATAAACACATAAACAGACACACACACAAAGCTATCACACTTATGACACCCCTCTTTGTTGGTCGGGGGTTAAAAAAAAACCTTCCTTTTGAGTTTACCTCCACAGTCGAATTTAAATTAAATGTCAAATGTGTAAAAACGCATACGAAGTCGCGGGCACTCCTAGTAAAAAATAAAAATACAAGTTTTGTCCACGCCCCGTTTCTTCTGTGTGTCTTGCGTAGCGTCGCTTCTATACGTTTTGTTTATTTGTTAATTTTTACATGCAAATTTTGGGTTACAAAATAAATTTTTAACATTAACATTTCTTTGATAAGTTTTTTTGTATGACAGTGACGTGCCCTTAGGCCACGTGGTCCGACCGGCTTGTTCGATCGGTCGGACGACCAGTATTTTTTTTACTGATGGTTCGATTGGTCGAACTTCTAAGTTCTTGTAGCCCGAGTGTCGAACTACTAGGACTTTTACATTTCCTTGTTGTTCGATCGATCGAACCATAAGACCTTTAAAAATCCTCGTCATCCGACCACACAAATTTATTTTTTCCTGATGGTTCGATCGATACAATGAAATATTATTGGGCAACCAACCATAAATTATCCGTCCATTATTTCACTACATATGAAATAATAGTTTCCAGTCAAAGAATAAAGATCTTGGTCCCTGTAGATGACCATTTTGATAAGTGGCTTTCTATTAAGAAATATATTCTCCGTAGCTAATCCGGTTAATAAACCATACTTTTTAAACACCGAACGTAAAAGTTATGTTTCGACAAAATCATGCATACTATATGTACGCAATTGGGAATAGGTCCACTTCGTTACATGCCTGAAACACTGAAACACTTAAATGAATGGAAAAATATATACTTAAAATTTCGTGAATATTTGAGAGTAATAAAAATTTTCTCCATACAAATTTTTACACCGCAGAAAATAATAAAGAGAAATATTCATTTTAAAAGGTGTGAATATAGAAAAAGTTTATCAAATGCTAAACTCTATTAAGAAGGTTTAGTAATGAATCTGAATCCACTTAGGCCACGTGGTCCGACCGGGACTATGTGTAGTCGTTATGGTTCGATTACACATAGTTCGATAAATCGATCCAACAGGAAAAAAAACCGACCTCATGGCCCGATCGATCGAACAACAAGGAAATGTAAAAGTCCTAGTAGTTCGACACTCGGACTACAAGAACTTAGAAGTTCCGTGAAGTTCGATCAATCGAACCATCAGTAAAAAAAAATATTGGTCGTCCGACCGATCGAACAAGCCGGTCGGACCACGTGGCCTAAGGGGTGACGTGGCGTCCACGCTGCATCTTTGTCCCATGTCTCTTTTCTGTGTCTGGCCCCTAAAATTCACAATATGAAAAAATCGCAAAATATTAAATTATCAGTCTGTCATGGTAATTGTCTGGACATAAACTATTTTTCGTATGATTCGTCACCCATCACACCAGTGTTTCCGATCTGCGGCTAAGTAGGCGTATTTTGAACTGCGGTATTTTTTGTGGTGCGGATTTATCGGTCCAACATCCCGTAATTCTTCCTCTTCGTCCCTTCTCGTAAACACTACCAGATGTGGGTTATATTGCGTTCCACGTAAGAAGAGACAAGAGACACCACGTGGTTTCGCAATGTTAATTTATGCAGGGTGGTTCAAATAAGGACGTCCAAAAATTTTTTCTACATTCCTCGCGCGGGAAAAAGTTATGACTATCTTTAGACGCTCCGGAAGGAAAATTTTAAAAACACATAAAAAATAATAACTTCTAAACCACAAAAAAAATCTGAACATACATAGGGTATTTTTGGATATACCTAGGCGCGGGGAGTCTAGAAAAAAGTTTTGGACGTCCTTATATGGACCACCCTGTATGTAGGTCTCTATAGCGGTATGAGGTAAGAGCGCGGGAAGAGACCGGGCGTCAACGGGGCGACGGAAAAAGTGCGGGAGGCGCGTTCAAGTCTCTTCTTTCGTGCCACACGATGTACTTCTGTTGTTATTAGCTCTATTCCTAGGCTTAATTCGGAAGGCAAAGTTTTTTGTTCGAAAGTCCGTTATTGGCTTAATCTTATCTTTAGACAATATTGAGAAACTAATTTCAATATTTTTTATTTTACTTCAGTAGTTTTGTTTTTATGCGCTAAAATGTTTTGTTCCTATGACCGCCAAACAGCGCCAACAGTATGCAGACCGTCGCGTGAAGGTCATAAAACCGTATCTTTGAAACGTTGTAAAATCCAAACTACTGAACCAAAATAAAAAATATTGAAATTAGTTTCTCAATATTGTCTAAATATAAGATTAAGCCAATAACGGACTTTCGAACAAAAAACTTTGCCTTCCGAATTACGTTAATAGGGGTTGTCGCACTTCGCTGCAACCAAGTGTCGCCTCATTGTTGGAGACGTAACGTAACTCGTTTACCGTGTGGTGTGTGGCATTCCTACTAGGCATAATATAAAAAGATAAAGATAAAAGATAAAAGACATTTATTACCTCAATGCACATAAGAAAGTTAACAAATTTATGAATACTTAATGGCTATTTACATTATTAAACTTAATTTGTGTAAGAGGTAAAAGGTGGCGTGCTCAGCATGTGCCGTCAGAGTTTCGTGTACTAGGTACACGCTTCTTGACGACGCTGTTTTTCAGCACTCACCTTTCTAAGACTAACTACCTATAACTAAAACCTTAAACCTAGACCTAGCTACATAATCATAAAAATTTTTGGTGGTTATTTTAATTATCTAGTGCCTTTTTAGTACACACTGCACAGAGGCAGTCATCTGAAAGATTTTATTTATGAGTGTAAGTGTGATGAGGGTGTATGAGGGTGTGTGTGTGGGTGTGTGTATGTGTACGTATGTGTTTCGCGTGGACAGCCTCTGTATCCGCAAAGGAATAGTTTTATTTAAATTAAATATATAAATAGAATAAATAATTAATATAAACATAAATCGTGCAAAATTATTCGCTTAATTGCTCACCTAAAAGTACCAGACGATATTTTTTTTTTAATGAAATTTGGGTCATTTTCAATTTTAAGGGCGGAGGCAAATCATTCCATATTTTGGATGCGGAATATCGGAAGCTACCTTTGTATCCGGCTGTATTATGCTTTTGTGTGTACATTTTATTTTGCGTTTTGGATCTTGTGCCTTTGCTGTGTTGGTTTTTTGCCCACTTAAATTTATTAAAAAGGTATTCAGGCCTCATGGTATAAACAACTTTGTGCACCGTACTTGCCAAGTGAAGTTTTCTCCTAAATTTCATTTTCAGTATAATATATAGCGTGTACCCGATGTAGGTACGTGTGTTTAGGCTGGCTGTTATGTTAAGCAGGAGGGCGTTACTCTGTTGAGTTAGCGCGAGTTTGATGTTTCGGTTACCGAAAGGCTTGCAACTTCTTAAAAATACTACCTTATAAAAGCGTTTTTGGTATCTTTACGTTCACTTATATTAAGAAAACTAAATTAGCTTTAATTTTAGCCCAACCTAAGCTCTCTAGGTCCTTTGATTGTGGAGATACAGCCAATAATAATAAGTTGACACTTTCCCTCAAAAAAGTTCAAATTTATCGTAGGATCCAAGACACGTACCGGCTGAACTAATTGTCCTAGAGAAAAGTCATGAAAGAAGAACTTGAATGTTATTTAATTTGAAATCAAAATGTTGCCTCTAGGCCTTACCGTTTCCTCGATGAAATCGAAAATTTGTTTACTAAAACCATCTAAAACTCGATAAGATTGTCGATAAATCGACATTTTAAACTTTTCCCATAATACAAGTTACTTGTGTATTGATGTATCCAGTATAACAGGACCTTTATATTCGACCGTGTTGTAGGATTTACTACGTCGTACGTTCCAGTCGCCTACTAAATGTTCCGAAAAGATAGAACTATATTCCCTACAGCCCTAAATCAGCCTGGACATCGCTAATCTCCTGATTAATAAAGACAAGCTGTGTACGATAAAGACCTAGCTTAATCCTCGGATTAATTTGGCTAATAACGAAGAGTCAATGTACCCAAGAAGCAGGGCTAAACAGATTCATATAGAAAGCACAGGAATCAAAGATCAAACGAAGGTGATCGACAGCTTCCGAGATAAGCAAATATTATCTTATCTTGGTGAACTGATGAAGTGGTATAAGGCACATGTGTTGAGGTTCGGGCCAACAGTAAAACCCGTGGATTCCTCTCGCAGCTAGGTGACCCTCTCTTGGCGCCCGGGAGTAGGTATTTCTCGCAGCTGATCGTCGTCGTCGCGTAGGTATCGACCGTGAGGGCGGGCCGTAGGTACCGGCCGGACTCGTCGCAGTGGGTACTTGCGCCCTGGTAGCACCAGGCGTGTGACCAGGCGCAGGGGTACCGGCGGCAGGGTCCGCAGTAGGTACCCGTCAGCGGGCTCGGCGACTCGGCGACTCGGTGGCGTGCTTTACCGGCGAGTTCGCAGCGGTTTAGCAGGCGGCGGCGGCGGCGGCGTCAGCAGGTTGTAGCACCGACGTCGTTGGTGGTACCGGGATGTTGCGGGGAAGAGAGAAGAGAAACAAACTTCTGCTTTCCACGATTGCTCTTGTAGAGAAGAGTAGTGGTAGATCTTGGCGAGTTCCGAAGATGCCCGGTACAATTTTGGGCGCGAGGCCCCTGAGTTGGGCTTTGCGGCACAGAGAGCCACCACAAATCTTCTCTAATTTGAGTCTAATTCGAATTTTATTTTGCCTATTAGAACGTTACATTTTACATCATATCTTTCTTATTTACTAACGGATTTTAATAATTCAAACGGTTTTAAGTTAGGGAGAAAGAGATCTTTGTTGTGGTGTGTAATGTGTGTAGGTGCATGGATGTTATAGGCCTCTGAGTTAGCTATTTCCTACCTACTAAGAGCTGAATATCCTACCTGCCATGGGCCGTGTAAGGAGTGTGGAAATAACTTGTAAGCGGGTGTGTTATCATTTATTTATCCCTATTGATATATTGAAGTGCTTATTTAAACGATAAATTAACTTTTGAGCAAGTAAAAGTTACAAATAATATTACGTCAACTTTAGGTATTAACAATTTGGTCTTAAAATTGCGGCTTAGAGTGCTATAACATTACAATACTGGTCAGTTACATACGTCTACGTGAAATAAACTTAGTTACACATGTCTACATAGATTTACAGGCTAAATTAACATCAAATTTTCATACAAAAGTTCTGGGTATAAAAAAGATTTTCTAATAGGAAAATTACAGCGAGTTATGATTAAACAGGTATAAGGCAATTATTTTACATTTGAAAACAAAGAGATTCGTGGAAAACGACACTAAATAACAAAGAAAAACAACAAATCAAATTATTTACAAACAATTCGGGTTTTTACACCCCGCTACTACTGCGCCTGCGCGGGTGACCGCGGTAAAGCGATCCGGCTCTCTCATTGGCCGAGGCCAGTTTACTTCACTTTCTCGCTATGCGCTAAGGAGCAGACTCTGCCTGGGTCGTGGGCAGTCATTCTAATTATGTAATTATGCAAATATTAGTTAATTAAGTAAGTATTATGAAAGAAAAAGAGTAATAAAAGGTAAAGTATAGAAAAATGGAAATAATGTATTTACAACGGCATGTGCCAAATAGTAGGTATTTAGTCCTAGTTGCCTATCCTAAACATCTAAATATCTTTTTCATAGGTCGGTCGTCAACAACATGTACCGAAACACCTTTGGGACAACCGTCTTCTTTTGTTCTCTACCAATAGGACTTGGTTGTGAGTTCCCTGACTTTTGAATTCTATTTTTGAAACAAAACTCAACAGTAATGGATTTTCATAGGAAATTGCTGGCCTCAAAATACGACAGTAATAAAATTTCATACAACTTTGCTGGCGCCTAATTAAAGTAGCCGGAAAGTCCGACTCTGCTCAAAGAAGGGATCAGCGGAATTATTGTTATTTTTTTGTTAGAAATAATGAAAATTGTCGTGAAATAAAAATCGTTTAACTAAAATAGTTCAAACATTTATAATAAGTTGAAAAAATTCACTCGGGACAGGACTTGAACCCGCAACCTTCCGCATACCGTGCAGGCGCTCTACCAATTGAGCTACCGAGTCAAGTAACTGTCGATGCGAATTTCTTCAACTAGTCTCCGTCAACTGGACGGGGGGCGCCATTTGGTGTGATTAGTTTGCACTAATCTACACCACCCAATGAACGGGTTAGTGCTTTAGAAAAAACAAAAAGTAAAATAGTTCAGTTTAGCCACAAAAATTAAAATAAAAAAAAATGGTATGCATTTTCCGCTACGCTACTTTCGTTGGCTAATACAATTTTATTATCTTTTAATAACATTTTAGCGATTATTTAATGTCGGCTATTCCGACAAAATAAAAGTAAGTGAAACCGTTAAAGCGATATAAAAATTTTAGCGATTAGTTGCAAAACACGCTATATTTTTTTACTTGAAAACAAATCAAGTGCTACTTTAAAAAAAATGCAACTACTCTTAGTTGAACCGGGCTTTCTGTCTGCGCCATCTTTTTTCCGCGAAAAAGGAAGTGACGTAAGAGCTGGTAAAGACAATAAGTTAACTCTTCCCCTGACTGTGAAAACATTTGTTATATTTGTTTGTCATGGGGTTTGTTATTGTAGAGGGTTCATTTCCTCCATGAGTTCATTCGTTAATTTTAGGCCTAGTTGCGTAGGTTCACCACACTGCAAGATTTAGCTTTCTCTTGAGAGAATACCTACAGTTAATTTTTGGAAACGTAAAACGCGCCACTGTAAAAAAAATAAGCCAATGTTTGTCTGTAGGTGTTGTATTTAAAAAAATATATTTGAAATTTGAACGTGAATTATTGTTATATCATTGAACTGATTTTTTTATAATATTTTATTTTTATTTTTTATTGCTGCGCGCGGGATTTAATCTTAAAAACCTTCACCTGCTAGGTATTTAATAACACTCGAAGAAAACAGTACTTTTTCAACCAATTCTAAAGGTTTGTTACGTCGAGAACCAATTAAATATACAGGGCGTCCCACGGCTATGCCACATGGAGGGAAAGTTCCTTAAATATTGTAGATGGAACATTTTACTGAAAAAAGACATTATTTTAATTTTAAAAACAATTTAAACTGCATTCATAGATATCTAAACTAGTGGTTCGCCCCGAACTTTGAACTCGCGACCCTCTATCTCAGTAACCCCTAGACCGATTTGGCTCATGTTCGAACTTAAAAATTCTCTAGGCCTCATTTACCCGCTTACCAAAATTCATGACAATCCGACTACATTTACTCAAGTTATCGTCGAACGAACATTCATACATACAAACATACAAACATACAAACATACAAACATACAAACATACAAACATACATACATACATACATACATACAAACGCCGGATTGTTCAAGTAGACTCGGAGAACTTCGCTCGCTTGGCTCGCTCGTTCAATAAATACATGATTGAACCGGGAATCGAACCCGTTACATGAGAAAAATGTTAAAATTCATGGTCTTCCTCTTATTTCTGACACTATGTTATTTAGCAAAAAATAATCCTTATCATGAAGCCTTTCGATCGGTATGATAAAACTACAGGGTAATAATTTTTCTCATGTCTCATGTCTCATGCAATGTTCCATCTACAATATTTAAGGTACTTTCCCTCCATGTGGCATAGCCGTGGGACGCCCTGTATAGAGAGGATATGAGGCTTGATAGCAACAGAATATGTTTACCATTTTCGGGATGAGGATTTGTGCGTGGGATGACTGTATTAGAATAGATCATCTATCCAGAAACCTAAGTACCTAGGATATAAACGGTACAATAATAGAGTGCTGGGCTTAGCTACGGCCTCTAGGCCAGGGATTCCCAACCTTTTACCCTATCTTCTTCTTCTTAAAGTGCCTCTCGATCATTGGAGGCTGGCATCGATATACGGAGCAATTTTTGAAATTCCTGAAACACGTTAACTTAGACGCAATAGGTCTCACAACTAGCGCCGCCACTGAAAAAAAAAAATATCTTCTTTTTGGATGCGTTTTTAGCAAAAAACGCTCCTGCGATTTCTCAACGCGAGGCTGAACTATTTTTAGGACCTAAGGTTTGGATTCCAGATCCTAGAATGCAAACGATTCTCGCCAAAAGTGGCCACTTAAAATGTGACTTCCAGTAACTTTTGTTCTACGACTTTTCTCATAGCTCAATAATTTTTAATTACTGAACGATTCTTATGCTTCAAAAGTTGGAATTTGTGCCATTTCGGCGCTGCCTGCGCGGCGCGCTTTCGTGCTCCTCCTATCTATACCAACTTTTCTGCCTCTCCTGCCTATTTTTTATTATGCGCCAAAAAAAACAAAAAAAAATGGTGCTCGTTTGGCTTTGTGATTGTGATTGTCCATGTTTCTGCCCTGGGGCCTTAGCCTGTAACGCAATGGCGGGTCGATGGCGTCCCGGCAGAAGGACAAAACCGGGGTTTCCTCGTTTTTCTCCTACAACTAGAGAACTTATCCTCTAGAATTAGAATCAAAATATGCTTTGCTGTATTACAAAAACATTAAAAGGACAGACAGCCTTAGTAAATAGTAATTGAAGCCGTCAACTGACAGCCCATTTCGGCACCATTGCGTTACAGGCTAAAGGCCCTGTGTAAGTGAGGATAGGCAAAACGCACTGGGGCGCGTCTCACTGGTTGGGAAACCCTGCTCTAGGCATTGTATCGTAGGGCACTGGAACTTGATGACCTCTGACATTCTCTTTTATTATGTCTAGATAAACGCCGCTTCCCTTTTTCATTGTTAAGATCTGTTCATACTTGACTTAATTTGTTGTTTATAATATTGTTAGAAGGTAAATTTATTTCTGCGCGAATAACTAATTCCTTAAATACATATTTTAAATCAGCACGTCAGAAGGTATGAAATTACGTAATGTAATTATTCATTGGATGGTGTTACGGGACCAGGACCAACTTATAACAACTTATAACACAACTTATAACTTATATAACTCACCAATAACATTCCAAAAAATTATTGACCCTCAGTAGTCTCTCACCTATTTTTCGTTCGCCCGGTTTCAGAACTGATCACAGTTAAAACATCCCTTTAAATACCCACCTAGTTACTTTACTGATTAATTGTTCGCTACCGTACCTACCCATTCAGACGAAACCTTTTCACTACAATCTAATTTAGTTCTTTTTGGGCATTATTTATTATTGGATCCATAAAGTTTCAAATACACGGCAATTTTTAAGTAGCCATTCCTCAAACAAGTGATCTTATAGATGTGATTTCCAACGACTTTTCGAATAGCTTGGTATAGTGCATTTCACGAAACTCTTATTACAATTAGGACTAATTTTTGTTCAACCCAAGGGAATTCTTTCGTGAAACGCAACATTAAAAAAAATAAGAAACGTTCCATAAATAACGAGTAGCTGTACTCGTTATTTATGGAACGTTTCTTATTTTACCATTTTACCACTTTTACCATTTTAGCGCTGCTTGCGCGGCGCGCTTTTGTGCCCCCCACACTCTACCACCCTTTCCAACCTCTCCTGCTCCTATTTGTTACTTTGCGCCGAAAATTTTACAAAAAAAAATATCATGTGTGGTAAAATTAAATTGCGTTTTCACCAAACTCGTAAATCAAAATTAATACTAACACTAGAATAAGTTACCATTACCTATTATTTATAACTAACACCATGGATTCGTCCGAAATAAAATGTTTTGAATTTGAATTTGAAAAGTTTTTGGAAATCTCATTTAGAGGTTGACTTAGTTCAGGAATAAAGCTATTTAAAAAATACCCAGTATATCAAGACAACATTCTAGCCAGAACCATGTTCATTTGAGAGTTAATTTTCAGTCAACACCGAACCTTCAGATCGCAACGTATTTAATCAAAACAATGCAAAAGTACGTAGTAAAAGTTGTACCAAGTCCATCCCAAAGAAAACACAAAGTTTTCCCGGTAGCACCGAAGGTTATCGACCCCTGCGGTCGACTTTTGAGTTATGTATGACAGACTCCACCAATCACAACTCTCCCAATCACAACTTTACTATATAAAGTTGTGGCCCAAAGTCTGAGAGTTAGCGGATATGTTCATAATATTCAAAAACTAAGTTATGCAACATCGGGCGCCGTTCAGTCTCAATCAAAAATGTTTGCTCTACACTACAGGGTGCACTCTAAGTCGTTAGCGGAACTTTAAGCAGGCTGTCTACTAATCACTACAAACAACTTGTACCAGGTAGCGAAAAAAATGGAGCGAAAAAAATATCAGCTGTTCCATACAAAAGGTCGACTCAGTACTGCGCCAAATGTATGAAACAGCTGATATTATTTTCGCTCCATTTTTCGCCACCTAGTACAAGTTGTTTTAAGTGATCAGTAGACACCTACTTAAAGTTTCTCTATCGACTTAGAGTGCACCCTGTAGTACGGTCGGCCACAATCTCAAATACCCCATGGCAGCTCTTACCGCGCGCGGCATAAGGGCGCCAATCGAGCAAAAAGGGGTATCTGAGTCTGTGGCCGACTATACCATTATCCAGGGAGGAAACCGGGACTACGTTTGTAATTCTATATGGAGAAAACACTACTGTGATATCCTCTCTAGCTATTGTATCTTCACTATGCACCTTGTACAAAATAAAATGCCCCTACAAGCAGGATTCAGCTATTTTTAAACTTGGACAGGAATTGTTCTTAAAACCCCATCCAGGTCTGGAATCCAGGCTAAAAGTAGGACTCGCATTGTCCCTTAAATTTCGTGCTTTAAACCAGATTCAGACTTCAAAAAGGCCTGCGGACATAATCTAGCTTAGTCAAGGAGTTGTGAATTCGAAAGTAGGTGCCCTCAAAGGATCGCTCTAAACGAGATCTAATCGGATCAAGAGCGAGAGAACGACTTATGTTTTTAAAGGAATTTAGACTTTTAAATATTACCTCATAAGCAGTACTAGGTAATCGTGTGAGGTAGTGGTGGCCACCCCTGGTGTCAGAGTTTTGATGCCACCCAAAAGCATGTGACATGGCTTAAGGCTCGGTATAAGGCTAACTAGCGCCACCAATGTTAAAAAAATCATATCTTCCTTTAGAAGAAGTTTCTGAAAAAATCCTAAGATGAGCCTATGCGCCATGCTTTTCTAGATTTTTAAGTGTAGATACCCTTTACGAAATTTTTTAGCTTAAGACTAGAAATTGAGTTGGGTACCTACATTTAAAAATCTAGAAAAGCATGGCGCATGAGTTCATCTTAGGATTTTGTCAGAAACTTCTTCTGAAGGGACATATAATTTTTTCAACATTGGTGGCGCTAGTTAGCCTTATACCGAGCCTTAAGAGGGCGTTAGAGCACCATTTTCCCATACAAACGTAGTTCCGGTTTAATTTCTAAACTACAGGCTGGATTTTGCTGAAACATGGTTTATATCAAAAAAATACCAATACGGATGTTTGCAAATAGTTTTTATAATAAAAACAATAGCCTGAAAGAAATTAGAACGATGCGTTTTTCGCGCCGAAAAAGGGGTTACTTTCAGCTGTTATTTACTTACATTATTACACTGTCTATTGGAGTCTAACTACCTTGGGAACATCAATAATGTATTGAAATTGTCAGAAAAAAATATATTTTTGAAATAGCTAATAAAATGTAGAAATAGCAGCTAAACTACGAAATTTTTTGGGAAAATAGATCTATTACATTACAACTACAACTACGAGTATATACTCGCGAAAGGACACGAACACACGTAGACTCATACAGCCGCATTGCCTCTCACTTTTCCCACGCCCCGTCTCGCTCTGGGTGAAACAGCTATAGAAAACAGTGTTTCACGCGCTTGGCCGTCACTGAGTTCCCGCGGTCCTGAAGAGGACTCTTAATCACCAACAATCGGGTTTCGAAGCACGGAAGCACTCATTATGATAGAATCGCATACTGTAGGTACTCGATCGGTAGCAAACTAGCAACACGTTGAGATACCCCTTTGTCCACGCATGCTAAGAACTAAGGCCAAATAAGTCTTCATAATAAATACAAACTAAGTTTGTAAATTTACGTAAGAAAGTAATTTCATTTTGAGTTAGTAGACGAACCAAACCAAAAACAACCCACGCAACTCCGAACCGTACAAACAACGCATGAAAATGCTGAAACTGAAACGAAAACGCCATGTAGACTGTTGATAACTCTCAAATGTGAAACTCTGCTCGCTTCCAAACAACACACAGAAAGTAAAACATCTAACTGGGCTGCAAACTTCCAAATTTCACGTTTCAATGCTGAGTTGGAAGAAATTATGTTTTGGTAGCTAGGTAGCGATATTCTGCGCTGATTTACCCACTCCGTATTTACGTTTGTTCCCGATGAACATCTATCTATCTATCCAGCCCAACAATGACGCCCACTGTCGGGCATAGACTTTTTGTTTGTCATGCCAACCTCCCCGTTAACCATGCTAGCAGTGTCCTTCTCGGCTGACTTCTCGATGAACATGTAAAAAAAACTAAGGCCTTTGCATCAGCGTTCAGTGGCACCTTCACTCCCACTAGATAGGTAAAGAGACCACTCGGCGCTGCAGTGCCTGGGACATTGTTTTTTGGATGGAGTAGGCTTGCCCAGCCCTATACCATCCTGACAGCTAAGTCGCCCTAGCCCACAGGAAATACGTGTGGACTTGTGAAGACAACTAAGTGGCGGGTTTCCTCACGTAACGATGTTTTCCGTTATCGAGTGGTTTTGCTACTTAAAATTCATAAATGTACGTAGAAAATAAACAAAGTCATGTACATGCCTGCGCTGGAAATCGAACCCGGGTCTCTCGCTTCCGAGTCCAATGTTTTACCACTAGGCTACCATGAACATTTGTGTAGGTATAACATTACTGTATTTGGCGTCTCTATATCTGCGAAGCAATCAAATGGGCGCGAAGATTTACTACAACTTGTATCTCTTTTATTTTCTTATTACTACCATAATGTCAAATTACAGCTGATTAGTATCTCACTCAATAAATCAAGATAATAATAATATAATAACTACTTAGAATATACGTACTAAATCAACCAAAAACAATACTAAATCAAATTAGAGAGTAGGCGACATCTCGGACAAAATATTTTCGGACACTTTGTCCGAAATGTCGCTTTATTATTTTAATATTTTTGAGGCGACATCTCGGACACTTACAAATAAAGCTGTTTTGTACAGTCGGATAAAAAACTCCCATCGATCTTATTTATGAGGAGACTAATAAAAATGTTACAAACTCACTTGAAAATAATACTGTGTACTTATGCAGTCTTCAATATTTGCTCTCCTACGCAAGTGTGTCGCTCGCGACACACATTTTATTTCATTAATTTTATGCATTTATGCTTATGCTTATCTTAACTATATTATGTTGACAATATTTGAATGTTTTGCCTCGTGTACCAACGTTTGACAATCTGCCCCCGCGTCTCATGTCACTGCGCAGGTAACAAAGGCACAGCCAATAAGTCCCATTAGTTATAGTGTTTTATCAAGACGTAGCGTAGGGTAGCGTTAAATCAAATAATTTTTGATGAAAAAGTACTAGGCTTACATAAGGCGGTAGGAGGATCACCACCTCAGTTCTCACATCATTACGCGGGGTTGGTTAGGAACAAAATGATGTGAGAACTGAGGTGATGATCCTCCTACCACCTTATGTAAGCCTAGTACTTTTTCATCAAAAACGAGCCGAACGCGATCTGAGTCCTTAAATTCAGGTTTTAACTGTCAGGGAAAACGGCTTATTCAAGCCGCTTTAGTTATCCTAAAATAGGCAGCTGTGGTAACGTTCTTTCTCTGTGTATTATATTTGAATACTTTAGTATCTGACTGTACGATAAAGGTACAATATTTTGAGAGTGTCCGAGATGTCGCCTCAAAAATATTAAAAATACAAAGCGACATTTCGGACAAAGTGTCCGAAAATATTTTGTCCGAGATGTCGCCTACTCAAATTAGATGTGTCAAAAAATGAAAAATAAACCTAACCGTAATTTTATTGGAACTTCTAACTGGGTATTCCAGAGCCTTATCAAGATTCAACAACATTATTAACGGCAACATAAAATTCGTTCTTTAGTCCTTTGAGAAGTAATTATTTTTTTCCCGCTCTCTGTTTGCATTGGGAGGCATGACGAATTCTCAAAAAAAGAGGCGAGCTTGATTAGAATTTGTACAATATTAAAACCTGGCAAAGCTACTCGAAGCCTACTCGAACTTTGAACTCGTCTACTTGGAATACAAAAGAAAGAAATACAGAATATTTTTATCAACTAAGCAGTCATAGTCGGCCACACGCTAGGATACCCCTTGTTGTTGAAGCGCTCACTGCCTAGTTAGACTAGCCGTTCTGAATCGATTGGCAAAGTTAAGAGTCCCCTTCAAGACCGAGCGTTTCACCCAGAGCGAGACGGGGCGCGAGAAAAGTGAGAGGCAATGCGGCTGTATGAGTCTACGTGTGTTCGTGTCCTTTCGCGACGCGAGTAACTAGTTGTAATGTAATAGATCTATTTTCCCAAATTTTTTCGTAGTTCACCTGCCATTTCTACATTTTATTAGGTGTTTCAAAAATATTTTTTTCCTGACAAGTACAACACATTATTGATGTTCCCAAGGTAGTTAGACTCCAATAGACAGTGTAATAATGTAAGTAAATAACAGCTGAAAGTAACCCCTTTTTCGACGCGAAAAACACATCGCTCTAATTTCTTTCAGCCAATTTTTCTTATCATAAAAACTATTTGCAAACCTCTGTTTCAGCAAAATCCAGCCTGTAGTTTAGAAATTAAACCGGAACTACGGTTGTATGGGAAAATGGTGCTCTAGCACCCTCTTAAGGGTAGACGATAGCAACGTGGCGGGAAATTCAACATTTTCACAGTTTTTTACATTTTGTAGCTAAACTGAGCTATTTTTGTTCAGCGATTTTTCGTTCGCGGAAATAACAAAGTATTATTTTCATTAATGTAAACATTAGAACAACAATAATTCAGCCGATTATGTGTTCTGGTCTACGACAAGTTTTTTGGGCAGTGCCACTGCTTCGTAGACCAGAACACATAATCGGCAGAATGATTGTTGTTCTGTTGTTTACATTATTGAAAAGAATACTATGTTATTGCCGCGAACGAAAAATCGCTGAACCAAAATAGCTCAGTTTAGCTACAAAATGTAAAAAACTGTGATGAATTTCCCGCCACGTTGCTATCATCCCACCTTAAGCAAAAACGGCCGCGGTCAGTCCTTAGATGGGTGACCGACCGTGTGGCAATAATATCTGAGCGCTTCCGTGCTTCGGAAGGCACGTTAAACCGCTGATCCCAGTTGTTGTTGGATAATAACAATCGTAAAACCACGTCATAGGCCCTTTGGGTGGCCTAAAAACTTTGACGCCAGGGGTGGCCACTACCTCATACGATTACCAATTTTCGATTGGCGCCCTTATGCCGCGCGTGGTAAGAGCTACCATGGGGTATCCTAGACATTGATTGACCGAACCTACCTGAAAATATAGACTTCTTGGTTCTCTCTGTATGCGAATGATATACAAGCCACAGAGACAAAATAAAAAGCTAACCGATTGAAACAATAGCCGATATTGTGGGAATTTATAGCCCGAAAATTTTCCTATCACAGGTTTTATTTTCACACATAACCTTGCGCCACAGAGTAGAAAATGGAGCCTTGAGATTCTGCTGGAACATCAGTTTAACCACACATGATTGGAGCGCGATAATGGTCTATGATGTATGTAAAAAAACGCCCTTGTGTGTTTTACGATTAAATTGAACCTATAACTTTTTTGTGCGATAAAAGTGACATTATTACCCGTATTATTAACGTACCCAATTTTTAGGGTTCCATACAAAAGGCACAACGGAACCATTATAGGATCACTCGTGCGTCTTTCTGTATGTCCGTCTGTCACAGCCAATTTACTCCGAAACTAATAGGCCGATCGGGTCTGGGTACACATTGATAGGTAATGCATGGTTTCTCAACATTTGTGCTTACCTAAATGAACGTCGGATATACGGAACTCTCTCCACGCGAGTGTAACTCATACTTGCCGTTTTTTTTTTTCGGTATTATAGCTGTTTTTAGCTCGAAATGGGTACGGTCTCCCACAGTCTAGGATACCCCATGGTATCTCTTACCACGCGGAGCATAAGGGCGCCAATCGACCAAAAAGGGGTATCCTAGCTTGTGGCTGACTGTACCTGTGAGGTGGTCTGGAAGATAGGTAAACTGCATTTAAGATTTGTTTGACTAATGCACTTAGATACTCTATTGGGGTAGAACTTATCTATGGGGTAGAAAAGCAAGTGCTTTCACTGACAATACAAAAAAAAGTTATTTATTGTGTGAGGTACCTAATTATATTTTCTATTGATCCATTAGTGTAGTATTGCGATATACTCAGATACATCTAAGTAGGTAACACATACATAGATTTCCAATAATAGGTACGTGCTTCTTGTTATTTGTCTCCAACTAAATTTAGCCTCCCAGGTAGGCTAGATTTGCCAATAAACTGAGCTGATATCTAGTCCGTATTCCATTCACGTCATAACTTAATTTGCCCAAAGGTCGATAGTCGGCAGTGGCATTGAAACAAAAAAGCCGCCCTCAAAGCCTTCCTAATATCTTGGGCAAATAGTAACGAAACAGCGGCAGAATAAGGGCGAGCACCCATTCGCCATGAAATGGCTCTATTAAAAAAAAATACAGAAGAGTCAACAGATTGCGAAATTGTAGCAGAGTAATTGATTGTGTTTGTAGCAGATCATTCTGTTTGTAGCAGATGATTGTGTTTGTAGCAGGTTATTGTGTTTGTAGCAGATGATTCGTTTGTAGCAGATGATTGTGTTTGTAGCAGATGATTCTGTTTGTAGCAGATGATTGTGTTTGAAGCAGATGATTGTGTTTGTAGCAGATGATTCTGTTTGTAGCAGATGATTGTGTTTGTAGCAGATGTTTCTGTCGCCATTGCATTACAGGCTAAGGCCCCAGGTTAAAAAGGTTACAAAAAAGGTTAGGTGACTAACCGACCAGTCAATGTTCGAATGGTCATAATAAACTATGAATTGCAGTTGTATGAAATGGGCCACAGAACGCTTCATTCTCTCTGCTCTGATGGGTTATGGGCCTTAACCCCAGAACAATCAATGATGTAAAAGGCGTCTGGCGGCGCGCGGACGTGCCGCCTCAGCTGACGGCTGACGGTAGCGTGTGTGTGACGTCACACACACGTCTACTTCCACAGATAGTCCTGAAATATAATCCATGCGGGATCAGAATGGGATAATACCTTTTGGAACTGAGACGCTCGCGGTCCGCCTGTCAGCTGTAGCGTCAGCATTTCAGCAAACTCTAGTTGTCTATGCAAACTCGCGTCGAAACTTGCTTGTGTTTTGTGTGCGCGTGGGTGTCTGCTCGAGTTTTATCACGTTTTATTCAATTAATGCAATAACATTTAATCCTTTTAGACTACAACCATTAAACATTTTTGTATATTTTCAATTTCATAACCCTATGATAGAACGTAGAACTAACAAATTTTTTACTGACGCTACTCGAGAACTGTCATTTTCGATTCAGTTCCGAAAGGTATTATCCCATTCTGATCCCGCACGGATTAAAGACGGGTTTTGCCCAAGCAAAGAAAGGTTATGTTTTGTATAACACCTGGCGAGACGTACCGATGGCAGATGGACAAAGTCCATTGAAAAAAGGCGAGAACGAAAGGGGAAGAGATCGGTTAGCAGACCACTAGCCAGCTGGTCTGACGACATAGCCCAAGTAGCCGGAAAACAGTTGCGCCTGGTACAGGACCGTGAGAGGTGGCGTGAGCATGAAGAGCATGAACTCAGCAGTGGTACTCAGTAGTGGTCGTTAACAGGCTGATGATGATGAAGATGATCTAGCTTGATACTAACTAGTGGTTCGCCCCGAACTGTGAACTCGCGACCCCATATAAACTTAACAACCCCATAACATGGCAACCCCTCGACCGATTTGGCTCATGTTCGAACTTTAAAATTCTTTTAATTTCATTTACCCGTCTACCAAATTGCATAATGATCCGACCGAATTTACTCAAGTTATCGTCGAACGAACATTCATACATACAAACATACATACAAACATACATACATACAAACATACATACAAACATACGTACAAACATACATACAAACATACAAACATACATACAAACATACATACAAACATACACACAAACATACATACTAGTGGTTCGCCCCGAACTATGAACTCGCGACCCCATATAAACCTATTAATAATAATAACCCCCGTGTGGTTCCCGGGAGGTACAGAATTGGACCAACCCCTACAGCCTTTGCTCTTGATTTTCCACTCGTTTTTCAAGATTTTCAGATTTTTCTTCTAGCATTTTTAGTTTTTCGCCAAACATTCTTTGAATGTTTTCTGTAACTTGTTCGCCGCTTTTTCTTATTCAAGTTTTT
Source organism: Zelleria hepariella (assembly GCA_949319315.1). Classification (NCBI taxonomy): domain Eukaryota; kingdom Metazoa; phylum Arthropoda; class Insecta; order Lepidoptera; family Yponomeutidae; genus Zelleria; species Zelleria hepariella. Next base: position 801,633 of record OX439388.1, read on the forward strand.
GTGCCTCTAGATCATTTTGGATTTTTTGTAGTTTATCTAGTATTTCTTCCATTTTAAGTTTTGTATAGGACTCTCTTGTAGTTTTGAAGTAAAGCTACCTCTATTGTTGAGCATAAGGACTTTTTGGTTTATAATTTTGAACACTAGATGGCTCTGATAAAAAATGTTTTGTCACGCCCTCTGTTAGGAAGTAAAATAACATATTTTTTTTAAATAGATGGCGCTGTTTTGTATTTTCTAATCTGGTGTACTTTGGACCTTAGCAATTAGCAAAATTTTTGGTTATTTTTGGATTTATTGGATTAAAATAGAGTTCTTGTTACGGATTATTTCGCGACCCGTAATGGTTTATTTTTATTGTTTCCACTGAGTTTTACGACCGATATCCACAATATTGTTTCCGAACAGAATTTGTATTTATAGTTCACTTTTGTTAGTTTTTATCACTGCTTTCACTGTTTACTGATTAGATTTACGTTTTTATCACTTTTAAAATCACTGTTTAGCACTATTTTATTGTTACTGAGAGGCAGCAGTGGCGCCCTCTCTCATCCCATAGAAACTTAACAACCCCATATCTCGGCAACCCCTCGACCGATTTTGCTCATGTTCGAACTTAAAAATTCTTTTAATTTCATTTACCTGCCTACCAAATTTCATGACGATCCGACAAAAATTACTCAAGTTATCGTCGAACGAACATTCATACATACAAACATACAAACATACATACATACATACATACATACATACATACATACAAACGCCGGATTGTTCCAGCAGACTCGGAGAACTTCGCTCGCTTCGCTCGCTCGTTCAACAAACATACATACAAACGCCGGATGGTTCCAGTAGGCTTGGAGAACTTCGCTCGCTCGTTCAATAATTCGATTGCTCTCAAGTATTGCTGGGATCAAACTGGATTGATCAAACTATTTAAACATCGACCGAGAGCGGAATGGTCCTAGATTGCCATACATACCTGCGCGGAATCGAACCTGGCCACCACCGCAGCTGACATTATGTACACACGACAGCACGTGGACCCTTACACGCTAGCACTCTACTCGGTTACGTAATGGGCGACTTTTCAACAAAAGTGTACACACGACAGCAATTCAGAGTGTACACTTTTGTCGTAAAGTCGCCCGTAACGTAACCGAGTAGAGTGCTAGCGTGTAAGGGTTGACGTGCTGTCGTGTGTACACGTAATAATAAATCATAAGCCGACAGTTTTTCCCCGAACCAAATGTAAAGGAGGCCCTTACCCTTTGGCAATAAACACGGGTCAATGAAGCGGGAAACACTCCCAGCCCATATCCGGTTCGCACGATCATTTCGGCCATCAATTTATTGCCCATAGGTATTTACCATGGCCTACTAAGGGTGGTATTCTAGAACGCTACTTAAACTCAGTTCAAACTAGAACGCTACTTAAACTCTGTTTAAACTCAGTTCAAACTAGAAAGCTCCTTGAACTCTGTTTAAACTCAGTTTAAGTAGAGTTTAGTAGGGTCGACTGTCGATAAAACAGTGCATGTTTTGATTTGAATATCCCTCCCTTCATATTAAAACATGCACTGTTTTATCGACAGTCATAACTCTGTTTAAACTGAGTTTAAGTAGCGTTCTAGAATACCACCCTAAGTATTCTGTAGCATGGAAAAAAACTCGTGAGAAAAGACAAGGGGAAAATGTGCGAAAATAACGCAAATTCGGCAACCTTATCTAGAGCGTCCTGATCTCATCTACAGGGTGCACTCTAAGTCGATAGCGGAACTTTAAGTAGGATGTCTACTGATCAATAAAAACAACTTGTACTAGGTGGCGACAAAAATGGAGCGAAAAAAAAATTTGCTGTTTCATACATTTGGCGCAGTACTGAGTCGACCTTTTGTATGGAACAGGTGATATTTTTTTCACTCCATTTTTTAGCCACCTAGTAAAACTTGTTTGTATTGATCAGTAGACAGCCTACATAAAGTTCCTGTTTCGACTTAGAGTGCACCCTGTAGTATGTCCTGATGAGGGACACCTCAAAATAAATAGTCACTATAAAAACCACAACTCAAGCAAACATAAATAAAAATAAACTGTTTAGTAGTGACATCTCATAATAATTAATTAATTAAAATACAATCTATTCAATGAAAATTTAATTTAATGCATGTAATTATTTATAATAATTAATTGGTGAAACAATAATAAGGCTTATATTATTATTATCTAGAGCGGTGGTGGCCTAGTGGTAAGTAAGAACATTGGACTCGGAAGCGACAGACCCAGGTTCGATTCCCGATGCTGGCATGTACCTATGACTTTGTTTCTTTTCAAAGTTACGTACATTAGTGAATTTGAAGTGGCAAAACCACTCGCTAATGGTGAAGGAAAAACATCGTGAGGAAACCCGCGGGTTAGTTGGCTCCACACGTATTGACTCGTCTTTCCTGTGGGCTAGGCTGACTAAGCTGTCAGGATAGTATAGGTGCTGGGCAAGCCTACTCCATCTAAAACAATGTACCAGGCACTGCACCGCCGAGTGGTCTCTTCACCTATCTACATACACCGTGGAATTTTAGTGGTTTTAAAGCCGATTGCACTCGTGATCCTGAGCCAATTTCCAAAATTTTACTTCAAAACGAGCGAAAAAAAAAACACTTCCCAATACTATCGCCAATCGACACCAAATCCGTGGCTGAGTTAGTAAATCAGGTTGCAATAGATAAATCAGTGGACTAGTTAAAATAATTGTTGAACTTTACTTGACGCTTTCTTTGGAATATTTAGTTGGCGATATAAAAAAAAAAAGACGAATTAGTTTATTAGAAGCTATCTTATTTTCCCGTGGCTTACTTATAAAATGAGAAGTTAGATCACGTGGCCAAAAAAAAACTTTGTGGCTTGACTTATAATTTCCCTTTTTTTTTCGCGCGTTTTGGATTGAAATTTTGTATTTTGGCTCAGAATCACCAGTGCAACAAAATACCTTCGGCTTTAAAAGAACTAAAATTGCACGGAGTAGTGTGAGTGAAGGTGCCACTGGACGCTGTATAAATCATCTCACTACGTAGATGCAAAGGCCTTAGTAATAGAACACTAAGAAAGCGGTAATATCCAGTTACATGAGGGGAGTTTATTCGTACGGTCGGCCACAATCTCAGATACCCCATGGCAGCTCTTATCGCGCGCGGCATAAGGGCGCCAATCGAACAAAAAGGGGTAAATACGACTGTGGCCGACTGTACGTATGTGTTTACGTTACGAGTCGTGTTTTATGTGTTAGCTGAATCGAGCTATTGTTATCGTACCCTTATTTTGTTGTGTTTTATTGTCTCGAGCAAGAAAATGGTCATGCCACCTGCAAGGTATTTTTTTTTACATGCTTTGGCTAAGGTAATCCCCTAGGCTAGTTTCGGTTTCCATCTCCGAAGTTCTTCATCAGATCTTAACCGTTTTTTATGGGACCTCACGGAAAGTATAGCCTTTCAAACAAGTAGAAATAAGTTCTAAGGTAACACACAGTTTGAGGTTATTAATTTTAATTTGTTAAAATTAATAAGTAGCTAACAATGTAACTAAACTTATTATTTCATTGACTGAACTTTGCATTTCTATTTTGAGAAGCAATTAATTACTTTTGCCTCTAAGCTTGCAGCATTAACGAATTTGTATAAGACCTCTTAGACATTGATACTAAGGACTCAACACTGCTTAAATTCTATTTACACGTCTGCTGAAAATACAGAAGTTCTACGAAGGGTAACTGAAACGAATCTCAACTTTATCAGCTACTTGCCCTTCGCCCGCGACTTCGTCCGCGGTGACTGAGATAAAAGGTTGCAGCTCTATTTTTCCCCCGTCAATTTCAACCCAATCGGTCAAGCCGTTTAGTAGTTGACATACCGACAGCAGCGCCACCTACCGGGTCCAATTGTATTTTAAATTATCCAGGAAACCATCGGAATACGCATATAAAATTTCAACCCAATTGGTTCAGCCGTTTAGAAGATATGTGAAAAAGATAAGTACGGAAGGATATTTTTACTAGCCGTTGTCATATTACCCGTTTTCACGTAGGATTGAAGCATTTTCCTAAAAAGTAGCATATGTTCATTAGGGATAATGTCGGCTTCTAATGGTAAAAGAATTTTTCAAATTGGTCCAGTCGTTTCGGAGCCTATTCAATACAAACAAAGAAACAAACAATCAAATCTTTCCTCTGTATTATAATATTAGTGTAGAAGACGATCAGATGATTGCACGAGCGAGCGAAGCGAGAAAAAAATGCAGGATAATCACATATTGTGGTCTATTGTATTTTTAATAGTCATCACTTATCTCATCAGTCATCCATCACGTCTAACTGCCGATTTCTGAATGAAGTATCGTTCTGTCTCTGCAATTTTTCACAAAAGAAACGATACTAATTATAACTTAGAATATCTCAATTCAGAAATCGGGCCTCAGGCTGTGTGTGTCCCGGATTGTGATAAGGACCTTCTCAGCCACTCTGTGTCGTACCCACTATCTTCCTTCTAAAAGCTAAATTAAACCGCTCAATGGGTCCTCCTTCAATTTGTTCTCCAAACTCCCTATCTCTCTATTCCTGGCCAGGTCGTCGAACTCTTAACTGAACAAGTTACAAATTGAAAACTTAAACTGGAAAAGTTTCATAGGAAACGATAACTTTTAGATGCCTTATCGAGTTTATAAAGTTGTGTCATTGGGAGGTTAGTTTACCGGTACGGTCGGCTACAAGCTAGCATACCCCATGGCAGCTCTTACCGCGTGCGGCATAAGGGCGCCAATCGAACAAAAGGGGTATCCTAGCGTGTGGCTGACTGTACTTTTGCGGATGATCGGTTATCTTTAGAGAGGGGCGACTTTTTAATTCAATAGCATTGTAAAACGCGATGTTTATTAATATTATCAGTGGCGGAAATTGTACAATACTGTGGGCTGTAGTGATCATAATAATAGAAAACTTTTAAAATATTATGGCACTTGCAAAAGATGAAGATACTTTATAGCGAACCTATAAGGGTGGTATTAATATTCGTCTGAGATCACCTACTTGAGCTCGATCTCATAGGTGAACTCAGAAAAGTAAAATGCTAATGTCAAGCCTTGGCTAATGTCAAACTTGAGTAGCTGTCAGCTAGATTGACATTGACATTAGCCAAGGCTTGACATTGGCATTAGACTTTTCTGAGATCAGCTACTTGAGTTCGATCTTGAGTCGACGACTATTAGGTAATAAAACAAAATGTATAGTGAGTTAAGCTAAAATTTGATTTTTTTAATTACCCTTATACCATTATTTTGAGCTTAATGGGCCCAACAGCAGCTGTTGTCTGTATTGTGATTATACCGACGGTTATTTTATATGTATAGCTAAACGTTGATTTCAAACGCCTAATGCTCAATTTAAGGGGTCGAATCGTCCTTCAAGAAGCAATAAACAGTAAAGTTCACAGATTACCCTTCGTATTGTTAACGCAACTTCAGCACAACATAGGGAACCCAGTGAGTCCGCTCAAGATGAACTCAATATCACCAGTGGTTCGCTCCGAACTATGAACTCGCGACCCCAGTTATAGATGTGTAACTTTGCTTACGCCATTCGCGCAGGCGCGCGCGAGATATGTAAACGCAACCGGAGGCTTCCATACTAACGTTTATTCAAACATAGCTAAGATGATAATCAATCATACATTAGTCTTACAAACTATTTATACAACTAGATACATACGTCATAGCTACACCTATACGTGGTACATAAGACTCTTCCTGAATACAGTAATACGTGAGGTTAAGCTAAATACTAACACTAGCACTAATTACATAGAATATCACAGAGGTACGGGTTACCTCTGTTCAGAATATAACTCCTCCCTCCCTAAGAGCAGAAATTATCTGAAGGAATTGTAAATTACATAAGAGAATTTTCTGCATTGATGTAAAGTGGGAGCATTATACAAACTTATTTTCATGATATAATAACAAATACCTAAACAAAACTTAAAATTCAGTGGAAAAAGTTACAAAATCTCTACCTAGCTCCTCCCTCCCTAAGAGCAGAAATTATCTGAAAGAGTTTTCAACGATATCAGATAATTTGCTGTCTGTAATAGAGTACATAATAAAATCATACATGTTACATTAAATTCTCACTTTAACTGAAGGTTACACATTCTTTTTACATACCGATAATACCTATATGTCCAGTGTCACAACATAAAATATATTTTCTGAAATACTTAGAAATACATTCAATCTTAAAAAACATTATCGACATTGCAAATACATAAGATTTTGTTTTTCCTAATAAAGACCATTTTTCATGACAATTTTATTTTCACTACCGTATCTATTATACCGACTACTACAAAACGACTACAATATTAATGACAAAAATAGTTGTTACATAATAAACATTTGAGACAGTATTAATTTCGTAAACTCCTGTTATATTTAATGATTCAACATTAACATGATCATTTAAACCCTTCAACATCAATAAAATAATCAGCAGCTTTACATAACCTTTTTGGAGTAGATATTACATTTTAAAAATCCAATTATTTTGTTTAATATTCTCTAACTAAAACACTTCGACCAACATCTTTTATTTTATACTGTAGGTACATAACAAACAACATACTTTTAACTTACTTCATAACAAACTTAAATACTCAAAAATTACTCAGAAAAACAGTACAAAAGGCCTAATTATGTCATTTCGTTACATTTGTATTAGGTATTTGCATTTTAAAACCTTTCTCAACACCACAAAGGAGTAAATAAAACATTTTTCTCTTGAATATACACCTAATAACTAATTCACTATCGTCACCCATATCGTTATTTGACCCAGATTTAAATAACTTCACTTCTTCCTCTAACACCTTTGTTTCTTCCACTAAACATTTTTCCGAACCTATCGTGACACCCTCAACATCAATTTTATGCAAATCGCATCTTTCAGACACTATCTCAACACACCTAACATCACGTTTATCTTTACTTTCATCATTTACGTGCCGACTCGATATTGAATTAACAACAAAACTTGGTAAGCATTTTTCCTCATAACATTCCGAGTCAGACAACTCATGTGATGATGTGTCAGCAAGGTCAATATCACGTTCTTGCTGACACTGCATTAAACTTGAACTTCTATTAGAATAAAATGGATCGTTTGCTACTTTGTTTTGCCTACGCTGGCGCGGATAATATGATTCCCGATTAACTCGCAGTAAATTCCTTCTAAAATAATAATATTTTTGGAAATTCTGCTCTCTCACCACTAGCTTCACGGTTTCCTGAAGGGACGTTATTTCTTTTAATCGAACCATATGAACCAACCACTGTGGTATATTGCACAGAAAAACGTAAAAAGCTATTTCATCATGACATTCTTTGCGAATTTTTAACTCCAAATCACTCTCAATAGTCTCGTCTAACTTTTCATGAATAAAACGTAACGCCGTTTGAACCCTTCTACCAAATTCCGCATAACTTTCTCCAGCATAAATGTATAAACACTCTAACTCCATACGCAACAGCTCTACTGACCTAGGATCTCCGAAATTTTCAGACAAACAAGTCTTTAATTCCTCCCAAGTAGAAACATAACTCCCGACACTACTAGCCTTTCCATATAACCGACTTAGCATCACATGATACAAATACTCATTTTGTATTTCCCCAGCTTTATAACCTCGATAAACATAGTCTGCAATCTTTATAAATCTCCTCAAATCCTGAGTCTCCCCACAAAATCTAGGAATAAGATCAACAACATTTTGAGGCATCAAAGTTACACCCTCCATTTTAACTCAATATTAATAACCCCAAAATGTCTCAACAAATAGGCGTCCAAAACCTTTGCTCTACGTTAAAATCTTAATCCCAATATTTCAAACAAATCCCCATAAAATCGTCATTACCCGACGTATAATCACTTCAAAACTACATAAAACAAGCTCCCAAATAAAATTGTCATTGCTCGACAAATAAAATCATTACAATAAGCACTTTGCAAATTCTTCAACGTTACATAACAACATTACATAACACATAAACACCTTCTCTCTTGCATTATTCGAAATCAACTAACTCTTTGACGTTATTTCAAAATTAACACATTTCTTTAGAGGATTATGGGACTGACAGGATGGTGAACAAATTTACTCACGATTTCTTCCTTCTTTTTGTTCGCTGCTTCTGTCCAGTCTATTGCCATGCCTCCTCCCGGGCGGATTTCATCTTTCAGCTTCAAGGTCTGGTCTGCCTCCGTGCTGCTCCATATCAAATTTATTTGTTCGGGGGCCCCGCTGAACCGTTGAAACGGACGATGGTCGACGATGACTAACTGCGCTGAGTGTATACGTCCAAAACCAACTGCGGCGCCCCACGTTGGGCGCCAGATATGTAAACGCAACCGGAGGCTTCCATACTAACGTTTATTCAAACATAGCTAAGATGATAATCAATCATACATTAGTCTTACAAACTATTTATACAACTAGATACATACGTCATAGCTACACCTATACGTGGTACATAAGACTCTTCCTGAATACAGTAATACGTGAGGTTAAGCTAAATACTAACACTAGCACTAATTACATAGAATATCACAGAGGTACGGGTTACCTCTGTTCAGAATATAACTCGCGCGCTTTGCATATAAACTATACAACCCCATATCTCGGCAACACCTCGACCGATTTGGCTCATGTTCGAACTTAAAAATTCTTTTAATTTCGTTTACCCACCTACCAAATTTCATAACGTTCCGAATAAATTTACTCTAGTTATCGTCGAACGAACATTCATACATACAAACATACATACAAACGCCGGATTGTTCCAGTAGACCCGGAGAACTTCGCTCGCTTCGCTCGCTCGTTCAATTAATGAGCTGTTTTCAAAGGACAATTTCAAAGCAGTTCATAGATGGCGCTTACAGGTGTGGGCCATAGAAGAACTAGAATACGGCTGTCAAAATTAATCTGTGCTAAGCGAAATTTTATACAGCCTTATTCCGTAAAGTGGGCCATCACCCAAAACATAATTACATAGAAGTATTCATATGTATTTTGTGATTTATTGGACACTTATTTGATATTTTTCATTGGCCATTCCGCAAATCCGTGGACTCGGTTGCCATTTTATTGCGTAGCCATTTGAATTCAGTTTGGATTGTTAAATTAACTACTAAATAAAAATAAAAAAATACCTCGACATATCTCTTAGACAGCTGAACCGATTTTGATAGACCCTTATCTAAAAACACTAGCTAAAAAATCCGCTTTCAATTTTTAAAAAAAACCGCCTCCTATATCGGTTTACCCGTTTAACAGCCTACGGTGCCACAGACAGACACACTGACAGACACACATAGCGGTCAAACATAAAACACCCCTCTTTTTTATGTCAGGGGTTAAAAATAAGACGCTCAATGAGCTGTTTTCAGCCCAAATTCACAAAGCATTTCATAGATGACGCCTATTAAGGCGTCACCATAGAAGAACCGGAATACGGCTGTCAAATTTCGCTTAGCATAGATTAATTTTGACAGCTGTATTCCGGTTCTTCTATGGCCACGCCTGTAGGCGCCATCTATGATATTCTTTGTGAATTTTTGCTGAAAACGGCTCATTGTGCGGACGTTCTAGCTTCCTCCATTTGTGTTGCAGAAGCAATTTCAGGGGCACATTGTTTGGAATTAGGGTCACAAGGGCACCAGGACCTCTGGGCTGACCTTCCTATTGATTGGCCCATCGGCACTTGCAATTTGGGCCCAGTGTCCCATGCACAATTGCACGTTTAGGCCCCGGAAGGGTTTATGGCCTGCTGATGTATTTTATTGTTGGTGTGGAGATTAACTCTGGGCAATTATTTCGTTGTGAGGTCGCAGTGACCTTTGTAAAGGCGACTGGAAACGTAAGCAGTGGTCCCGATTGCAATCTACGTGTAGGGCAGCGCCTTCGTTTATTTGGAGGAAAATATAAATAAAAATCTTTTTGAAAAAAGATAGAGCCATTTTCCCGCAACAATCCGGTTTTTAGGACTTGCATTTTTTTACAGAATAAGCACACAGATAGCAGATAGCGGACAATTTGAAAAATTTAATTTCAGTACCTACTACCTACTTACTAGAATTTCGTAAGCCAACTTATAGTTGACAAAGGCCCGGTTTCTGAGTTGAGAATTTAGCTAAGCAAATACTTTACTATCGTCCTGTCACGCTCTTTTGTGAGAAATCTAAATCTGCAGAGACAGTACGATACTTACCCATTTGCTTAGCGAATTTCTCAATTCAGAAACCGGCAGAAAGGCCCGGTTTCCTTGTTGAGAATTTTACTAAGCACATACTTACGTATCGCTCTGTCACGCTCTTTTGTGAGAAATCTGCAGAGACAGGACGATACTTACCCATTTGCTTAGCAAAATTCTCAACTCAGAAACCGGGCCAAAGTTAACTAAAGTGTGATTTTTATCGCAAGTAAAGTTAAGTAATTCTTTTCCCGCCTACGCAGTTCGGTACACTTGGAAGTAGGCTCCTCAGAAAGTAAACACAACCAAGCAAAACATATCTCGAAGAGCTCATGCATACGAGTAGATACGACGTTTATTCCACACGCCCCGTCGACGCGAGGTTACCTAAGTTTTTTTTTTTAATCCAATGCCTTATGCTGTGGTCATGTCTTGTCGATATATTTTTTTCCTGTTTCAGTTATAGTTTGTATTGGGTAAAAGGTATTAAATAAAAAAAAACTGGGCTACGTAAGTAAATTGATTAGATATCTGATTTTGTTCTAAATATACAGGGAAATTTAAAAAAAACTTTTATTACTGAAACACGTCATCTTCTAAAAGTGATTGCCAACAACTTTTTTCTAATCCTCTAATTTCTTGATCCAATGTAACCAAATCGAACTCAAAACAAGACCGTTTTCCTCTGGAACCTGTGTCCTAGAATACAGAGTGCTATATTTATCTAGCGCCATTAGAAATGTCATCGCTTTTTGCGCAATAAAACCGCGGGTCACTGTACTGAGCCGCGTCACCCGGCACTCCGCCCTCACAAAACAGACACACGAAGAAGCCTCGATTGACTTCCTGTATGCTTAGCATGGTCGTTTTGACACTCTCTCGAACTCGAGTGACAGACGTGCCATGTCTATTGTGCGAGCATGGCAGGCGGGATTCGAGATGGCAATAGATTAGGGTCATGTCGAGCAGAAAGTAGATATTGCAATTTTTAATAAAAATGTTGTATTTTTGTCTCTATCGCCATGTTGGCGTAGAGCCAACTCGAGCCCGACCGACAAGTTGACAGTTTTGCATAGAGAAGGGCCTATCTCGGGCTTACCATGCTGCACGTACTGGGCCCTTAGCCTGTAACACAATGGTGCCAAAATGGGCTTCCGGTTGACGGTTTTAATTACGATTTATTGATGCTGTCGGTCCAGTGTCGGTCCTTTTAATGTCATTGTAGTACAGCAAAGAATATTATGAGTCTAATTCTAGAGGATTAGTTCGCTGAGTAGGCGACATCTCGGACAAAATATTTTCGGACACTTTGTCCGAAATGTCGCTTTATTATTTTAATATTTTTGAGGCGACATCTCGGACACTAATAAGTAAAGCTGTTTTGTACAGTCGGATAAAAAACTCCCTACGATCTTATTTATGAGGAGACTAATAAAAAATGTTACAAACCCACATGCAAATAATATCTTGTGTACTCACGCAGTCTTCAACATTGCTCTCCCCCGCAAGTGTGTTGCTCACGACACACATTTTATTTCATCAATTTTATGTAAGCATATCTTAACTATATTATGTTGACAATATTTGAATGTTTTGCCTCGTGTACCAACGTAAATGAGACATGACGACATGAGACGCGGGGGCAATCTGCCCCCGCGTCTCTTGTCACTGCGCAGGTAACAAAGGCTCAGCACAGCCAATAAGTCCCACTAGTTATAGTGTTTTATCAAGACGTAGCGTTAAATCAAATCATTTTTGATGAAAAAGTACTAGGCTTACATAAGTTGGTAGAAAGATCACCACCTCAGTTCTCACATCATTACGCGGGGTTAGTTAGGAACAAAATTATGTGAGAACTGAGGTGATGATCCTCCTAGCACCTTATGCAAGCCTAGTACTTTTTCATCAAACATGAGCCGAACGCGATCTGTGTGCTTAAATTCAGGCTTTAACGGTCAATGAAAATGGCTTATTTAAGCCGCTTTAGCTATCCTAAAATAGGCAGCTGTGGTAACGCTCTTTCTCTGTGTATTATATTTGAATACTTTTGTATCTGACAGTACAATACAGGTTCATTATTTTGAGAGTGTCCGAGATGTCGCCTCAAAAATATTAAAAATACAAAGCGACATTTCGGACAAAGTGTCCGAAAATATTTTGTCCGAGATGTCGCCTACTCAGTTCGCTGGTTGTAGGAGAACAACGAAAAAATCCCGGTTTTGTCCTTCTACCTAGGACGCCATTGATACGCCATTGTCTTACAGGCTAAGGCCCCTGGCACCTTAGCCTGTAACGCAATGGCGTGTCGATGGCGTCCCAGCAGAAGGACAAACGTTAGGACGTTTTTCTCCTACATCCAGAGAACTAATCCTCTAGAATCAGAATATTCTTTGCTGTGCTACAAAAACATTAAAAGGACAGCCGTCAACTGGGAGCCCATTTTGGCACCATTGCGTTACAGGCTAAGGCCCGTGGTAAATGTGTCCTTAATTCATCATCCGTTGTATTGCGAGTCAATATTCGTCCACAAATGAATCAATTATTGTTATTTTTCTAATAATAATATGATTGCTTCTTTTGATATTAATCTATGGCTTTTATTTCGTAAGTGAGCTCGAAGTGAAAAATCCCCAAAAATCATTAAATTGTGGCCTTCCTTACTATTATACTATCGCTTGCGGCGGCGCCACATCGGACGCGCTTTAAGAAGGATGGGGTGTCCGCACGTCGCGATTATTAAAGGACAAATTGAACAAGGTATTTAGTAAAACAAAAAAAAAACTTGTTTTTACTGTTTTAATCGTTACTAAAACTATGATGGTCCCTGAGTCGGGTGTCCCTAACCAAAACCACACCCTGTATATGTTTCTTAATTACTATATCTGTCGAGCTTTTCATGGGCTATACTCCGTGCAATTTTAGTGGTTTTAAAGCCGAAGGTATTTTGTTGCACTGGTGATTCTGAGCCAAGTTACAAAATTTCATTCCAAAAGGCGCGAAAAAAAATTTACTTCTCCATACAAATGGTGTCGGCGATAGCCGTTTGTATTGGGAAGTGTTTTTTTTTTCGCTCGTTTTGAAGTAAAATTTTGGTATTTGGCTCAGAATCACGAGTGCAACTAAATACCTTCGGCTTTAAAACCACTAAAATTCCACGGTGTAGAGAAGTGCAGGTTCTTCTACTTTTCACTAATGTTTTCTTTGATACATTTTGTAGACTTCTGTACCTTAGTATCTAGCCTGTGCTTAGGCCACGTTTTTATTAGTGCGTATTTCAAACTGTCACCAACTTTATACCTTCCTTCCTTCCCGCGTGATCCTCGGCTTAAAAATGTATTGTGCGAACTCTTGAGTTGTTGCCGTCGTAGGAGTAGGCTTGCCCAGCACCTATACCATCCTGACAGCTTAGTCGACCAAGCCCACAGGAAAGACAGGTCAATACGTGTGGAGCCAACTGAGCCGCGGGTTTCCTCACGATGTTTTCCTTCACCGTTAGCGAGTGGTATTGCTACTACAAATTCACAAATGTACGTAACTTTGAAATTAAACAAAGTCATAGATACATGCCCGCACTGGGAATCGAACCGGGTACCTCTTGCTTCAGAGTCCACTGTTCTACCCACTAGACCACCACCGCTTGTAAATGCAAAGCTTTTCCCATATTCAAGCTCAAATATGGACCTAACTGTTTTCGTCTCCTTCCGGCTCGTAGGGTCTCGTGGCTTATACTATTCAAACGTAAACTCAAATGTTTTTATTTATTATGCAACAAACAATGTATAATTCAAATATTTCGTGTCAATAAAATGCAAAGCTTTTCCCATATTCAAGCTCAAATATGGACCTAACTGTTTTCGTCTCCTTCCGGCTCGTAGGGTCTCGTGGCTTATACTATTCAAACGTAAACTCAAATGGTTTTATTTAATATGCAATAAACAATGTATAATTCAAATATGTCACTAACTACCTAGAACAGTCGGCCACACGCTAGGATACCCCTTTTTGTTCGATTGGCGCCCTTATGCCGGCGCGGTAAGAGCGTGGGGTATCCTAAAGTCGTAGACTGTGGCCGACCGTACCTCGGTCCTAATGAAATTCATAAGGTAAAGATATTGTTTTTATTATACTACGCTAAGCATGAAACTACAGGGTGCACTCTAAGTCGATAGCGGAACTTTAAGTAGGCGGTCTACTGATCAATACAAACAACTTGTAGGTACTAGGTGGCGACAAAAATGAAGCGAAAAAAATATCAGCTGTTTCATACATTTGGCGCAGTACTGAGTCGACCTTTTGTATGGAATAGCTGATATTTTTTTCTCTCCATTTTTTTCATTACCTACCTAGTACAAGTTGTTTGTATTGATCAGATCAGATCAGCCTACTTAAAGTTTCGCTATCGACTTAGAGTGCACCCTGTAGCATCACCAACGTTTCGTACAATCTAAAAAGCGACCAAATCCCTTATCAACAAAAAATATGCGAGCAATAATAATCCGTCAGCATTTCCCTTCAGAGAGTTAAGACATCGTGGCGTGCAGTTTTTCCGCGGTGTTTTTCCGGAAACCGTCTCGTCTCGTCTCTAGGGCTCGCGGCGGGCGACGCGTTTTTGAGCGCGTCCTCGAGCGTATACTCGGTACAGTCAGCTGCAAAACGTTTTCCGTACACTCAATCACAAAACACACTCCGTACGTAGGTAAAATAAATAAAATAAAATAGCCTTTTATTGCTTCTCAAAGTTCTCAAAGTTAGTACATATAAAAATGCTTGAAAAAAAAACAAAATAAGTTGTATTCACTTTAAACTTAATGAAAAAAAAATTCTTAACCTAAGTATTAAGTATAAGTACTTTAAAATAAATAAAAATTGTTGGGTATGAGATGCCCCTATTGGGTAAAGGCCTCCTCCAGATTTTGCCACAGTTCTCTATCTTGAGCTTTCTCTATCCAGTTTTTTCCCGCAATATTTATTATGTCGTCGGCCCATCGTTTATAAGGTCTGCCAACTCCTCTTTTTCCGTCATCTGGACCTTTCCATTGCGTGATTTTCTTTGTCCATCTTTGGTCTTCTATTCTTGCGACATGGCCGGCCCATTTCCACTTTAATTGTTTGATATGATGGCGTACGTCTTTGATCTTTGTGCGGTCTCTTATGCTTGTGTTTTTTATCTTGTCTTTTAGTTTTATTTTAAGGATATTTCGTTCCATGGCTCTCTGACATACCGATAGTTTTTTAAGATTTCTTTCTGTGAGCGACCATGTTTGACAACCGTAAGTTAGAGACGGTAGGATGCAGGTATCCATGACTTTTTTCTTTAAGTGCATTGGTAGATCTCCTTTCAGAACTTCCTTGTAAGACCAAAATTTCTTCCAGGAAATATTGATCCTTCTCTCTATTTCTTCTGTGCTGACATCTCTGAAAGATATCAGTTTTCCTAAATAAATATATTCATTGACGTATTGTAGGAGATTGTCGTTAATTTTTATGGGTGTTTCGGTATGATTCGTCATTATTTTGGTTTTTTCCAGATTCATCAATAGACCCACTTTTTCACTTTCTCTGTGTAGTTTTTGCAGCATATTTTCTAGTTGTGTAGGTGTATCCGCGAAAAGAACGATGTCATCTGCGAATCGCAAGTGGTTCAGTTTTTCTTTCTGTATACGTATGCCCATGTCTTTCCAGTCGATTTTTGAGATTACAAGCTCTAGAACAGCTATAAACAGTTTGGGAGAGAGAGGATCGCCTTGGCGGGCCCCTCTAGCAATTTCAAATAGGGGTCCCGGTTTTTCTAACTTTACTCTACTTTCGCAGTTTTTGTAGATATTTTGCAGTATTTTTATGTAAGTGTCGTCTATTGCATGAGCTTTTAAAGCGGACCATATTGCGTTATGTGCTATTGTATCAAACGCTTTGGCATAGTCAACAAAAGCGATGTAGATGTTTTTCTTGAATTCTTTGTATTTTTCCATCATGAGTGTGGTAACATGAATATGATCCATCGTGGAGAATCCGCTTCTGAATCCCGCTTGCTCTACAGGTTGTACTGCGTCAATAGCATCCTTTATTCGATTTAAAATGCAGCTTGAAAATAATTTATTGCAGCTTGGCATGAGACTAATCGGTCTGTAGTTGGATATATCACATGGGTTTCCTTTTTTGTAGATGAGAATTATGTCTGATTCCGTCCATTGTTTAGGTACTTGTTTCTGCTCTAGAATCATATTAAATAATGTGCATAAAGCGCCAGCCAAATGTTTTTCTCCTAGTTTTAGTGCTTCGCTAATAATATGGTCTGGACCTGGGCTTTTTTCATTCTTTAATTTTCTTATAAAATGGATAATTTCTTTCAGTGAGAATTGTTCAGCATATGTTATATTCGTAGAGTCTTGATTATTAGTTATTTGATCTTCTGTGATAATTTCGGATTTTTTTGTATACAATGTTTTATAGAAGTCGGTGGCTATTTGTAAGATATTGTCTCTATTTCCTGTAGTTTCTTGGTCTTTCTTCAGTTTAGTTATCCAATCCTTTGAACATTTTAGTATTTTCTGCCCTCTCTTTATGCTGCCATGACTATTTAAATATTTTTCGTAGACTTGAATTCGGTGAGAGTCGTATTCTCTTTTAATTTTTTTATTTATAATTTTGTATAGATTTCCTAATTCCTTCTTTTCTGCCTCCTTCAGTGGTTTTCTACTTTGTAAGTTGTGCCTTCGTTCTATGAGGTCCTTTATTTCTTTTGTGAGATAAAATCTAGGATTTTTGTTGTTGTTACACTGTTTTGCTTCTATTATGCTTTTTGTTATGGTTGACTCTATTTGATTGTAGCATTCTTGGACAGTAGAGATAGTTTCTAGATTTTCAGGCAAATTGTTTGATAATCCGGTAATATAATTGTTCTTTTCATTTTCTTTTTGTAGTGTACTTTTTGGTTGGAATGTTTTTCGGTTTTTCTTTACTTGTTTTATAGAGAATGTGCTTCTTACTAATCTATGGTCTGATGGATACTGTATTTTTCTGATTACTTCCACGTTACAAGCGTACTCTTTTCTATTTGTCATCACATATTCAGTCTCATTTTTAGTATTACCATCAGGAGACATCCACGTCCATCTTTGGCTAACGGTTTTCTTGAAAAAAGTATTTAGGATAGAAAGTTCATTTTCTGAAGCAAATTGAATCAGTTTGTCTCCTCTCTCATTTCGTACATTAGAACCGTAGAGTCCGATAATTTTACTTGAAGTTTTTGATATTCCAATCTTGGCATTAAAATCTCCTTGGAGAATAACATTTTTGTTCGACATTTTTAAAGCTTTTCTGATGTCTTGGTAGAAGTTGTCGACTTCATCTTCGTTTGTTGAGATATTAGTTGGAGCATAAGCTTGGATGATAGTTAGAGGCGTTTTATTTATCTCAATTTTAAGAAGCGCTACTCTGTCTGATATCTCTACAAATTCTTTGATGTCATTTTTGTATTTCTTTTTAATAATGAATCCAACTCCTTTCTGGCTTTTCTTTGAGCTCGTATGACAAAATATGCACCAGTCAGTTTCTTCTATTTGATATAATGGCTGTCTTACTTCTGATATTCCAATGATATCCCATTTTAGATGTTTAATAGATTCTTGAAATAGTATAAGTCTTGTTGGTGATAGTAGAGTTCTCACATTGTACGAGCATATGTAAAAGTTTTCAGTTGTAGGTTCTGGAGGGTTATGGTCTCTATCTCCCGCAGCGACCACCTGTGTTGGGAGAGATGATAATTTCTTTTTTGTTTTTGTTTCATAAGTAGCTTTTTTCTGTAGTTCTGAGAGGGCACTGTTAGAGACCTTTGCCTTATGCTATTGTGTATTAGTTAGGTCCGACTTTTGGCTCGATGGGTTTTCGTTTTTGTTTTCTTTTCTTTGGACAGTCAGAAATGTAGAGATTTTATTCTTTTTCTGGACTGGTTTATTATAAGTGGATGTTTGAGCTGTAGTTTCAGGAGATTCTGACAAAACTCTTTTGGTATATTGGCGCGGGGTCGTATGTTTAGTTTCCTTTATGTGGTGCTTGCCGAGGATCACAATCTTGTCATATTTTATCATAGCCTTTTTGCCTTCTTTTATATGTTGAGCCAGTTCTTCCTTGAGCTGTCTTCTCTTTTCCAACACCTTTTCAGGGAAATCTTCTTTTATATAAATTGAGGTAGTATCTAGCGATTTCTTGTTTTTCAGTATCTCTATTTTTCTTCCCGTAGTCGACAAAGTTAAGATAATTGGTCTTATTTTTTCATCTTGTTTCTTGCCCATCCTTCTCACAGTATCAATTTCCATCTTGGCGCATTGTATTTTCATTTTATTTGTAATTATATCCAAAACAGTATCCTCTAGTTGGTTGTAGGATTTTTCCAATTCTTCTACGCCAAAGAAGATAAGATTCTTGCGTCGCGAGTGCCTCTCCATTATATCAATTCTCTTTTCTTGTTCTTCAATTTTTTGTTCTAGCTTCTTTGTTCTTTGGTCTAAGTTCGAAAATTTTTCGTTTATGTTATCATTAATGGTTTTTGTTATATTTTCTTCCATAGCTCTCATTTTTATTTCTTGCTGCGCCATATCTGCCGTTATTTTTAATAACATTTCTTTTATTTCTTCCATGTTCACTTTCTCTACATTTCTTGTTCTTGCTACTTAGCGCTAGATGGCAGATCGTGTAGAATTGAATTTTTATTTCCTAACAGTTCCACCTAGTTGTGAATAGCGAAACTATTTAAAATAGTATGTTGGATACGCTTTTGATTTTAGTACCACTACTCTGCAATAGATGGCGTTGTTTATACAAATTATTTTTGTGATTACCTACTGTGAGTTTGCACAAAAGAAAATTTGAGGTTATAATTTAGTGTATAAATTTAGCACTTTTCGTTAATGTTCACTTTTTCGTAGTAAAATGTCACTCTATTTGTTGTCCAAATCACTATTGTGTCACTAATAGTTTGGTTTTGTAATAATAGAATCGATTTGGATTTACTGTGGGAGTTTAGTGTAGATTACTATCAGAAGTATTTTCTCATTATTAATCGTTGTTTTTATTGAACTTTATATTTGCAACACTTTTTTTAATTATTATTTATTATTTTAGCACTGGTTCACTTCTTTTTACTTTGATTACAAATTATTAAACTCAAAATATAACGGAGCCGATGTTTACGTTGCGCACAGCGCCCTCTGCCCGTACGTAGGTACCAAACCATTTTATTGCGTTCGTAGGTGTATCTATGCGCGAAATCATAAAGAAAGGCAGGTTTTTGTAAACCTACACCCCCAAGATCGTATATGTAGGCCACATGCGAGCACACAAATACCCGCCATCCACAACATCATCATCGTCATCTTGCTACTAATCATTCTCCTAAGAGAAAGATGCCTTTCCAATGTTTTTCGTTTCACGAAATCGGTTTTGAAAGCGATTTCCACGCAGCGGATGGAAAAACTGCTTTTGCTCGTAATTTCAACCCACACAACGGCTTCGCTAATTTCTATTTTGATTTATCAAAAGTGTACCTTAAGCTACTTAAGCTTAGAGTTTAATTACAGTAGTAAAAACTAATTTAGCAGCACAGTCAACTCTTTAAAATCACTTCCGGCTTTCAGGTGCAGCTGCTTAAGTAATCAAACCTGAGTATATAAACTATCGCTCTTCAGAGTTGTAACTTATCTCATCCAGTTGTCATTCTAAACTGGCTCTTACTTTGTTAGAGCAAAGACCAGATTTAGATGGCAGAACTCGGAAAGCGAAAGCAGATCCAGCGCAATCAAGCTTTTTCCTTCGCAGGCCGCAAGAAACTGCTTTAAACGACTGGTAAGGACTTTTATGAGATCACTTACCAATTTTGGGGGGACCATTTGGGTGAGAGATAACACCATATTTTGGGATGCTTCCGTTTGTTATTTCAGGACGATATTGTGAATATGAACACAGCAGCGGGAAGACGGAAGACATGGATAAGATCAGATTCCGACCAAGGGGGTTGGCGTAAAAAGAAAGACGTCCTGCAGTAGGCTTTATTCATGGGCTACATTGATAGTTTATAAGGACAAGAAATGTCCTCGCGAAAGTAGAGATCCTGATCGATCTCCACTTTTGCGAATACGCAATTCGAAAGGGACAGAGCAACAGCGCAAACTTTGCTTTCGACTGGCATTCGCGATGGGAACTGCCGCAAAGTGAGATTTTTCCTTCGAGAAGTGTCGAATGCGAGATTCCCGAGATTTAGCCCCCAGGAGAAGACATGGACGCTCACACGTGGCAGCGAACAGTGGAAGGCGAGCTTCAAGCAGTTGGGCTGGGCTGGAGCGAAGC
The DNA here is from genome assembly GCA_949319315.1 of Zelleria hepariella. NCBI lineage: Eukaryota > Metazoa > Arthropoda > Insecta > Lepidoptera > Yponomeutidae > Zelleria > Zelleria hepariella. The sequence goes on from OX439388.1 coordinate 822,261, forward strand.
CAGAAGAGTTTCTGAGGACAGGAAGGCGTGGCGTGACCTTGAAAAAGCCGTCTGTATCTCTGGAGTACCTTAAAACAGCAACAACAACATTGATATTTTGGTTCGCGGGCCGCAGCTTGGACGCAGCTGCAGTAGGATATAGGGCTCTGAAGATGTCTGTGCAGGATACGCTTCCCGTCTCATCAGACGTGATTTACACTGTCTGCTGGTTTATTGAGTCGGTATCGCCATTCGGTGTTGCTCGACGGACAGATACGGGGTTCCCCGGTTCGAGCTTTTTTAAAGGAACTGCAAAATGTGGCGATTTGTCTTTCCTTGGTGAAAACTTTGATTAGATTGTCTGGAATAAACCATAATCATTTTCAGCCCACATTTGCCCACTGCTGGGTATAGGCCTTTTCCCCCTCACGCCATCCTCCTCGGTCTCTAGCGGCACGCATCCACGGATAAACCATGATAATAACTTCTGTCGTTTCCCATGCAATATTGGAAACCAAAGTTGAGCCAAACCAAATCTTGAATCGTAGAAATCGAATCTTTTATGAGTTTATGTGACAGTATGTAGTCGCAAACTTTTCCCTGTAAGTACTTAGGTACCAAAAACCCGCTAAAATGATCTACAATTTCAATTATTTGGTGCCTCTTTGTTTCTATCTCGTAGAATATACACTAAGGACTTTCGATATTATTTCAGAAAAGAAGTCAGGTTAAGCCATTTGCTTTCCTGTTAATCTGCCTTACATAGGCTTAATTTGGCAATAACAAAATATTTAACTTTTCTAATTAGAGACTATTATTGGAAGATCCCAAAACAAGGGCAAGTAAAGATTTTTAAATTGCTTCGATAATGTTGTTTCGGAAGGTTCAAAGACGTACTCACTCGACGAGCTAAAGCTAACAAATTATAGAGCCTTATCAAAACAAACGCGAGTTCATTGCACTCGGCCCACAAATGTAAAATAAGTAATTACGAAAAATGCAAATCAAACTAATGGGCCATTTGGATTATTTATTCGGGCTCTAAAGCACATTGATTGGACTTGCATAAATTGTTGTTGGTAATGATAGTCTAGTGGGCAGGCAGGTGGCTTCTCAGAGTTCACAGGTTCAATTCCCAGGATTGGCATGCAATATTAAATGAAGTAGCAAAACCACTCGCTAACGGTGAAGGAAAAACATCGTGAGGAAACCCGCGGCGCAGTTGGCTCCACACGTATCGACCTTGTCTTTCCTGTGGGCTCGGCCGATTAAGTTGTCAGGAATAAATAGGTGCTGGGCAAGCCTACTCCATCTTAAACAATGTCCCAGGCACTGCAGTGCCGAGTGGACTCTTCACCCATCTAGTGTGAGTGAAGGTGGCACTGGACGCTGCATAAATAATTTCATTACGTAGATGCAAAGGCCTTTATAATAGCCAAACGAGGCTAAATGGAACGTAATTTATGTCTGAAAAAGTTCTAGAACATCTGAGCCTCCACGTGCGTCTGGCAAGCCGGGCTTTTTGTCAAACGCCTAGGATGATATGTGGAGGTATTCCAGCACATCTAGATCCTAGAAGTTATGGGCGGGGGCTAGCAAAAAGACTATAATGGGACGCAAATAGTCATTGTAAATAGTCTACGAAGTTGGCTTCGTATATCAGATGTTGTTTGGAAAAGGGTTGCTGTATTATTGGAAAGACACTTTTTCAGTCAGGTGAAACTTGTGTAGGTTACTTGTTGCCTTGGTGTCCATGAAAGGGTAGCCAGAGCCAACAAATAATTAAGGTGACTGGACTGACAGCTGTGTTCAAAATGTTTCGTTTATTAACCTATTTATGGCCATGGTGAAAACATTGTGAAGAAGTCCACGTCTAAGTTGGCTCTACCAGCCCCTCTACCCTTGACGCATTTTTCCAATACGGCCGCAATAAGGCGCAATTTACAAAATGTAATATTTTACAAATTAAGACGCATTTTGTGTTTTTATTGAATAAAACAGCCTTACCTTTGAATAAACATTACAAAGTATTTAAAATCAAAGCATTACTATGCGAATTCAAAGAGAAATTAATTTTAAAACTTTTTCAATTTGATCGCAATAGCATCAATGGTAACCCCACAGTAATCAGTATCGTTTTTTTTTTAATAACACTAATAATGATCTTACTATGAATCTCCCTAGTCTGGATTCCTTACTTCCGGTAAAGACAGAAGGCTTTTGAAAATATTGTTTTAAGTAAAAAGGGGACTGAATCCGCTGCCATCGCTTTAGCCAGGCCACATACAGACGGAATTTTTCCATAACGGAAAAACGGAAATCTATGAAACTTTCGGACGGCAAAAAACTGTATGTGCGTGGTAGGTCCATAGACTCGTAGACACCCAAGTAACATTTTAGGTTGTAGAAAGGTTTTGAACAGGTTCTAGAACCTTTGTATGGAAAACTGCTCGTAAGTCTTATAACTCTCAATAAAGTTATATTAACCTTGTAATTACCTTCTGAGTGCCAAAAGGGCCCCGGTTTTAGAACCTTTCTGAGAGCTACAGCACAACCTATAGCTCAAATCCAGAACCTTTCGAACTACTTGCATAGAACCTAAATATAACCCTCACAACCTTAATTTAACGTTATTATAACCTTGCAAGACAACTTATAAGTTCTAAATTAGTCTTGGATGTATCTCTATGACAACTTAGAACCTTTTTGATGGATATGAATAAATACCTTTCCAGGACTTACAAGTTTTAAATAGCTTCTGTTTAAGATTTTTTACACAGATTCAAATACTTATTTACAATGGCGTCATTCCTTTTTCGTTCGGCCATCTTTCAAAATGGCTAGATAAGCAAAGTGTTTATAAAAATAATGAGTAGCTTGGTAAAGTCAGGAAATAATCAAAATATAGTGCGATTGGCACTTCATCGTGAAACTTTACGATAATAGTGCTGTATACAAGACGGGCCTTTCATAAATTAAACATTTCGGATATTTTTTAATAAAATAAAATAAAAAAAATTGGTGATCGGTGGTAAGTCACATCAGAAATCAAACTACTATTCATATGAAAAATATATATTTTAAATCGTGTAGCGTATGGTATTTGATTACGCTTTATTTAATTAAAATATTGGTTTTGTTTCGTTTTTTTTTTCATTTTTTAATATTAAATATGGCTGACGTTAGGAAATTACTTGAAAGTATTATGTTTTACCTTTTCAGAACTGTAACAGCTAAGAGCTCTTAAGGTTTTCCAAAATAAGAGCTGAAGGTAATCTCGCGGAGCTACCTCAAACGACAAGGCTGTTTTCAACGCTTCAAGGTTATTACCAGGAGTTGTCCAAGACTTAACAGTTGCGAAAACCACCACTGAGCTAAATTTGTTGCTTTTAAGTTTTGTTTGTAGGGGGACATGCGTTTGACCTTCGTTCAACAAACAGCTACAGGCTGCTCTAAGGGTGGTCATGAACTGAGATCAAAATTGAACTCTGTTTAAACTTAGTATAAAGTGAGATCAATTTTGAACTAACTTTAAACTGAGTTCAAAATTGATCTCTGTTTATATTTAGTTTAGTGAGATCAATTTTGAAGTTACTTTAACCAACTGGTATTACTGAGTTCAAAATTGATATTATTATTATACGAAGAATCGCTTCGCTCGCTCGTTCAATAAAAAAGAAGTATCAAAACTTTAACTGCCCATATTTGAACGAGCGAGCAAAGTTCTCCGAGTCTACTGGAACAATCCGGCGTTTGTATGTATGTATGTATGAATGTTCGTTCGACGATAACTTGAGTAAATGTAGTCGGATCGTCATGAAATTTGGTAGGCGGGTAAATGAGGCAAATCGGTCGAGTGGTTACTGAGATAGAGGGTCGCGAGTTCAAAGTTCGGGGCGAACCACTAGTATCTCCTAAACGGCCAATGCTAGACCCAAATTAGTAATTTAATTTAAATTGATTCGATTCGATTCGAGTCTCATAGAATCGAATTAAATCAATATCAAATCAAATCAAATCCAATTCAATCGATTTATGTATGTATGTATGAATGTTCGTTCGACGATAACTTGAGTAAATTTAGTCGGATCGTCAGGTGGGCAGGAAAATAAGGTAAAGAGAATTTTTAAGTTCAAACATGAGCCAAATCGATCGAGGGGTTGCTGAGATATGGGGTCGCGAGTTCAAAGTTCGGGGCGAACCACTAGTTAATAACATTTTATTATTTTTGTTGCTTTCGTCAGATAGAGCTCGTCGAACCCTTTTTTTGAGTACCATAAAAATGGGTCTAGCATTAGCCGTTTAGGAGATATGGGTAGTTAAAGTTTTGATACTTCTTTTTTATTTTTATTTTTTTCTTTTATCAAGTAGAGCTCGTTATGCCCTTTTTTCAGAGTACCATAAACATGGGTCTAGCATTAGCCGTTTAGGAGTTATAGGCAGTTAAAGTTTTGATACTTATTTTTTATAAATTTTTAATAACTTTTTATTATTTTTGTTGCTTTCATCAGATAAAACTCGTCAAGTCCTTTTTTTAGAGTACCATAAACATGGGTCTAGCATTAGCCGTTTCGGAGATATGAGCAGTTAAAATTTTGATACTTGAATCAGTATGAATCTAGCAATATCTGATTCGGTTCGATTCTATCCGTTTCGATTCGATTCGATTCGATTCGATTCGATTAGAATCCGTTAGATTCGATTCGATTCGAATAATAATAATATCAATTTAGAACTCAGTTTAAAGTAAGTTCAAAATTGATCTCACTAAACTAAGTTTAAACATAGATCAATTTTGAACTCAGTTTAAAGTAAGTTCAAAATTGAGCTCACTTTAAACTAAGTTTAAACTGAGTTCAATTTAGATCTCAGTTTAAGTATCGTTCATGAATACCACCCTAAGGCCCGGTTTCTGAATTGAGAATTTCACTAACCAAATGCTTAAGTATCGTTCTGTCACATTCTCTTGTGTGACATCTGCAGTGACAGAACGATACCTAAGCATTTGGTTAGTGAAATTCTCAATTCAGAAACCGGGCCTAAGGGTGGTATTCTAAAAGTATAAAAACATGTTTGTGGTATATGGTCCTCCCTTATTTTTCATTATTATTTGTTGTCGTATCCTCCATTATTACACATACATTCTGTAAAAATTGGTATTTGTATTTTTTTTAGTGTGAAAAATGTTTTAATACTTTCCAAAAAAACCTTCACCAAAACATCTATTTCATAAAAAAAAAACATATTAATTTAATGTGTACTTATTATCTTGAATACCCAGCTTTCCATTAGTGTCACTAAATGAAAAAAAAAATGGCTTCATCGATTTAAAGGAACAGCTGAAAATTACAAAAAAATAAATAGCGAAATCGAACTGATACGAAGTTTACAGAGAACAGAAGTTTACAACTAGTAAATAATAAAAATAATAAAACTTACCGTTGTATTAATCATTCATAACATTTTTACGCACTTTACGCTTAAAATTTCCACTCCCTTTTTTGTATCACCCTGTGTCGGTTCATTTTTCAAGACGCGTAATGCTTACAATGTATACCTATTCTTTGAAGTCGCGGAGACAACTGTCGGGTTTTGAGGATGCCTCTCAAGCTTTAAAATATTCCTGTAGGAATTGAATCATGCCTTCAGCGCAAAACAACAGCTTATTGGTTTTGTTTTTCACCACACAGTCCTAATTTGTTTGCCTAGACAACTCTGATCTAACCTCAAAGTTGTATGTAGGTTTTAGAAACTACTTATAAGCAATTTCAACTTTTCAAAACCTTATGGTAATATCAAGGTTAAAAATTTAAACTTTAGATCACACATAAGTTAAATGACAGCCTTTCCAGAACCTTATCAGTAGCTTACGACAACTATAAGATCCTGAGGCTGTAAGCTCTTGAAACACAAGTCATAATAACGTTTACGTTAACTCTTGTCAGCAACTTCAAGGTTTTAACAATAAACTATTAGTTTTAGGACTTAGTAATCATTCTCAAATACTAAATTTAACCAACTGGCAAATCATTAACCTTTGTACAACCCTTCTAAAACCTAAAGGCAATTTTTACAACCTATGCCCAAATGAAATGTTACTTGGGCAGTCACTGCGTTCGGAATCCCGATTCGTATTTTTTTCGTCCGGAATTCCGTCTGTTCCGGCCGGCCTTAGATTCTAAAGCGATGGAAGTTCGTTTTGAAGTTTAGAACGTAGCTGTAATGACCGCATATGAACCCTGAAAAATGTACGTATTCACCGTTAAATGAACGTACCTAAGTAATTAAGTGGAAACGACCACCAATGTGCTGACGTAGAACACAATCAGATTGCATTCCCGTTCTTCCTATATGATTAGGGGCTATTAAAAATAATAGCCGGAGTAATGTCCCCAAAATGTGAAACTTTGGTGACCTGCACAATTTTTACCTTCAGCTGGACATGAGTGTAACCAATACAATATTCAAGGAGATTGCTTACTTAGTCAATTTCTGCAGCTCAATTATTTATTTTGCGTACGGCACAAAGGGAAGGCCATTGATCCAATCTGTCACTTCCGCATCGGCCTCGTGGATCTTTTGGATCCCTCCCTCTATTGACCACTGCGGGCAATGGTCCGTGATGTGGGACATGCTCTGCATCTCCCCGCAAGAGCAGTGCGGGTCCGTCCCAAACTTCCATCTGTACATCAGCTTGGCACATCTACCCTGCGAAGTTCGGCACCAGTTTATTTGAGTCCAGTATTTTCGAGGTAGATTAAAGCCTAGCATTCGTGCATTAGGATTGGACACAAGAGCTCTATTTTTGTCACATCAGAATCGTTGCAGCTTGGTTGCCATACGTTTTACTATGTTTCCTCGGTTGTGGTAAACCTATTGCAAAGAACAGAATGTCAGGTTGGAGGGGTTCACTACGCCTTGCCGAATTACATTTGGCCTTGTTACACTTCACGTATGATCCGATGTCACTTAAACTAGACTTCATTTGTGATTGATTCCATCCGACCGGATTCGGTCACGGCGACTGTTGCGGCTGGGGAAGGCGTCGGTCATGTGCCCTCATAAGACTTATGTAGCCTATCTTGGCTGTAAAAGTGCGGTTGCACTGGCTACACGTTAACATTCCATTAGAATAGTTGTACTGTATGGCCGCTGGCGGTCTACATCTTAGTTCATCACGTCTGGCATCAAGAGAAGCTCTTCGTTTGGCCTCGAACTCGAAGATGATAGTATTCACTGTATGCCGCCACACGGCTCGGTCTTCAGCCTGCTCTTCCCATGTCAAATGGTCGATTTCGCATCTTTTCATGTGGCGTTTCAGACTTTGGTTCATTTAACCGAATGTCATGAGTCCGAGAGCTTATTTTATCTAGGAATTGTTTAGTCTAATGTTGTTTTATCTAGATTGGGTTTTGGAACGACCATGACATGAGTTGCTCCATAATTCTTGAAGGATGAGGATTTTAATTTTTTGCTTAACTGAGCTATTTCTGCTGAACGATTTTTGTTTCACGGTAGTAAAATATGTTTTCATTATTCTAAACAGCAAAACAACAATAATTCTGCCGATTATGAGATTTGCTCAAACAAGTTTTTTGGCAGTAACAACTGGTTTTTTGACCAAAAAAAACTAATCAGCTTAATTATTGTTGTTTTATTGTTTATAATAATGAAAATTAATACAATTTAATTGTTGTAAAACAAAAATTGCTGAACAAAATCATCTCAAAATTGAAGAAAGAAACGACAAAGAACTATAACTACATGTAGTAGATCTTTGGTTGAACCTAATGTATGCATTAATGAATGAATGTATAGGAGGAGCGGGTGATCATGCTCCTCGACTATAAAGGGAATTTTCCCACCAAGCAGATGTTGTGCTTGGGGCCCGGCCGGGTCCAACCGACCATGGTTGGAAGTTGTATACAGGGTGTTAAAAGACCGCCAACAAAGCGGGAAACCACGTATTGTCCTCATCATAATAAACATTTTCGCCAAAGGAACTATGCCTGGGAAATCAACGGTTTCCGAGATAATGAGCTTCAGAAGTGCAGAGGTGCAGAAATGTGTTCAGTATCAAGTCCTTAACATTTCTTCTCAAGGAAACATATAAAAATTTTGAATATTTCTTACAAAATACGACGCTTAAATTGCAACCCGCAATGTATTCTAAACATCGGCACTTCGAGCGTAAGTAGCCTAAGTTTATGTCAACGCTTGCGCAATATGAAATGTCTGAGTTACACTTCCATTTCGCGATAAAATATTTTCCAAAATTATACCCTAAAAAACCAAAATTATTTCCCAGCAATAATTTATCGAAAAAGTACTTTGTTTTGGTATCTAATATGCGTACCTTTCGGCTCTGTTGGCGGTCTTTTAACACCCTGTATATGCTCAGCCACGAAAGATATTTTGCTGGCGCGATGCAGGATAGCTCCTGTACGACCGATAGGGGTCGCTACAAATGAATTAAATGACTCACGGCACTCATTCCTTTTTCGTTTGAGAATATGGACCATCTGTAACTTGGCTTACTCGTAGCAGGACATACGTCATTGTCATAATAAAGCACATTTCTTGTGTGAGAACCATCGGGTTAGTGTCAACGCCCGGGACCGAGGGCAGCGGTAGGTAGGCAGTTATTCCATTTAGGCAGATTTACAGCGCGCCCAGAGGCCTTAGCCTGTAACGAAATGGTGCCAAAATGGGCTCCCAGTTGACGGCTTCAATTAGATACGATTTATTAATGCTGTCGGTCCTTTTATTGTTTTTGTAGTACAGCAATATTCTGATCCTAATTCTAGAGGATTAGTTCGCTGGTTGTAGGAGAAAAACGAGGAAACCCCAGTTTTGTCCTTCTACTGGGACGCCATCGACACGCCATTGCGTTACAGGCTAAGGCCCCTGGATGCGATCGTCCGAAAATTTAGGGTTTTTTAATTGGAAACATTCCGGCGGAAAGGAAAAAGGGGAGGCTTTATTAATTCTCCTTTTGTAGCTACCCTGTTAAGAGAATGGTTGTCGATATAACATCAGGCTGACTTACTGTCTTCAGCTTTTCACGTTACACCGTCCACAAGCACCGCCAACGAAAAAGAATCATAATACGAGTACCTATTATCTTCTTTTTGGATGCGTTTTGTGGTAAAAACGGACCATTCCATTTTGCCCCACCAGAGATGCCCCACTGGTGGGGCAAAATGGAATCGCACAAAAAATAATTCCATTTTGCCCCACTGGCCACCCCACTGAGTGGCTGGTGGGGCAAAATGGAATTTAAATTCCATTTTGCCCCACCAGCTTTTTATAGACAAGATTATTATTGGCGAGGCTGACTCATTACAATGATGCAGTCACTGTAGCCTAGCCTAATTTTATAATAAATCGGCATAAATAAAACTAATTTGTTAACTTTACTAATTCGTTTATTTGTTTAAAAAAAATAACTTTGGTATATTATTATGGCATCTAACATTACAACATTGTTAAAATAGTACAACATAACACAAAGGCCGCTTATAATTCTGAATAATCATTTCTTTAAAATATGTGTAATTTATGAATAAATATACATAGATTTGTCATTTTAAAATCTTTACAAAACATTAAAATTAAACAATTAATTCAAGTTATGGCTTTCTTGATTTAAATTAAATATCACAAAAAATACCTAAATAAACGTTTGCTTGTTTCCATTCTTAATCACAATTTTGTATGAACACAAAAATTGTGGTAAAACAAAACTATGGCTAAGAACTAATAGCCTCCAATTGGTTTCTATTATAGCCGAGTCTTCAAAGTCAGAGTACATTTCGACAGAGTGACTACTTTGATGCTCCTTTGCTTGTGTAAAATTTACTGCAAAAAATACAAAGTTTAGAAAAAGAGCCTTTTACCCGTCCAAGGTCGAGGCCCATGATGCCATTTTGGGTATGCTAATTTTTGATTGGTTATTTGTGGCCGCGCTGTCTATTGTTCTAGTAATTCAAAGGACCCGGTGCACGTTGTAGTTTTCTACCTGGGCCCTTAGCCTGTAACACAATGGTGCCAAAATGGGCTGTCAGGTGATGACTTCAATTACGATTTGCTAACGCTGTCTGTCCTTTTAATGTTTTTGTAGTACAGCAAAGAATATTTTGATTCTAATTCTAGAGGATTAGTTCTCTGGTTGTAGGAGAAAAACGAGGAAAGCCCGGTTTTGTCCTTCTGCCGGGACGCCATTGACCCGCCATTGCGTTACAGGCTAAGGGCCCTGGATTCTTATCAGTTTGCTTACAACCGTTGACTAGGTTTGTTTGAGTGAAAATAACGGCTTCGTGTTCAAGTGGTACAGGCAGTGCACTCGTTTTTTTGAAGAATTCTAAAGCTAAAGAAAAACTTCTTCGTGCTGGGCACCATAATTGCAAAAAAAAAATACAAAAATGATTCGTCAATTTGGGAGTGCATACATAGGAGAAGTGTGCCTATTTTTTTATAAACAATTTCTAGCTTTTACTTGTTGTATTTATATATTTTTTACTTGTAAGTACTTGACAAAGTGCGCCGTCAAAGTCAGCTCAAGATTCTGATTGGTCTGTCTTGTGTCAGGCGGTTTTATAATTGTACCTTTTTTTAGTTAAGTAACTTTTTTCCTGTCTGTATATGTTTCTTGGTGTACAATAAAGAATATTTTATCTTTATCTTTATCTTTTATTTTGTAGGTATTTTCAAACATGACTATAACATAAAAATCTTATTTAATTTATATGAGATCGCGCAAAAGAAACCACTTTTCATTTAAAAATCTCATTTAATTTTAGTTTATAGTCATGTTTGAAAATACCTACAAAATAAAACCGCCAGACACAAGCTGTAACGAGTTTCTTTTATCATTATCAACCAAGGACCAAACAAAATGTTTTAAAAATAAATGAGTTACCTTGGTACCACGACTTCAAGTCAGAGTACAATTTGGTTGTAAAGTCGCCCGTATTGTAACCGAGTAGAGTGCTAGCGTGGATTACTGACGAGATTTCACTCAGGTTAATATCTCCATTAATTGTCATAATTATCTCCACTACAAACTTCTTTTCAGTCACAAGACCATTCTGAAACACTTAAACTTTCGTAAGCACTGCACATTTTGTATTTCGTAAACGGTTAAACTTACTTTGTTGTGAATAGTGAGCCAAGAAAAAGTAGCCAAAACACTCAAACGAACGACACCGTGAGTTTCGCCTGTGTGACCATACCCGACCTGTTTCGCGACGAAGGACATATTAATCCTGCTGTGAGAGGGCGGGCGGACGCGCTCCCGCTGCCGCCCCCACCCCTTCCCCCCGCACCGGAACTGTCAGCGCGCGCGCGGCGCCTAGTGACACGCAGTCTGAGACTGGCCACGGCGTCGCGAGGGCCGTCTCAGCTCCATGATTAAGGTCTCCGAATGAGAACCGAAACTAGTCGGCTACATCGACATAATAAAAGTAAGTTTAACCGTTTACGAAATACAAAATTCTGAAACACCCTGTACAATTAGTATAGTTTTTAACATTTAAACCTCAATTTGAATACTTATATTGTATCTTTTAAGACCTTACGGGTGACTGTACTATTTGCATATCTGTATATTTGAGTATTATAAAAGACTGATTAAGCTATGGACAACAATGGAAACAAGCAAACGTTTATTTAGGTATTTTTTGTGATATTTAATTTAAATCAAGAAAGCCATAACTTGAATTAATTGTTTAATTTTAATGTTTTGTAAAGATTTTAGAATGACAAATCTATGTATATTTATTCATAAATGACACATATTTTATAGAAATGATTATTCAGAATTATAAGCGGTCTTTGTGTTATGTTGTACTATTTTAACAATGTTGTAATGTTGGATGCCATAATAATATACCAAAGTTATTTTTTTTAAACAAATAAACGAATTAGTAAAGTTAACAAATTAGTTTTATTTATGCCGATTTATTATAAAATTTTGCTAGGCTACAGTGACTGCATCATTGTAATGAGTCAGCCTCGCCAATAATAATCTTGTTTATAAAAAGCTGGTGGGGCAAAATGGAATTTAAATTCCATTTTGCCCCACCAGCCACTCAGTGGGGTGGCCAGTGGGGCAAAATGGAATTATTTTTTGTGCGATTCCATTTTGCCCCACCAGTGGGGCATCTCTGGTGGGGCAAAATGGAATGGTCCGTAAAAACGAACCGTCAAATGTGAGTCTTAACTATTTTTAGAATCTCAGATAAGTAGTTCCCAGATCCTAGAACCTACGAATAAATTCTGCACAAAAACCACACTGCCACTTTTGACTTGTGTAAATTTTATTCAAAGGTGCCAGTTTACACATAAATACAGGGTGTTAAAAGACCGCCAACAAAGCGGAAAACCACGTATTGTCCTCATCATAAGGAAAATTTTTCCCTAGGAACTATGCCTGGGAAATCAACGGTTTCCGAGATAATGAGGTTCAAAGTCAGACTTTACAAAACTTTTTTTTTGCAAAAATGTATTCAGCATCTAGTTTATAACATACCTTCTCAAGAAGCCATATCAAAATTATGAACATATCTGACAAAAAAAGACTTAAAAATTGCAACTCGCAATGTATTCTAAACATCGGCACTTCAAGCTTAAGTAACATAAACTTATACCTACGCTTGCGCAATATGACTTCTGTGCGTTACATGTCCATTGCGGGACAAAATATTTTTCAAAATGATAACCTAAAAAACCAAAATTATTTCCCAGCAATAATTTATCGAAAAAATAATTTAATTTGGTGTCTATTATGCGTGGCTTTCGGGTCTGTTGGCGGTCTTTTAACACCCTGTATAGACAGACACTGCAATAATCAGCACTTTGCTCCGCAGGTAATAAAGGCAATAAGTACCTACCTACTACACATAAAAGCGAATCCTAATGCCAATAATTTTGACAAAAAAATACTGAGCAAATTACCAAGGTCGTTTTTCAAATTTTACTCGCCTCTAAAACGTTTTTTAATAAAATCCCTCTGCGTTCGAGTCGTAAAGACGGATCCGTGCGTGTTATTGGGGTGCTTAGCCTACAAGGCCGGTCCTAAAAGTGCAATAATTGCAACACAGTAACCATTATATTCACTTTTTGCTCTCGGAAAGCACTAAAATCAGTGCTAGGGAAAACATAGCGTCGTAGAGCGTTGCCGTCCCGGGAACATTAAGTCCTACTTGTATAGATTTTTATTCAATCTTCTTGCATTAAAGCGGTGGTGGTCTAGTGGGTAGAACAGTGGACTCTGAAGTGAAAGGTCCTAGGTTCGATTCCCGGTGCAGGCATGTATCTATGACTTTGTTTAATTTCAAAGTTACGTACATTTGTGAATTTGTAGTAGCAATATCACTCGCTGACTGTGAAGGAAAACATCGTGAGGAAACCTGAGCGTATGAAGCATTATACCCTCAACGCAAAAATCGCCAACCCGCATTGAGCACGCGTGGCGATTAAGCTCGAACTCTCTCTCTGAGAGAAGGCCTTTGCCCAGCTAGTGGGACATGTACTTTTTTTTTAATTCTTGCATTGTGTTGTGGTGCGTGGTAGTGGCCTAGTGGTAGAACAATGGACTCGGAAGCGAGACCCAGGTTCGATTCGGGCATGTAGGTACCTATGAATTTTATTAATTTCAAAGTTACGTACATTTGTGCATTTGTAGTAGCAATACCACTCGCTTACGGTGAAGGAAAAACATCGAGAGGAAACTGAGCATATGGAACATCGCCAATCCGCATTGAGCACGCGTGGTGATCTCTTTCTTTCTCTGAGAGAAGGCCTTTGCCCAGCTAGTGGGACATGCTTGAAGTACCTAGCTGTTATTTTTTTCAAGAGTTCTAACTTTCCTATAACTGCCAGAACTCCGACCTTAGATTAGCAGAAGTAAAAATCACAAGATAGAAAAAAGTGGCGTATCCTTGAATAGCAAACGAAATTGTGAGCTAATTGATTGATTGAATCCAGAATAGCATGACCAGGTCACTAAGCTGCCAAAATCAGGCTGCCAAGAAATCTAGACCGCCTCTAGTATTCGATTATGCGATCATTTATTTTTATTCCAGTCCAGACCCTAATATAGAATTAGCTTATTTTAGTAATGAGATTGGCCTGACTTAATCTAGTTTCGGCTGTTCAGGCGTCTGCATGCAAATATTAACAGATAGAGTTTGAGGTTCTTTAACACGGGCACAAACTAGAGACGCCGAAGTTCCACTTTGACAGATTTTCGTTGTAGTTTACGTTTTAAACTCGTACTTAAACAACAATACAAGGCACCAATCCCATCCAATAGGACAAGACATTAAGACGCCAATGAAAAAAACTGTGTTTTGCTATAAACGAGCCGTAAAATGAGGAATGTTTAGGACCTAAGGTCTAGATCTCAAATCTTAAGGTCCGTAAGATCAATCACAGTTTAAAGTCAGATCATAGATTAAACCTCGCATTTTGTATGAAAATTAATCGACAGATAGGGTTTAAACTAGCCTTTTTGGTTTAAACTGTGATTGATCTTAAGGGCCTATAACCGATGAATAAAATTGGCACAAGTCAAAAGTGGTAGTTTTTTTCTTGTGCAGAATTTATTCGTAGGTTCTAGGATCTGGAATCTAGGCCTTAGGTCCTAAAAGTATTTTTATAGCTAAATGGACATGGGAAGGACACGTATGTAGTAGACAAGAGGATCGATAATGGAGCCGAAAAGACCAGCTGTACGATGGTCTGACAACATCAAGACTATTCAAGACCGCACCAAAGTACGAAGAAGCATAGCAAAGCGTCCAGCAGTGGATACAAATGCTAAAAAAGAAGAAAATTAAGAATGAATGGTAGGTAGTGATAGATAAGTTAGTTAGCTTACTGCCGATTTCTGAATTGAGAAATTCACTAAGCAAATACGTAGTATCGTTCTGTCTCTGCACATATTTCTCACAAAAGAGCGTGTCATTTACTTAGTAAAATTCTGAATTCATAAATCAGGCCTTAGCTACCTATAATACCTACCAATTTCTCTCGCTGCCTAATCTGTATTGAAGTCGCATTGAGTGAATCTTTTCGCTCTTTTATTCTGCGCTATGCGTCCCTGGAACGCGTCCAAAAGCTACGCCCGTAGAGCGCTTTGTTGGCAAGAGATTTACAAGATTTTTCACCCACTTACGATTCCTACCTTGTTTGGTCATCTCTTATGAAAAGGGAGGAATGCCATACATAATTTCGTCCTGTGAATAATTTTGTTTACGCACGATAAGTCTGTTTTTGTGAGATTTCAGTGAAAGGGTTTTTGTGATACGATGATGTTCGTATCTAAAGTTATTCACCGCACGCGCTATTGGTACTCATTTTTGAAAAGTCGATACCTTCCCTTGTTTTTCACTTTCGTTACGTGCTAATTGACAACAAAAATGTAAAAATTACAAGTTCACGTAGGAAATCCCAACCGTTAAATTTCACCTCCACAAGACTGTGCTAGAGCTAGACTGCTTCAACTCGAATATCAACTTTTTTCACCCGAGCCTTCAGTCAATAGTGCAAAGCTGCCGGATTTCCTCCCTACATCGTTAAACAGCAATCAACGTGTGTTTGTTCATCGAAGCCTTCTCTTCTGCCGCGTCTGGCAGGTCGTCGGCCGGTCGTGTTTGAGTTGTCTCAGTCTTTGTAGGTCGGGGCTTACAAGAACGTTACCACCGCGAATATTGTCGCGTGGCGCAGTGGCCCTTACTCACCAGCCTGTATCACAATGGTGCCAAAATGGGCTCCCAGTGGGCATTGATCAGAGAGGCATCGATTGTCGTAAATTGAAAACCATTTCGAGGAATGAGGATACTGATTACTATTAGGGATTTAAATAAGTAAAATTAAAACGGATTATTATTTTGACGTCATCATAGTCTCTAATGCGGTAGTTCCATTGCATACAAATATTAAAAAAAACAACTGTCAAAAGTGTCAAATAACTGAGAAAATAACCTTCTTGTTGACTTGACACTGACATTTGTCAAAAGTGAACATATTTTTATTTTTTAAAAGCATGAATGAATGCAATGAACTTAGTACATAATGCCAGTGGTGACGTCATACACAAAACTTTTAGAAATTTTAAATAATTAATAAAAAAATGTTTACATAAAAAATTAAGAAAATATTCAAATTAGTTTCTTATTTTGTCTATATTTTCGATTTATAGAATAAAAAATAGGATTTGACGATGCCCATTAAGATTTGTTAATGCTGTTGGTCCTTTTAATGTTTTTACCCGACTACGCGAAGCAAAAAGGAGGGTTATGATTTTAGCAGCGTATGTATGTATGTATGTATGTATGTATGTATGCATGTATGTGGGTATGTATGTTTGTGTGTTCATCTGTTCCCTCGCAGAGCCTAAACTACTAAGCCGATTTCAACAAATGAGGTGTCGTTGGATTCGTCTTAATCACCCAGGTAACATAGGATAGTTAAATTTTGAAAAAAAAACAAGATGGCGGCTGTGCTGCGCCCAAAAGTGGTGGACCTAAAAATAAAAATTATCGGATACCATCGTCATGGATATCAAATGAAAGGGCTTTAAAAGACCTTTTCAAAAATGTATAACACATGTAGCGTCAACATAACAAATAGAACAAAAAATTCCGAAATGTGTTTATCTAGTTTTAAGCCTTTTAGTAGTCGGGTTTTAGTTTTTTGTAGTACACCAAAGAATATTCTAATTCTTGAGGATTGTTGTAGGAGAAAAACGAGGAAACCCCGAATTCGTCCTTCTGCTGAGACGCCATCGACACGCCATTACGTTACAGGCTAAGGCCCCAGCTGCCTTCTTCTTCTTGTAGTGCCGTCTCCTATCGGAGGTTGGCAATCATCTTGGCTATTTCTTCTTTTGAGGCTGCCGAACGGAACAAGGAGCTCGTGGATTATTGGAAACAATGGCGTAAGTTCTCAAGCCATGATGTCTTGGGTCTTCCAGGTCTCCTCCTGCCTGCCAGCTGCCTCGACGACAAATTTTGGAAAATCCAGCTGATCTGATCATCATCATCAGCCTGTCAAAAAACTAAAGCCTTTGCATCTACGTAATGAGATGATTTATGCAGCGTCCAGTGGCACCTTTACTCACACTAGATGGGTGAAGAGACCACTTGGCGCTGCAGTGCCTGGGACATTGTTTTAGATGGAGTAGGCTTGCACAGCACCTGTACCATCCTGACAGCTTAGTCCGCCTAGCCCACAGGAAAGACAAGTCAATACGTGTGGAGCCAACTAAGCCGCCTATCGTCAGCCTGTCAACACTGCTGAATAAAGGCCTCTCTTCATGTTCACGCCGCCGTTCACAATCCTGCGCCAGACGCAACCAGTGTTTTCTGGCTACTTGGGCTATGTAGTCGGACCATCTGGCTGGTGGTGGTCTGCCAACCGATCTCTCCCCTCCCGAGGTCGCTATTCCGCAATAGAATTCGTCCATCTGCCGTCGGTGCGTCTAGCCAGGTGCCCTGCCCACTTCCACTTGAAATAATTTGTTGTCTAGATACGTGATGATGATATCCTCCACGACGTATCCCTCGACGACGGCGACCCTCAAAGATTCCTTGCGTGAGCTCAGATATGGCTGGAGAAGCCGAGTTTTGTCTTGAAAGAAGAGACTTGAGACACCACGTGGTTTGACATGCACAGAGGCGGAAAGATGTGTTGGAGTCGCGGTCAAGTCTCTACTTTCGTGCCACGTCTTGTATCCAACTATTTTTTCCCAGCAAAGGCAAAGGAAAGGAAAGGCCACTTCCATCCGCGGAGGCTGTAGTAGGGTGTTTGTTTATGTTTAGTCGAATAGTAGTAGCATCAAACTGTTTGTCTTCGCGGGACGGTGATGCCTGTAAGTGAGTTCGTTGTTTAGTTTGACGAAGATTTGACTCAATAGGAAGGTAAGGATAGTGGACGCATTTCCTGAAAACAGGGGCTCAAGACTGTAACGCAATGGCGTTTCGATGATGTCGCAGTAGAAGGACAAAACCTGGGTTTCCTCGTGTTTCCCCTACAATCAGCGAAATAATTATTAGAATATTCTTTGCCGTACTAAAAAAACATTAATAGGACCGACAGCATTAATAAATCGTAATGGAAGCCGACAACTGGGAGCCCTTTTTCGCAACATTGCGTTGCAGAGGCAGGCCCCAGGATAGGGAGTAAACAGGAGTAATAGAAAGAGCCTGTCATATTGAAAAAAATTTTTTTTTAAATATATTTTTTACAGAATTGACATTCTTTTGACCAGGTAGGTTAAAAACACCCTGTAAAAAGAGTTAGGATGTTTTGTATACTGATGGTAGTTCTACAGCTTGTATCGAATTTTAAGACGCACCTTTTTCCTCACGTTGGTATAACCCGTGTGATTAAAGAAAAGATTTAGGGCGGAGTTAAAAACCTAGCGTTGTCTCGCTTTGACTGTATTAATAAGAGCGAGAGGGCGAGTGTTTTGAAGTTCATCATAACTGGTTATACAGTCGGACACACGCTAGGATATCCCTTTTTGTCCGATTAGCGCCCTTATGCCGCGCGCCGTAAGATCTACCATGGGGTATCCTAGACTGTGGCCCGTACAGCGAAAAGATGCAAAGCGGCTTCCCCTAATGTTTATCAATCTTAATTATGTGGTCCTTAGTTTGTTGTCTGCTGTAAGCTTCGGTTTAATCGAGACAGCACTCTCCCCTCGTGTTTAGAGTGTCTACAAGACACGAGGAGGCGATTGCAATCAAAAACATCGACTCGACATTCTGCAGTTCCATTAACGTCTCGGAGATAGTTTGTTGCACCAAAAATACCTACAATATTTAGGTGTAAAATCCGCGCGCGATGAGAATGGGATGGAACCTTGTCAAAGTAAATCGAACAACGGTAGGTTAGCTTCGATGCGAGTTTAGCGCGCGCGTCTTAGTTCCAAAAGGTCGCACGCATCCCATTCTCATCGCGCGCGGATTATCTATATATATGTTACCGGCCAAACCCGATTTAAGGATAAACTAGTTTCGCCTAGGCCAAACTAGTTTATCCGAACGTCGTATGGATAAACCGGTATGTCCTAGGCCAAACTAGTCTAGCCGAAGCTCGTTAGGAGAAACCAGTTTAGCCTAGGCCAATCTAGTCTGGCCTAGCAAGAATATGTAAGCTTCAGGATAAACTAGTATGGCCTAGCCCGAGCTGATATTGACGAATGATTAGGTATGAATGTTACCATATCTCGTAAACTAAGAGGTTTAGCGCAAAAATGACGATATTTTCGAACCCCTTAATAACCCCGGAACCAAGCCTTTTACTTATATACGTGTTCTAAAAACCGACATACAGGGTGTTAAACATACAGGGTATTCCTGAAAGTGTGACAGACAGTCGAAAAAGATTTAAAACAAACGTTAGGTCAGTAGGTTTGGTTGGCGACACACTGACATACCTCTTCTTGTTTACGAATGGTCCTTTAAACCGGACAAAACCGGACATACCGTAGACTTTTTGAATGTAGACTTTTTCAAATTCGGCCTCTAAATGCGTCCCCTACTGTTCAGATAATTACGGCGGGTTTGTTAATTTTAAGAAAAAGTACTAGGCTAGCATAAATAAGTAGAATCTGTAGGGAAAAAGGCCTATACCCAGCAGTGGGCAGCGG